>JAAWXA010000008.1:26103763-26478395 GCA_038090715.1 Florisuga fusca
GGAGGAGGAGGAGGAAAGCCGGGTTAGGATGGGTCTCCCCCTGCCTCCCTTCACGCCCCTTCCCCGCTGAAGGGGCCTCCATGGCCACAGCATCCCCGGGGGGCGGCAGGGGCGGGCGGTGCTGGGCTTGGCGGGGCCCGGCCCGGCGTTCCGGTGGGGAGAGGGTGGGAGGTGTCGTCCCCCCTCCCCACACACTCCTCCTCAGGGTCTGGGAGGGGTGGGAAGGGATGAGGGGGGGTCGTGGGGAGCTGCTGTGGGATGCAGACCTCGCCCTTCGCCTGCTGCAGCCCCCCTGGTGCCGATGCTTGAGGGCGGGAGGCACCAAAACTTTCCTCCCGAACTGGGAGGAAGGTGGTGGGGGAGGTTGGAGAGCAAAGCAGGCGCTAACAAGGCGTTCATCCTTCCCCTCTCTGCCCAGGCTGTAGTCCCGGCTGCCCCTGACTTTCCAAAGGGATTGGTGAGGGCTTCGTAGCCGTTGAGGAACCGGGAGAGAAAAAGGAGTTTCCTGCCCTTCCAGACATTTCCCCACACACACACCGAGGGGACCTTCCTGCCACCTTCCCTGGGGAGCAGCTCCATGGAGCTGAGCCCGGAGCAGGCAGGGAGGAGAAGGCTTGGGGCAGGAATCCCCCCCCCTGGCATTCCTACCAGAGCCATCAATTTGTATTTTTCAAGGTGCCAACTTTACCTGCCTGTAGGATTTCCCCCAGTTTGTAATTACTTTTTCCTGTGAATTCTGCCACTATGTGCAAATTTCATCTTGGAAGCAAGGTATTTGTTAAAAAAAAAAAAAACCAACAAACAAACCAACCAAACAGCAAACCAATAATTCAACAAGATTTATTGTTTAAGCAAAATGGATGGATATGATTCCTGCTTGGAAACACTCCAGCCAGGGGAGCAGCTGCCCCACTCCTTGTCCCCCACCCCACCAAGAGGTCACCCACAGGGCTGTGGCTCCTTGGATGTGCTTGCACTCAGGAACTGGAGTTTTAAAATAAACCAAAATTGACAGAGGGGGAAAGAAACCACTTGGAGCTAAATCCACCTGTGACCATTAATCAGGCCCCTAAAAATACATTGCTGTGTTTAATCCTAAACCACAAATTTACCAACTAAGGAATTATCAGAATAAATCCTTCTAACAGTAAGGACCATTTAAATCACTCCTGTTATATCAGCAGACCTCAAAAAGTGATCCAAAGGCAATTTTCTCCTTGTGGGTCAAATTAAGCCTGCCAACAATAGCCTTTTTTCCTTAACTACCTTTCAGGAGTAACTAGCACAAACACCCCCACATAAATGACCCAACTTTGGTAAAAAATTACAGGTTCCAAAGAAACATTTCAAGTAATGTAAAAGAGGTTTTCTAGCACAAAATCCTGGATATGTACCATTTATATATTTCATTTCCCTAATATCTTACCTACAACCAACAGGTAAAATTTGCACTTGAGACTGAAAACTGAGATGAAGATACTAGGTTTCCTGTTTATACAGAATCATAGCATTTTGATAAAAAGAGCTTTAGAAAAACCTGTATTCACCCTGTTTGGCAAGAAACAGGAGAAAAGTAAAGAGGTATTTGTTTGAATTGGTTCAAACTTTGCATATATTGTGTATAATAGCTGCTTGTTCACAAAAAAAGGCCTGTGCCATCAGTGATGTGCTGCTGATGTGTTTTCTTGCACAAGATTTTGTAAGGGGCACCTTTTCCTGTGAAGAAATTGTGTTACAATTGTTAAGGGTTACAATTGTTAAGGAAATTAAAGAAAAAAAAAAAAAGACAGTGGAAAAGAAGGATTTTGTGACAATGGGTTAGTTACCAGAGCTTGGACTTGTGTCACTTTGAGCCATCAGAAACCAGAGATGTGGCAGGGAAAGCCCCTCCTGGCCTCTTAGGGCACTGCTTCAGTCATTGGTGAACTTCTCCTCCTAAAAATTGGCTGAATGCTGTGAGAGATGGTTAGTTTTAAGCTCATTGAGTTCCCTCATCTTGCATATAGAAAGATCCTAGAAGGCACAGAGGGGAGCAAAGAGGTTGAGAGATGAGAGCAGGATTTTGTTGCTAATACGGAAATTCCAGCTGGGATTGGTGATTAAAATGCAGCATTTTTTACCAGAGGAGAAGGTGGCAGGAGTTAATGTGTTGAGTGTGACTGTGGTGGAGGCCCAGGAGGTCCTCATGCCAATGGTCAAGGTTGCTACACAGGATTTTTCCAAATACAGGGTATGCTGGTGCTGGTTATTTTCCCTGTTCTCCAGGACAAAGATAAGATTAACTGTCAGGAAATACAGCTGTGGGAAATATCTTGGATTTTGAGTTTAGTGAAGCAATGGAGGAAGGAGGTGGCATCTCCTCCACTGCAGGTTGGTGAGAAGAGGTCAGACAAATTGCTGCTGTGTTTGCCCTGGGCACATCCCACTTTGCAGGTCCCTGAAGAGCTCTCCCATGCCCACAGCCCTCACACTCTGAGGCTGATGGTGGCTGCAGCTTGGAAAACTTCAATAAAAATCCAGCAGAGTAACAAAATACTTTTCCATGTAGTGCTACACATGGTGTCCCTGCTGACCACTTGGTGGTTTGTGACCTACACTTGCTGGCCAACAAGGGGATCAATCTGTGATCCCTCAAGGAGTGGCAGTGCCTGAGGTTTGTGTTGGTTATGGTGGCACCTCCATGGGCTCTAGCTGGGGTCAGATCCTTTTTTCTGCTGCTGAAGGGCAGACCTTGTGTTTGAGGGAAGATAAACTAAAGGAGATGGAACAGATGAAGGGAAGAGAAGGATGATATAACATACAAGCAAGTGGCACTGGGGCAGAATTAATACAGCATTGCTAAATATATGCCTTGGATGGATTTCATTTTTAACTTCAGGCTAAGATAAGGGCTGCACAGCTGATAGGAAAGGAGTTTTCTCATCCCTCCCTAAACTTTGACATTCTCCTGAAGCACTAGCAAGAAGTTTAACTGCTTGTGCTGGCCTGCACCAAACATCCTCTGAGGAGCAGGCATTCATTGGGACCTGCTGTAAAAAAATATCTTGTCAAGGAGTTGTAATTTGTTATTTCAGCTGACTGGGGGATAAACACTATCCCTCCATTTTTTTTTTTCCTTTTGTCTTAAAAATAACTAAATTAGAAGAGTCTTCTTTCAGAAACAAATTCTATTGTATCTCTTCCCATCTTTCCTTAACAGCACCTGATGCTCTCTGCTTCTCAGGCAGTCCCATGTGCAAGCAGAGTAGCAGCTAAGGATACTCACACCATGTCCTTATTGGTGCTGGGTCTTGGAGATTATGCTCAGTATTACCACCTAACCCTTATGGGGCTGGGTTTGTGGGGGTTTTTTTGTTTTTTTGCAGCATGTTGTGCTCCTCATCTCCATGCCAAATCCATTTTCCCTGCTCTGCCCCCGCTGAGTCCTCCTTGTTGGTTTTAAGCTGTGGTGGAGCTTACCTGAGTACTTATCACTGAAAGGCAAGACATATGCTCAAATCTCCTTTCTAATCCTGCTGCTCAGCCCTCCCTCCTCCTCTCTTTTGAAGACAGGAGGTTTTTCACCACCCCCTGAGACCCCCACTGTCCATCCTTGGGACAAGGAGGTGACAAAACCATTAGATTAAGCTGCAGAAGCATCCCCTTGGCACAGAACTTAGCACTGCTCCTCATCCCAGGGCCAGATCATCCCACCAACACTCCCCAGCACGTGGAGTCAGAGACTCTGTGGCAGAGGGAAGGTTGTCCTTACTTCCCCATGTCAAAATTCCTGCATTTAGAGGCTGCAGCTGGAGAGACATGAAAGGTTTAAAAGTCTCCCACCAGCCAGCAAAATCATGTTCTCTCTGTCTCTGTCTCTCAAGGCGTTTGAGTAGGCTTAACAAGCCACTGGGGACTGGAACAATCATATCTCTGTATCTGCTGCTTACTGTAAGCAAAAGATGGATTACAAAATAGGCTGTTTATTTTTAATTATTAATGAACTGGGGCTACCAAACCTTCTCAGAGTTAGACTTCAGGGGTGGAGAGGAGATGAACTAATAGGCAATGGTATTAAAAACAATAATTATTCATTCCAGGCATGGCCAGTATTTTTTTTCCCCTCATGTGTTTAACAAAAAAATTTTCAAAGCATGTAGAGGGACAAGGCCAGAAAAGATTGTCTTGAAACAGAGGATGGCAGAAATCTGGTTTTTTTCCTAGTTCAGAGCTAAACCTCTTTGCTTTGCTGTTCCCAAGTTTCCCAACTCAAGGGTGTTGGGAATTCTTTCATGTAGTGGTTGGAATTTTTTAATGGTGTGTTGGAATTCTTTCATGGAGCTGATTGAATCAAGGGCAGCTTTCAAACTTCAGCTTCTTGTGTTCCCAGGAAAGAGAGCAGAGGTAGTGGAGTGCTGCAGCTGACCAAATCAACTGCTGCTGCTAGAAGACTTGGTCTCAAAACCATCTGCTGAAGTTGGCTTACACATCCCTCTGTTGTGTCCTCCCTGGTGTAACTTACACCCCACAGAGACCATGACAGCCTTGTCCAAGAGGAATCAGTGCCCTTTAGCAGACTGTTTACTATCAGGGAGAATTTCCTGCAGTGAATGAAGGGGCTGTACCTGTTGTGCCTTTGCTTTGCAGAATATTGTTCCAGCAAAGTCTCCCTGCTCTGAGGCAGGCCCAGCACTCCCTGCTCTCCTCTCCCCTGGGATACACCAGGGAAAATACCTCCTTGGATTACTTACAGCTCCCTCCTTGCACCTCACAGGAGGAATTATCTGCCTCCTCCAACCCTCAGCTAATCCCTAAATTGCATCTCCACTGCGAAGCTGAGTTTTATTTTCATTTCATCGAGTAGTCTGAAGCCTTGCAAGGAATGAAATGGACCTCCAAAGCGGTGCTTTAATTTTCAAGGGCAGTAAAGTGTTTTATTTTTAGGATGCTCTTACTGAGGAAAGAATCTCTGGGCAAGTCTTATCTGGTGGCTAATAATAGTGACCTGGTGTGCCCTGAGCCCTGCCAGTGCTGCCGTCCTGCCCTCCTCACGCCGTCTGCTCACACCGTTTGCTGCTGCTCAGTTCATTAGAACCTCCAAAATTACAGAGTCTAATAATGTAATTACAAGGTTGGCTCGTAATTATTAACTCCTTGAGCCCTGTGTTATTGCTGGCAGGCTGAGGTTCATAATTAGAGAGCAGAAATATTTACTGTAAGCAGGTTTTCTGTGCTGGCTTTAGGAAACCATCCCTATGTCAGTGGTTTTAATATGGTAGAAAATACTGAGGAGGGGGAGCTTATGGTTGGGGAACCCTGTTAATATGTTAAAATATACTGAGGAGGGGGAGCTTATGGTTGGGGAACCCTGTTAACATCCAGCTGACAGTTTTCAGGCAGTTTCTTCTGTTAACTTTAATATAAATCATGTTTCTTAGGTGCTTTTCTTTTCTTTTCTTTTCTTTTCTTTTCTTTTCTTTTCTTTTCTTTTCTTTTCTTTTCTTTTCTTTTCTCTTCTCTTCTCTTTTCTTTTCTTTTCTTTTCTCTTCTCTTCTCTTCTCTTCTCTTCTCTTCTCTTCTCTTCTCTTCTCTTCTCTTCTCGTGTCTGTTTGTTGATATCAAGTGGATCAGATGCTGAATTCATTTCACATTCCACAGTTCACCCCAGTGACAGTGCTGCTGCTCCCAGTTTGTGCTTACTGCTTGTCCCTGCACACAGGAGATGAGCACCAGCCTCCCAATGCACCAAGTGCACAATAGACACACCCCTAGTGAAATGTGCATCTTTTCTAATCCCAGAACTTTCTCTTGCAGTGCAGCAGTGCTCCTGCAGCTTGTCATCAAACCAAGAAGCACGCTGGAGGAAGTAAAAATAGAAATTCATTTTAGTAATGCAAATCCCACAGTCCTATTTTGGGCAGGGAAAATCCCTGTGTCATTTAAAATAAAAAAAAACAAACCCAACAATTGATGGTTTGGTTTTAAGACTGGGTTTACTAGGGGTTTAATCAAACAGTGTGTTACAGTGGAGATGCTCCTCTGCTGTTTAAACATATATGTTTATGATAGACCCAGCTTTAACATCCCATAAATCCTTGCAGATTAGCTTTGGGTATGACCTCCTCCAGTAACTGTTTCATTACTTAAGTGGGTTTTGCAGATAAATCCCCTTTTCTTCCACAACTCTACTGGGAAAACATGAAGAGACAAAAACCAAATTTAAAATATTTCACCCTCTCATCTTTTGGTTTGTTTGGGTTTTTTTTTATTTCTCCTCAAGAGTTGCTTTTTGCTTCTAAATCCCAAGTGTCTTAATTCCTGAATCTTGCTACACTGTTTAGTGACTCTGCAACTCTCTCTCCCTAATAGTTGGTGAACATCAGCTGACAGGTCACAAAGTAGCAGTGAAAATACTCAACAGACAGAAAATTCGCAGCCTGGATGTGGTTGGGAAGATCAAACGAGAAATCCAAAACCTCAAACTCTTCCGGCACCCTCATATTATCAAACTGTAAGTATTTCCTGTCTCACATTCTGCTTACTCCTCCCATCTGCAGAAGCTTCTCCTACCTGGTTGGCTTGGTTTCAGGACATGGCTTAGAGAAGTAGAAAAACTGTGTATGTGGACAAGTTTTTGCACGTTAAAAGCCAAATGTGGCTTTTTGAGAGTCTGCCACTAACTTCTGAGGGGACACAACACTTTGAGGAAGGGTGGAAGATGGTTTTGAGGCTTCATCCTCCTGGAGATATTCAGGGTGAGGCTTGAGGAGGCTCTGAGCAACCTGATCTAGTTGAGGATGTCCCTGCTTACTGCAGGGGGGTTGACCTATAGGGGTCTCTTCCAAATCAATTTATTCTATGATTCTGTAATTCTATGATTCTGTGTTTCCTCCACTGGGAGTCTTGAGTTATTGCAACAAACTGATGTCCCTGTGTTAAGTTTTGCTCAATTAAACCTGTCCAAAGTCTCCTCTCTCCCATGCAGAGGCCATCCTAAAGGTGCAAAGAGAGGGTCTGTGTTGGGATGCTGTTATTTTTTGTCATGACCCTTTTTTCACTTGATAAACTGAAGCTGCTGAGAATTGTGCCTGAGGAATTACAGCCCATAGAGGGAAGACTTGGCTTGAAGTCAATAGGATTTGTGTTTTAATGGCCTGATTATCCAGGGCTTAAAGGAACATTTGGTAAAAATTTATTATTCAGACAGAAGTTTTCAAAGTTGCCACTCTGATGAACCTGGATTGAAGCTGTAAATCAGCACCTGCACTCCAGCCTCTGGGATTCCTTCTCAGCCCCCAGTTTGTGCAGGCAGTCCACATTAATGAGGCACTTGATAATATCTTTGGCATTTCTATCAAAGAAAGCTGTTGAATGGTAACTGCAAGGATAAGTTGACATTTAGGTCAGCCTTAAAACTGGCATGAGATATAGCAAATACCTGGGACTTAGAGGCAAGGAAAAACAAATTCTCTCTGCAGTTAAATAACTAACCAGGCAGCAACTGTTGATTTTAGAGTAACTTCAGAGTTCCATGGATTTATTGGAGAACAGATTGGTATTATTTCATGAAAAAGCCAGCAAAAGTCCTCTGCTGTGCATCCAACATCCTACAAGTCCCATTCACCCATTTACCAGGCTATTAAAGCCTAAAAATTTAGCAGTGTCAGTCTCCTATGGTACATAATGCAATTACAAAATACAGTGATAAAGAGGTGTTGAAGACACCAAATTAGATAAACATCCTCTTTCTTTTTGCATCTATATAAAAGAAATAGCAGGGCAATTAACAATAAATTAGATTTCTAGGTCAAGAGCACTTCAGAAAAATCAAGTTGCTTCTCTTGATTTTTCTGGGGGCTATCACCCATTCACTCTGAAAATTTTTGCAATCTGTTTATTTCAAATTAAAACCCCACAGGAATGCAGCTGTTAAAAAGCAAACAACAACGTGTCTGAATTAAAACAGAGAAGGGCTCAGCTTCTGCTGCTGTGAATTCCTGCAGTTGCCTTGACCTCATCTGATGACTGGCACTTTAGATGAGCTGGGAGGACACCCAAATGCCTTTGCAGTTCTCTTTTTTCTCTCTTTCTTTCTTTTTTTTTTTCTTTTTTTCTTTCTTTCTTTCCATTGTAGGCTATAAAGGAATTTAATATTTGAAAAATAACTTTTTTGGCTGCTCATTTTTTTTTTCCCAAAGAAGCTGCCTCTAGAGTTCTTCATCTTTATCCTTGGTGTGAGGAAATATTCCCCCTCCTTGCCTCCAGTTAGTGAAGCTTTCATTCTATAGCTTGCAAATCTTAGAAAAAACCCCAAAACAACCCCAAATTCAGAACAGTGCTAAATGTCTGGCATTGTCTGGTAGAGATTTCAGAGGATTATTGAAAAGCTTGAGGGAGAGAGTCTGTAAGAGTGAACTTTTCATAGACAAGTGAAAGATCGTACTTGAAATAAGAGAAGTGGAAAGTGATTATAAATGCAAGATCCAAACAAATCGTTATTTTAAGGGTTATAATCTCTTTAAAACCTTTCCTCATTCTTCTTAATATGTTTTTTTTTCCCAAATCCACTGATATTTTCCAAGGTACCAGGTCATCAGCACGCCAACCGACTTCTTCATGGTGATGGAATACGTCTCTGGTGGGGAATTATTTGATTACATCTGTAAGCATGGACGTGTAAGTGCCAGTAACGTGTCAGCCCAAACATTTATGTGGGTAGAAGATGGTGTTTAAAAGGAAAACGACTGCTAAAGGGAACACAGTTAAGGTTAAGGCCCAAAATAGAAGTTGCTTCACAGCAATCCCATCTGGAGTGTCTCGTACCCGGCTCGCACGAAAGTTGTCTGTGATTTTTTGCAGCATTCCCTGATGTATTTTGATACACAAACCAAAATATCCAAGGTAACGTGTTGCCTAGTGCAAAATATTTGGAAAACTAGCATAGCTTTATCATTTTTAGCTATAGGCTGCCTGTCAAAACCCCCACGGTTCAGCAGCAGTTTCACTGCTGTGCGATGCACCCAGGGGGAAAAATGTCTCAGTGTGGTCTCCATCCTGGCCATTTATCTCACCCTTGGCTCCATGTTGGGGTTTTTTGAAGCTTTTTTTAAAGGATGTAGCTTATCTGAACAACATTTTCAAATGCCAGTAATCCTGCTGGGTATAAATCACCTGAGGTGGAGGTTGAGCCCTTAAAATGTGGTATTATGGTTACAAAGAAAATCACTAGTGTCTGCCCCAAGGACATTATGGTGTAGGCAGGGAGCAATTGCAAAGCAAGGAGATAAAAATAGGCAGGAGGAGACATCCAGAATAAGGTTTCAGGTGAAGGATCAGCCCATCACATGTTTCTTCTCTGCACTGCAAAAATCAATACACTTATAAAGAATTGGTTTAGATTAGTGCTCTGTTTGACAGAGCTGACTCCATTTACTCTTCTACTTGGAGTTGTGATTTCCAGCACATTTTACACATTTGGGTCTTTTCTGTGACCAGTGTAGGTCGTTGCTGAACTTCTGCATTCAGAAACTAGCAAAAATAGTCAGTCCCATCATAATTTTCGATATAATTTCTGTAATATTGCTGATACTGTAATAGACTGCTAATATAGCTATAAAATAGCTAACATAGCTAGTTAAAATCAGCACAATATTCCACCTTTAGCTTTTTTTCTGCAAAGGGAAAAATTCCCTTTAGGGAATTGCTCCCTGCAGCATCCAGCAAAACCCTCTGTTGTGTTTTGTCCAACCTTGACCTGGATGTGCTGTGTAGGAGAACTGCTCCCCTTGGGACACCAGGCCATTGCCTCCTAGGTGTCTCCAACAAGTACTTCTTGATAGCTCAGCTAAATTTAGGTTTCTGATTTCATCCAGGGGGCTGTATCATTTGCAAACACTCACAGGCCATAAAATGCAAGGGGGGAAATCTGCTTTCTTTGCCTCTTGGGGTCACGAGTGCTCTGCAATTTTTCTCTCTGCACCCGGGGACGTTTTGGCTCCTTTGCTGAGTCAAACCCTCCCCTCTCAGCTCCTCACACAGCCCAACCTTCAGGACTGTTTCCCTTTGCACCTGTAGGTTGAAGAGGCAGAAGCTCGACGCCTTTTCCAGCAGATTCTCTCGGCAGTGGATTACTGCCACAGACACATGGTTGTCCACCGAGACCTGAAACCAGAGAACGTGCTGCTGGACGCACACATGAATGCCAAGATAGCTGATTTTGGTATGTGACCCCAGCAGCATTCCAGAAATGCAGCCAGCTCTGAGAAGCTTGTTGGAGCGTGTCCGTGTAGCATGCTTTACAAAACCCAGAGCCTCTTTCCCTAACCACCAGCAGCTGCTTTACCTGCAAAGCCCACTGTTATAAACACTGCCTGCTTGGCAAAAGCAGGGATTACCTGCTGTAGGCTGCCTCTGTCTTCACAGGAAAAATGGAGCAGCGAGGTAATTTGCAAACCTTTGCTGTGTGTGACCACCCAAAGATGCAGCTAATTTCTCTATAAGACACCCTGGTGCAGTTAATTCCAGAGTGAGCTGGCTGCACGCGTTTATTTTCATCCTGTTCTCCCTACGTTTGGCTTTGTGCTCTTGGCCTCACTTCATTTTACAAATGAGCAGTAACAGGAGCCTTGAAGTGGCATTACTTATTGAAATCCATTGAAATAGCTGGGCTACCAGCTTGGGCCCAATGACTCCTTTCTAGCAGTGATGATTTTTTTTCCAGATTTTCTAATTTCACAACCGCACACAATTCCCCTGTAATGTAAGTGCTCTGGGATGAATTATGTCTCTTTTCCTCTCTGCTAGTGAAAGAGAACTCTGGGATTTGCAACTTAGAGAAGCAAAAGTAGCCTGGAGTGAATATCCCTTGGTTGGATGTGAAAATAAAATTATAATAATAATTATAGTCATAATTACCAATTATAGTTTTTTCCAATCAGCTCAAAGGAGTGCATGTAAATTAGCCCAACATTTCCCTTCCACATTCCCCCCCCCAAACTTGCTATACCACTCCTCCTCTTCGTGAGACAAAGTCCTCTGTAGCTGGACCTTCAGCTATATAAGAAACATCTTGTTCTCAGGCTTGTCCAACATGATGTCAGATGGGGAATTTCTACGCACCAGCTGCGGCTCTCCGAATTATGCAGCCCCTGAAGTCATCTCTGGAAGGTAGGACATGCCACATCTAATCAGAGCCTATGTGAGCACATGGTCTGTAAATTTGTTCTTGGGATTGGAAACAGCTTTGCACACATAGTAAAAACAGCTGAATCCTTCCAGCCTGTGTTTTATGTTTGGGTGAATCTACTGGCAAAGAATCTGAAAGTTTTCTTGGCTATTACATTTCTCCCTAGCTGTAATAGCAAACCACGTTTTGCTAAGGATGTTTGCTTAGGAGGAATTATGAATAGCAGATGTTGACTGTTTAGATTGCTAATTAAAGAGTGTGAAAATTACTCTTTGGATGCAGATACTGAGGTTTCAGATGGAAAGGCTTTTTCAAGCCACCCCTTCTCTCCTGCCCACCTGTAATATGAAACAGTGTTAATGAGGAAAACCAGTCACCAGCAGAAGAATCAGCAAGGTCTTTAACCACTTCCCTACTCTGTTGAACTCTTCTATTGAAAATACTTGTCTCCTGGTTCCTTAAGCTCAGGGTTTTGTTTGTGCCAGGAGGTTCAGCCATCCTAATATTGGTTTGAATCAATGAATTGACAAACCTCCAGTGTGGCTGCATCTCTGAGCATGCAGCATCTGTACAACACATGGTGTGGTGAACACACTCTGCCAGGTTGAGCTGGACTTGACCACGTTGACAGGGAAGTGTTACTGTTAAAAGTGTTTTGTGTTTTACTCTCAGGAACCCAGGTTACATAAAATGTACTTATTTCCCTGACTTTCCCTCTAATTGTACAGCAAGGATTGCAAATATGGATTTTGTGATTTTCAGTCCCCCTCCATCTCTTTATCTGCCCCAGATTTTTGAATTGCCCTTTGTATGAGCAATTAGTTTTCCTAATCCAGTGTAGCTTTTACATACAGCATTTTGTTCCAAGTGTCTTCTCTGTGATTATGATTATTTTATCCCTGTTTATACCAGTGCAAGTGTTGGCAGAGTATCCTAGGAGTTAGACCAGCATCCAAAAAAGCCCAGTTGTGACTACAGCTCTATGTGTTAAAGCAAGTAAATCCTTGTTGTCAAGAGGGGGACAAAGCCAGAAACTATACAGTGATTAAAAAAAAAAAAAAATAATATATATTTCCTTTTTCAATAAAGGCCAGAAGTATATTTTTTCCCAGTTCATATAGGAAACAAAGCACATGGCAGATTAACAAGCCCCTGCAGTCCTGGGATGCAGAGCTTGATGGTTCCAAGGACACAGGACATGTGGTTTATTAACAAGAAAAGTAGGAAAGCAAAACAAAACCAAGCTGATGCATTTGCACTTTTCCTGGGTAGAGCAGAAAAGCAGCAGAGTGTGGTGGCTCAGGTTTCAGAGTAATAAAAGTGGATCTCATTTGGGCTTAAAAGTCCAGTTGACTGCTGAGGCAATGCAGTTATCAGCAGAAGAATTGGCTTCCAGTCTGTTGGAAATGGACACAGAAAGGACCAAAGGGGGTGTTTAGATACTTCTCCCCATTTCCAAAATGACTTTGCTTCTGTCTCTGTATTTCCATTTCTGGAATCCCCAACACAAGAAGGTCATGGAGCTGTAGGACCAAGTCCAGAGGAGGCCATGAAGGTGGAGAGCTGGAGCAGCTCTCCTGTGGACACAGGCTGAGTTAGGGGTTGTTGAGCCTGGGGAAGAGAAGGCTCCAGGGAGACCTTAGAACACCTTCTAATACCTGAAGGGCCTACAAGAAAATTTAGGAGGGACTTTTTACAAGGGCATGAAGTGATAAAATAAGAGGGGATGGTTTCAAACTGGGAGAGGGTAGGTTTCAATGAGATATTTGGAAGAAATTCTCTCCTGTGAGGGTGATGAGATGCTGGCCCAGGTTGTCCAGAGAAGCTGTGGCTGCTCCATCCCTGGAAGTGTTCAAGGCCAGGTTGGATGGGATTTGGAGCAACCAGGTCTAGTGGAAAGTGTCCCTGCCCATGCAGGGGGTGAGTTGGAACTAGAAGTTCTTTAAGGTCCCTTTCAACCCAAACCATTCTGTGTCTCTGTTTTGATAGGATGTTAGAGGAACTGCCTCCAAAAATCTCTGAGAAAGGCACCAGTTGTAGAAAAAAAAAAAAAAAAAAAGAGAGAAATAGCTAAAGCAAGCAGCAGCAAACCCTGTCTATTTGGGGTGCCTGACTTGGTGATGCCAGGGAGCAGGTTCTCAGTTTGCCAGAAGCAGGAGCACTTGCATGCTTGCCAGTGTGCAAACTTCAACCCAAAACCAACACCCAGAAATATGGAATCTGCTGCAGTTTCATCTGCCCCACTGTGCAAACAGAAATTGCTGAGTGAGCCCTGGGCTTGGGGGGTGAAGAAGCAAACAGCCTGGCAGAACTCTTGGAAATTTGGGGTTTGGCAGGGATGTACCCAGCCATCCAGAGGAGCACGGGCAGCCCACGCCAGGTCCTTTCCTCACAGCCTTGAATGGTTTTGGCTTAGGCAGGTTTGGTTGGGGACATCTGTGTGAAACAGCCCTAGGGTGGGCTGGAGCTCTGGCCCCCACGGAACTTGCAGGGGGTCCCCAGCTGACCCAGAGGGGCCTTGGATTGACAAGAAGCTGAACATGAGCCAGCAGTGTGCCCAGGTGGCCAAGAAGGCCAATGGCATCCTGGCCTGGATCAGGAACAGCGTGGCCAGCAGGTCCAAGGAGGTGATTCTTCCCCTGTACTCAGCGCTGGTGAGTCCACACCTCGAGTACTGTGTCCAGTTCTGGGCCCCTCAGTTCAGGAAGGAGATTGAGGTGCTGGAGCAGGTCCAAAGGAGGGCAACCAGGCTGGTGAAGGGACTGGAGCACAGATCCTATGAGGAGAGGCTGAGGGAGCTGGGGCTGTTCAGCCTGGAGAAGAGGAGGCTCAGGGGAGACCTCATTGCTGTCTACAACTACCTGAAAGGAGGCTGTAGCCAGGTGGGAGCTGGACTCTTTTCACAGACGACCTTCAACAAGACAAGAGGACACAGTCTTAAGTTGTGCCAGGGGAGGTTTAGGTTAGATATTAGAAAGAATTTCTTCACGGAGAGGGTGATTAGGCTATGGAATGGACTGCCCGGTGAGGTGGTGGATTCTCCGTCCCTGGAGACATTTAAAAAAAGTCTGGATGTGGCACTCAGTGCCATGGTCTAGCAACTGCTCCGGTGGGTCAAGGGTTGGACTAGATGATCTCTGAGGTCCCTTCCAACCCAGCCAATTCTATGATTCTATTCTATGATTCATCCTCACTGAGGAGAAGAGGATGGGAGTGACACCTTTTTCCTGCCCTTACCTTCATGCAGGCTCTACGCCGGCCCTGAGGTGGACATTTGGAGCTGTGGTGTTATCCTCTATGCCCTTCTGTGTGGCACTCTGCCTTTTGATGATGAGCATGTCCCCACCCTCTTCAAGAAGATCCGGGGGGGGGTGTTTTACATCCCTGAATACCTCAACCGCTCCGTCGCCACTCTCCTGATGCACATGCTGCAGGTCGACCCCCTCAAGAGAGCCACCATCAAGGACATCAGGTCAGCCCAGGTGGGATGGGGTGGGGGGCTCTGGCATGCTGGGAGCATAGAGGTGGTGACCATCCTGGGTGTCACCTGCTGGCAGGTGAGGAGGGTGGTTTGCAGGAGCAGTCAGCTAATCCAGCTGCTGTTTGTCCCGAATGATTTAAGGGGCGCTTGGGTGCTGCTGGAGAGGTGGGTGCTGCTGGCTGGCAGTGGATGGGGATGAACAATGGCTTTGTGTAGGTTTTATATATGTTATTATGTTATAAGAGCAGCCTGAGAAATCTCTTAATAGTGCTTAGAAAATGGGGTTGTATCATGCAAGAAACCAAAGAACTTAATATCCTTACTTTATTTCAACATCTCCGCCCTCTGGGTACCAGTTCAGAATAAGAGGGTGATCATTGTATTTAGTGTCTATCCAATAAAAAAGGAGGAGAAGCACAAGAATTACTCTAACTTAATCCTTAAATATTAATTGTGGTTTACCTGTTGAAATTCAAGGCAAAGGGAACAAACAGGCTCCTAGGAAGATATTTGTGCCTTCAGAGAGCATTAGAAGTTCACAGCTGATAGTAGGACTTCAGTATTCTCACAATCTGAGTAATTTGAGAAATGTTTCATAAAACTGGAACCTGATACATATTTTATGGAATAGGTAGCAGTCATCTTTAGCTGGTGTGCTCAGCATATGTGTGTTACTTGGGCTTCCAGGAGTTCTCAGGTTTTTAATGCCTTTGCAATGAATGGCCTTAATTTTACCCTTCCAGTAAAACCAAGTAAAATGCCTTTTTTATTTCTCAAGCCCTTAAGACTTGAGGATTTACTTAATTACATCTTAGAGCAGCAGCACACATGGCAAGATTACAGCTGGTACACTGAACCTAGAAACAAGGCTCCGTGGCATTTAGCCACTTAATTATCATGGACTTGAATCAGTGGGAATCAGGTATGTGGACAGCTTTGCTCTGTATCTCTAGCAGACCCATAGTAATCCAGAAGTGTGAGCATCTTCTAAGTGCTGAGGTCTTAGTTCAGAGCCAGGAGAGCAAGCAGCCAGGCTAGAAAAGCATCATCACTGGTGCAGTACTGGGAGGACCAAACAGGAGCGGGTTGAGCTCCCCAGCCTGCAGCTCATTTGGCCACCACCTCTCTTTTAGGAACCCTCATTTTGTTTGCTGGTGTCCACATGGCTTGGTGGGATTTAGAGCCAACTTGCTGGGAACACATTGCTTATTTCTCAATGAAATTCCTTAACCACCAAGACAAAAACCACCAAAACCACCTGCCCAGATGCTTTTCAGGAGAAAGCCAGAGCCTGGTGGCACCGGTTGCTCCAGCTTACCTTGCACAAAGCTCACATTGGTAAAGGCCAGGGCCTTGCTTGGTTTCATTGGCTCCTCTCTGCCTTTCCTCAGGGAACACGAGTGGTTCAAGGAGGAGCTGCCCAGCTACCTGTTCCCAGAGGACCCTTCCTACGACGCCACCGTCATCGACGACGACGCGGTCCGGGAGGTTTGCGACAAGTTTGAATGCACCGAGTCGGAGGTGATGAACAGCCTGTACAGTGGTGACCCTCAGGACCAGCTGGCAGTGGCTTACCACCTCGTCATCGACAACAGGAGGATCATGAACCAAGCCAGTGAGTTCTACCTCGCCTCCAGCCCCCCGACGGGCTCCTTCATGGACGACAGCTCCCTGCACATCCCTCCCGGCGTGAAGCCGCACCCTGAGCGGATGCCGCCGTTGGTAGCAGACAGCCCCAAGGCACGGTGTCCTTTAGATGCCCTCAACACCACGAAGCCAAAACCCTTGACTGTCAAAAAGGCCAAGTGGCACCTAGGAATCCGCAGCCAGAGCAAACCCTATGACATTATGGCCGAGGTCTACCGGGCTATGAAACAGCTGGACTTCGAGTGGAAGGTAGGGAGGGAGCCCTGGGGCTTGGTGGTGGTGGTTTTCAAGGGTTGTTCCATGAGCTGGATTGCTCAGGGAGGAGGTTGGTAGGTATGGTTACAGCCTCACCAAGCTGATATCCACACCTTGTGATCATCCCTGCTATTTCTCATTTATTCAGCCAGGCTGAACGGAGATGCTAGCTGGGGTTCAATACCTGTGGTGTGTATTTGTGAAGGGAAATAAGACTTTTCTTTCTGAATGCTCTAAGGCTCTGGCTGGAAAGATGTTTCTGCCTCCTTTAGCTGCAGGGATAAGAGGAGCCAGTCACATTTCTAATTTTAGTGGCTAATTCCATGCAAGGTCATCTTGAGTGCTCCTCAGCAAAGTAGTTCTTGTTATTTCTGCTTGGGTCCCAACAGCTGTGTGTCCTGACATGCCACAATGTGCATCTTCTTCAAAGCTGCACAGATAAACTTTTAGGGCAGGAACTGGTACCACTGATGTGGTGGCATTTTCCTCTGTGGAGATGGAGCCTGTGGACCAGACACACCTTCAGACTCTGCTGCTTCCCTGGCTCAGGACTCAGCTTCTTGAAGCTTGATTGAAATCTGGGTGATATTTTGGTTAACAGTACTTGCTTCAGGTGTTTCTTCTGAGCTACACAGCATTTAGTCACAATCTTTTTCAGCACCCAATTAATAAATCTCTTGGTTTAGCCCTTTATCTTTGCTGCTGTGTGCAGTGGCTGAGGTGAGCTCTCCTGACAGCCTCATGCCAGCATCAGGAGCAAGGTAAGGAGAATTTCAGCCCAGATCTTCATCACTAGAGGAGATCCCCTCCTTGTTGCAGGTCCCAGGGGTTGTACACTGGGAATGTCACTGTGCTGCTTCTCTAAAGCCCCCTATCTCCTCCTTCTTTTTGATAAAAGGATGTATTTAAAGCCAAGTAGCACCCAGAAACCTGATTCTACTGCACTAGGCAGGAGATGGACCATCTCTAGATGCATATGCTTGCACCAGCCAGACATTTGTAAGCTGCATGGCTTTGCAGAGGGAGAACAAACCTGATGTATTTCTGATACAGCTTCACAAACCAAGTCAGTCCAATGTCTTCATGTAGGCAGTGGAGCTTATTTTATAGGAGGAGGTTTCACAAGAGTCTTTCCCACCCTAAGAATAACTTCAGATGTGATTCTTCATCAAAATAGCTTTCCTGTCCATGCATAAATATAGCACAGAGAAAAGATCTCATTGCAGATGAGACACAGCAGATTGTGGGGTGGGAAGAGGCAGGAGAAAATCTGCAGCTCGTGGCTGATTCACAAATGATTAATTTAGGTGTGGTGATGGGAGAGTTTAACTCTTCCCAGCTGCTCAGACTTCTCTTGTTACATAGAAATGAGCCCACGAGTGGACTTTTTGTCTCATATGGTCATTGCTGCTGGTGAGGGAGAAGCAGCATCAGCTTGGTGCCTGGCAGACAGGTCAGGGCAGCTCTGTCTGGCAGCAGCTGCAGCATCAGAAACCTAAGTTGTGTTTTTAAAGCTAAGAAAAAATAAGATCTGAAGCCATTTGCTTAATTTTATGAGCGCTGTTTCCGGAAACTGTCTTTTTGTTAAAATGTCCTAAAGGAAAAAAAATAAGGAAAGAAATCTTGCTACCTTGAATCTCCCTCCTGAAAGGAAATTTCCTGTTGCAGGTGGTGAACTCCTACCACCTCCGAGTGCGCCGCAAGAACCCGGTGACAGGCAATTATGTGAAGATGAGCCTGCAGCTCTACCAGGTTGACAACCGCAGCTATCTCCTGGACTTCAAAAGTATTGATGGTAAGTGGGAAATGGTGCAATGCAGAATGTAAACCACATAACGATGGCAAGTTTGAAAGGTTAAAAAAAAAACAAACCCAAGACGTTTAAAGATTATTCTTTGCATTTTGAAACCCTTCTGCAGCTCTTTCAAGCCAGTGAAAGCCCTTTGAATCCCTTTGTCTCCACTGCTGTTACCAGTTCCTTACCAAACATGCATTGCAGATGCCAAACTGATGCCATTTTTTCTTATTTTTTTCATTTTTCTTTTCATAGGATCATAGAATGCCAGGTTGGAAGGGATCTCAAGGATCATTTGGTCCAACCCTTCTGATATTATTGTTTCTATGAGATGTCTCAGCAACCCTGCTGAGCTGAGACTTAAAACTTTCCAAAGTGGAGAAATCCACTACTTCCCCTGGGAGACCATCCCAGTGTCTGATTGTCCTCAGAGTGAAAAATATTCCTCTTGGGTCCAATCTGAATCTGCCCAGGAGCAACTTGTGCCCATTGCCCCTTGTCCATGGGACTCCTTGTAAACGGGGAGACTCCATCTGCTTTGTACTACCGGAACATAAGGTCTCCCCTAAGTCTTCTCTTCTCAAGGCTGAACAGACTCAGTTTTCTCAGCCTCTCAGCCTTTTTTTTTTTGTCTTTATCTTTAAGATGAAGTGATGGAGCAGAGGTCAGGCTCCTCCACTCCGCAGCGCTCCTGCTCCGCCGCCGGTTTGCACCGCCCCAGGTTGAGCATCGATGCCGCCGCCACCGCCGAGTGCCAGTCACTGATGGGCTCCCTGAGTGGCTCCTTCGTGGGCAGCATCCCCTCCACCCCACCACGCCTGGGTAGCCACACCATGGACTTCTTTGAGATGTGTGCCAGCCTGATCATGGCCCTGGCTCGCTGACGGGTGGCCCCGAGGCACCGGTCCCACCGCACACGGTATCGCACTGTGAGGAGCTGGGCTGACTTACCCGTTCCTTCTTTCTTCTGCTTTGTTCCTCCTCCTCTTCCATCCCTCACTGCTCCACAACACAGAGCCAATTCCAGACCCAAAACATACTCCCCTCTGACAAGGCACTGAAGAAATTAACAATAACTTTATTTCTCTGGTTATAGGGGGGCGAAATGTATCCAATAGATTTTTTTTTTTAAATTATTTTTTTTTTCCCCCTAGTGAACCAAATGGAAAATGTTGGCATAGCTGTAAAGTTACAAATGTATCACTGAGTTTTTGGAAAACACCCTCCTTCTGGTTCACCCTGAGTTAACAGAGCCACAGCCCAGCTTTTGGTGGTGTAGAGGGTGTGCAGCCAGGTGGATATTGTACCCCTCTTGCTGTGCAGGGGCAGGATGGGTTGAGCCAGGTTGACCAGGAGCTACACAAAATGGAGCAGAGGGGTAATGAAATAGCTCTGTGATGTTCATAGTGGGTGCTGGTGGGGCTGCTGGCCTCTGCTAACACTTCCCTCCTAAAGTTAGCAGCTGCTGAGATGCCTCTGCACTAGTGCAATATGCCACCCCTGCCCCCTGTTCTCCCCCCCACACACACACTCTGCTAAAGCTGGGGAGGGGAAAGTGGGATGTGCAAAGGTCCTGCTGCAGACCTGCCATGAGAAAGCTTCCTTGTGTCAAGTCTGTGCAGAAGAGTGTCCCATAAGATGCTTTATTTCCCCCACTGGAGAGGAAACTGACCTGCTCATGGCATTCAAAGGCTGCTTGCCTTTTTCCAGCCCTTCATCATCATCACCACCCCCAACCCACTCACCTCCAGCTCTGGGGGCTGAATCCCAAGCAGGATTCAGATGAACCAGGAGGGCAAGATGCCAATGAGCCACCCAGTTCTTCACTCACCATGCATCCAAGGGTGGGGATCATCTCTGCTGGGCAAGAGCTTGGCTGAAAAGCATTTCCCTCTCCTCTTGCCCACAGGAAGCCTTCGCCCTCCAATCTCTGCCAAATCTGCCTTCCCTGCCTTCCCCACTCCCAGCTTCACACCACCAGAGATCTGTTTTCTGAAGGTGTGAAGGTGTCTGTGTCTTCAGCCCTGTGCTGAGGGGCTCCCCAGCCCCACTGCTGGGACCTCTGACACTCCATGGGACAAGGCAGGGAGATCTGGATTCAGAGTTTCATTGTTTCTTTACTACTGGCTAGCTGAAGAATAGAGTTTTTATTTTTTTCAGACAAACTGCAGGGATTTTAAGGTTAAATTCTTGGTATTCCAGGGTAAATAATTGTTGTGAGGGGTTTTTTTTTTAATTACCTAGGCTTAACCTAATGAGCAGCATTGGCATCTACGTGGCTTTGCTATGGTATTTAATTTTATTTACTTCATTGTGGAGGAACTTAATATTCTAACCAGTCAAAGAACAAATACTTTATGATAACTTCTGCCAAAAAAATCCTAGGTGGGATTTTCTTATTTTTCTGTTTCTTTGTTGTTGTTTTGTTTTAAGAAACAAAGCAAAGGAGAACTTTTGCTTGCCCCAGGTATGTGGTCAGTCAAGTTTTAAAAGATTCAATACATTTTTTGATAGCTTCTTCTGACCCTTGGAGGGTTTTGGGGTTTTTTTTTGCTAGTTTTTGTTTGTTTGTTTTGTGCAGTTGCACTTTATACTTTCTGTAAATTTCTATGAGAAGCAAGGAAGAGAACAACACATTAAGCTTTTTGTACTGATCATTTTGGGTAACAAAGACATATACGGGATATTTGTGCCATCTACTGGCAGTTAAATGGACGTTTTCAGTTTGAAGTCCCTTTTTTTTAAAAAACCAAACAAAAAACAAAAAAATCAAACACAAAATTGCCTTACTTTTGTTACAGATTACACTTGGATTCTCACCAATGAGACTTTACAGCTCCAATTTTTTTCCAGAAGCCGCACAAAGTAGAAAGCTTCCAAAGGAAAAAAAAACAAAAAAAAAAAGTCAGTTTTGCTGCTAAGTTCTCATACTCTAAATCCAACACATCAGTGGTTGGATTGTAAACCTGGCAGCAGAACAATTTTGTTTTTAAAAGAAATACTGGAAGCATTTGTAGTCCTCCTAGGTTTTGTAATGAGCTTTTTATTATATTATCGTTATGAAATGAGCACTCTGGGGCTGAGACTGGCTTTGGTGCTGTGCCTGGTGACTCTTGGATGATGCATATTGCCAGTCCTGTGGTGTGAGCAGGTTATACCCAGTGAGGATGGAGAATCCAGACTCCTGTGTCCAAAATGAACCCACCCCAGAGCCAAAGCTGAGCAGCACCAGCCCTTCAGCAGCTTTCGGATCAGCGCTGAGACCCGAATGGTTTTGGCTGCTGGAAATAAGTCCCTTTGGAGAGAAGCAGGAGGGAATAGCTGAGGGACAGACATTCATTTCCATCCAGCAAAGTGTTGGAAGTGTCCCTACCCCAGCCATGAAATGTATTTGAAATGTTGAAGTCTGTTTAAATTGTCCCCCACAGCTGAGCAGCTTGGCAAGTCCTGGAAACACCTGTAGCCTGGCTGGTAAGGGGCTGGTGCATTAGATATAATCTGGCATTCAGAAGCATGTAGATGTACAGATGTCTTGCCTTAAAATAACACTTGTCCTCTGGGATTTCCTCCTCCCCAGCAGAACTAATAGTATTAAAGAGCAGCAAATGCCCTCGGGAGGAACTAGTTGCTTCCTGGAGGCAGGTGGGATTTCTAGGTGGTAGGATAAGCCCTTGTGGCACTTGGCATCTTCTCAGACCCATGCAAACACTAAATCATTTGTGGATCTGCAAACCCAGTCCTGACAAGGAGGCAGTAAGAGTGGCTCAGTTGTTTTTTTTATGGAGAGGAAGAAAGAGATGAAGCAACTTCCCTGCTGGATGTCAGCAGAGGCAGTGGAAGGAGTGGGACTGATGGAAGTGCCTCCTCAGTGAGCACATCAGATTAAGCTGTCCATTACAGCCTTATTCCACACTATATTTTGAAATATTCAGAGAAGTTTAACTTGGTTTTTGGGGGGGTTTTTTATTATTTATTTATTTTACCTTCAACTAGGCTCCTTTCTGGCTCCCAGCTGCAAAGAAGCTGCTGACTTCCTGTTCCATTTTCCAGAGGAAAAGTTTAACTTTGACCCAGGTACACTGTGGTCAGTTCTTTTGAGTTATGCTGGTACATGCACAAACACCAGGAAAAGCAGGGTAAACATATTTGAACTCCAGAAACTTGAATTACTCCAAGTGCAATTCTTCAAAAGCCACTGGACAGTTGAGCTTTGCAAGCCACAAACTCACCCAAACTTTGCTTCAGCCCAAGGAGGAGAGAGAGAGAAGATGCAAAGGATTGAGTTCAGTTTGGCTCCAGCATTAACCTCCACTTTTGGTATGAGTTAAATCAGAAAGATTGTGTACTGTACTAGCTGTCAAATTATATATATATATAATATATGTGTGTGTATATATTTTATATATATATCTGTAAAGTAAGTAGCATCCCTGTCATTGGCCTCTCAGTTTTATTTGCCCAGGGGGTTGTGTGTCCTGGACTCCTGCCATCTCACATCTCCTGGAGTGTGAGAGGACCTGGAGAAAGGGGATGATATTTTTACACCCTTTTCTAGGTAAAGCTCATGAGTAGCTTAGCTGACCCTGACAGACCCAGCGTGGGCTCCTCTGGGGAGGAGCAGTGGCAGCAGGAGCCAGCAGCACCCTGCCCTCCTAACCTTGCCAGTCAGAGCCCTGGTGCTGATGGGGTTTGGGACAGTTTCATTTTCAGGACATGGAGCTGTTCAGGTGAAGGCAGCAGGATTTTCTTCTTTTAATGGGTCAGCAATGCATCTGCAGTGCATGTGTCCAACTTAGCATTTCAAAAGGGGTGTAAAAAGTATAGATATGGGCAGTGTTGTAAAAAACAAACCAGTTGGTTAGTATCTGTTGTGTATATATTTTGTGTGTGTGATTTTTAATGCCATTCATATCAGAATAGATGAACTTTGAACAAAATAACCATTCTGTCCACTCCTTTTCATTTTACTGCTTTGCCACCAGTCCTCTTGTTGTGCACCCACATGGAAGGAAGAGAGACCCACAAACAGGACATGAAATTGTGCCTTCACCATGCATTAGGACTGCTGGGAGCCACAGCTTTATTTCCCCAGGTGCACAAATCCCCCAGGTGATGCAGAACCCCACCGGTGAGACACGCGGGCCGTGTTTCAGAATACTTGAAGTACCATTTCTTGTGCAATTATTTGGCTTCACCCTTCTAGTAGCTGAGTGGAGAAGAGGAAGAAGAATCACACACCCATCCCCTTGGGATGAGCTGAAAATTCTCACTCCTGCTCCTGAAGTATTTTACTGGAAACTTGTAGGATCTGGTTTTGTTTCAGGTGTATGATGTACCTACTAGTCACCTTTTGTAAGTTCTTACTTTGGTCTGGATGCTTTCCTTTGGCTTTCTTAGCCAGTTCTTTATATATTCCTTTTTATTGTTCACTTATATATATATATTTATATATATATATATATATAAAAAAACCAACAGCTTCCTGTAATTCTGAATTTCCAGTCTGCCTCTTGGCTGTGGAGTTAATTCATTCAGAGGTACCTCACTCCCATGCTGGAGAGATGAACTGGCTTTCAGAATTCTTGTATTACACCTACTGACCAAACACAGACTTTTGGTGAGAGGACACCTGGTGTTACTTGTGTTTGATGCAGGTCTTTGCTTGTTTTGATCAGCAAAGTGAGGAACTGGAGGGTAAATCAGGTCTCTAGCTGAAAAGCACCAGGAGGTTGTTTGTTAGAGCTAAAAAAAAAGTCTGTTTTCAACAAAAGCCTTGAAAGCTGAAGCTGCCTTAATTTAAACATCAGAATTTATTTGTAAGACTCAGCTCTCTGTTGGCACTTTTTCTCTCCCCCCCCCCTAATTTTTAAAGTAGTTTATTTATCCTCTGCTCACAAAGCTGTGAAGTAGCTACTGTAGACACAGTAATATTTATTCTTGTTGCTGAAAGCATGTTCATGTGTTCTGGATCATGTTATATTCACGTGTTTTGTACCTCAATGCATTTGTTTTGTTTTTTTCTTTTAGAGCACAAAGCAAAACTGAATCCCAGGATAACTCTAGTGTCCATGGCCCAGGGGCTCTGGGCAGACAAACCTCAGCTTCATGTGGGAGATGAACCAGGCTAGTCCACTGTAATTTTATTTTTTTTTTTCTTACTACAAAGACTATTTATGAGGGGTTTTTGTCTTTTGCTAAAATACTGAACTTTAAAAAAGCTCTGAGTATAAGCATCTCTTCAAACATATCATTAACATGAAGCTCAGAAACAAATTACCAAGCTGTAGAAAGACTCCATTCTCCTTGGCATTTCTCATTTTGTCAGCTGATGGAGAAGGTTTTGGTTTCCAATGATTTGATCTGTACTTTCTGACTGCAGCTGTTTTGGGAGGGCATGGAGCCCAGGTTCAGTTTTGTCCTTTGTGCAAGTAACTGTGCATTAGATAATCACAAGGAAGCCTTTTACCTTCCATTTATGGTGTGGAAAGTGGGTTTTTGGTGTACTGCACTGCATGTGATAGCTGTCTCCATGGTTGACATTTGCACTTTAATAAACTCAGAGATGAAAAGAGACAAGAATAACAAATCTGGAAATCTTACTTATTGCACAGTCCCTCTTTGGAGGCTGGGGGTGGCTGGCTGGGAGAGTTTCCCTTTGGAGATAATCCCAACACGTCCCAACTGTGGGACCATGGATGCCCCCAGGGCTTGGGGAGGGGATGAAGAGCCAGGGAGGGGAATTGAATTATTCAAATATATACACAAATAATAACAGAAACAGCTTTCTCAGCCCAAAACACATGGCAGGAGCTAGGCCCAAGGGTTTTCTTGTGCATCCAGGAGAGCTAACAGATCTGTTGTTGAACTCAGATCTTGACTCCTTACACAAAACCACAGAAAAATTCAAAGATGTTGTTCAAAATTAACCTTGCATTGCAAGAAAGGTGCTTGGGGAGGGGCATGGGTGTGGGGTTCATGTACACCTGCAATCAGTGTTCCAGCTTTGTCCCTCTCCCTGCAGTTACTCAGTTTCTGTGACACAGAGTGGCTTCTAAGAAACTTCAGTTCTCCCTCAGGTTCAGCAAGTCACAACTGTTACCCTGGTGATGATCTCCATTTCAAACAGGAATTGGGAGAAATAGGGTTTAAAATTCAAGTGAGAATTACTTTAGGTTTTGCTGTCTTTAGGGTGTAGCAGCAAGGTTATAAATATATAAAAAAAAAAAATAAATTTCTGACCAGTAATCTTAAATAGATTTAAGATTAATTAAAAAAATAGAGCCAACCTGTGTTTTAATTGAGGAAATCTAAAGTTCTGCCTGTAAGACACATTTTTGGGGGTATTGCCTTGAGTCATGCCATATCAAGCATGTTCCTTCTATGTGTCCACTGGATTCTGTCCATGAAGAAAAGCACCTTCCAAGGTGTCCCTGCATTAAGTAAGGCAGCTGTGAAACTGGTGTTAGTATTGACTTGGGTCACAAAACCCCAGGGACTGTGTCAAATGGCACTGGGATTGTGGTCTGATCACATATATCCCAGGATATATGGGAAAAGGTTATTTTTTTTTTTTTAATTTAAGAAAAAATAATTTAAAAAATGGTTAAATAACTTTCTTAGGAGACATCAGGAGTTGTTAGCTCATGCTGGATGAAGAAGGAGACAAGGAAGAGGTTTTTCTTCAAAGGATGAATCTGAAATATTGCCATGGAAAAAAAAAAAACAAACCCAAACAACCCAGGTAAACCATTTCCACAGCTTCCCTTGGGACAATTCCCTGCAAAGGCTGTAAGGGAAGGACACAGCACACATTCCAGTCTGCCCTGAAGCCAAACACTCACTTCAGCACTCCCCAGCTTCTCCATCTCTGCTGGAGAACTCTAAATATTTGGGCTGGCAAGGTTGCAAATCTGCGCATGCTTACAGGGCTTTGTTTTATTTATTTTCTTTATTATTATTGCAAGGATGGATGCAGGCCAATGCACTTAATAGTAACCACATGGTAAAATAAATAAGAATGCCTGTATGGACTTAAAAGTCAACCTTAAATATTTGCTCTGTTTTTCTGATGTCTTCTCTGCCAGCTTTGAAATGGCCCTGTGGCAAAGAGCACTTTTATTTTGCTCTGTTTTCTTAAGCCTGGAATATTTAATAATTTCTAATTAAAGAATTTACATTTTTTAGGACATTTATGAGCAAACTGATAGGGGCTCTTAAAACGTGCTGAGGAGGGGCAGAAGCTGTACACTACACTAATATTTAAGTTTTTTTTTTTCTTCCAAAGCCATGTACAAAACCCCATCCACAGTTTTTTCACTTTTGACTATGTATCCTTGGATACACAGAAGAGAAGCCATTAGCAATTTATACTTCTCTTCCTACATTTTGGAGCTTTTTTTTTTTTTTTTTTTTTTTTTTTGAGAATAGCCCAAACACAGGGACAACTGTTGGGTAAAGACCTACCCCTGTAAGCTGGTGGGAGCCAGAAGTCAGCCTTTACATATCTGGGATGCCAATAGCTTACAAAAATAAAGCAAATTTTGACTGAATGCTTTATTTACCTTTTTTCAATGTTTTTTTGGAAAGAAACGAGTCAAGTGTTCCACTATTTTATATATTTAACCCAGTGAGAGCAGTGGTTCATGCTTCTTGGCTCAACACCTTTGTCAAGCCCCAAACCAGTTCCAATGTATATAGTTTGCTTTTTAAAGAGCAAATCTTTTGGGGACTCATGCAATTCCAGCACCTAAACCAGACTGTAATGAGACAGAGCACCTGAACTGCACAACTTTTTGTTTTTTTTTTTTTTTAAGCAAAGGCAGAAATGTAATGGTTATTTCAGAGCTGACCAACAAGTACTTCAAAAAGTCACAAATACTGAGAATAATGTTGAGATAATCAGTGGACATACTCTAAGTAGCAGGCAAAAAAAAATATAAATGTGTCTTTTGTACATTGAACAGTACTGATGGAAAAAAAAAAATTTATTTACATTCACATCATCATCACAGTTGATCAACAGGGGCTCTCACGGGGGTGGGAAGAAAAAAAGAGACTTTCAGGGGTGCTCAGAGGGGAGAGCAGCTCTCTGGGCAGTTCGTACTGTCTGTCTCAAAAAAAAAAAAAAAGGATAAAAAAATTCATAGCAATGGGCACCTGGGCAATGGGAGGTTGATTTGTACCAATGATGCGTGAGCACGCGTGGAAATCATAGAGCAGCAGGGAATTTAAGGGTGTGTTTTGGCAAGGCAACGTGCTCCAAGCAGCCCATGTTTGCAGCAGATGTGAATTAATATGGCATATCTGAAGTCAAGTCAAGAATCTCCAATTTACACAAGTCATGACTGGAAGGGGCTTTTTATAGTTGCAGTTGGACTGGAAACATGTGTAACAGCAGCATAGCAGACTGAAACTGGAAATACTTATTTAATATTTAATACTGGCTGTTTACATTAACCTTCCTCTGCCTTCAGAAGTTTTAAGTACACTTCTCCAGATCTGAACTATCCATACACAGGAAGGAGAGGAAAACATGGATCACGACAACTAAACCTCGGGTTTACCTGAAGTTCAAATGCTCCACCAGCACATACCCATCTGACAGAAGGGGGAAAAAAAGAAAAAGCAGCCAATTAATAAACCCCTGAGCAAATCAAGGCAGAGAGGCTCAGCACAAAGAACACACTGTTGCTTGCTCCTCAGTGCAAAGTGACCACCCCTGCCAGAGACTTGCTGCAAACTTACATCTGCCCTCGGCGTTGCGGCAAATCACTGCGTTGCCCTCCGTGACATCAATAACATCCAGCTGCTCCCCAGCTGTGACTGGGAGATCAACTCTCCTCTTACTGGGGACTGAGCGCTCGGCTCTGGCTGTGTTGATGACCTTGATCTCCTTATGGTACTGCAGGAAAGAGAAAACCACGGGTTATTCTGCACTTGTCTGCCCTGGGGCACCTGGGGAGGGAGGGAGAGAAGAGGTTTCAGGATGGGTGGTGAAGCTTTCTTTGGGGATGGAAAGGGGCAGCACCTTCCCACCCCCCCCGAAACAGCAACACCCCTGAGGAAGATTCCAGATTAGAGAAGGCAGCAGGTCCATGGGACATCTCTCCCAGAATACCTCTAGGATAGTGTTCAAGGGCAGGTTGGATGAGGCCTTGAGCAACCTTGTCTAGATGAGAGGCATCCCTGCCCATGGCAGAGAGGTTGGAGTAGATGACTGAGGTCCCTTCTAGTCTAAGGGATTAGATCAGAATGCCATTCTATGATTCTGTGGCTCTATGATATCTTTTTAAGCACACCACGTAGCTACTTCCCTCCTCTGACACAACGAGTTCTCTGCAGAGACACACACCAGAAACGTTTCTCTAAAAATCTTCTCTTCTTTTTCCATCTTCTTGATTTTTTCCGCCTTGCTCTTCTTGAGTCTGAAGATATTTCTGCAGCAAGAGAGAGAGAGACACACACACACAGACACACGTTTCTGAGCTCCATTTAAACAACCCCTGGCACTTTGGGAAACGCAGCCCAAAGCCCAACTCCAGTCTGGTCTGCAATGAACTCTTGGAAGAGCAAAGCACACCACCACCCACACTGCTAGTTTTAATAAGAGGATGAACATACAACCCAAACCTCTTGGTGAGCATAACTTGAGCCATTTTTTGTCTCCATTTGGAAGAACTGCTCTGCAAGCAGCGTGGGAACAAGCAAACTCCCCCTCAAGTGTCTTGAATCACTTGTGTTTTTAGAGAAGCCAACAATTCACTTTTCCCCCAGCAGTTTGTCTCCTTCTGGTTTAATTTAAATTGCAATGGAAAGGGTCCCCAGATAACTCTCATCCTGAGTCATTTATGGAAGTGGAGCTTGACACAGGTCTCCGATTTTTGTTGCTTTTTCAGCACAAGGAGGAGAAAGTCACACAAGTAGACACTCACGTGGCAATGTAAAGTGAAAACCAAGCTCCTAAGACTGGCATAAGGGGAGGAATGACTTTCCCTGGGCATGGAGATCCCACTTGTGGGTTTGTCCATGAAATTCCAGCTATGGTGGCCTTCATTTTAAAACTAAGACAGGAAAAAAAAAAAAAAACAACCAACCAACCAAACCCACTTGCAATAAATTGTTCAGCCTTGGCTAACGCTCATGCATTTAAAATTAAGAGAAGGGGAAACAAGAGCTGAAATTTGGGACTTTGAAGCTGCAAAGAGATTCCTCCTTGGCAGTGTCAGCCTGCAGGACCTGCCACCATTTCTAAGAAACAGATGAAATCATGTTGACTTCCTGACAGTCTGTAAAATCATACGTGTGACTTGGCACAAAACCCCAAGTGGTGTTTGAGCGACCCCAGGGGTGAGAACCCAGAAAAGAGATCTCTGATTTGCATTTGTTTGAAGTCCCAGGTATTGGGTCACGAAAAACCTCCCTGCAATGCACACATTTCAGGGCTAAAAGGGAAATGGAAACTCAGACTCTCATGCTAGACTTTTTGCAGCATAAATAACAAAGTTTTCTTGCTGCTTTTCTGGAGAAATGGGACAGCAAGAGCCAATGCAATAAAGCCAGCTAGGAAAAAAATAAAGGCCCAAGAAATCAATACTTTAGAATAAAGGCAAGGGGAACACACAGGCAACTGCTACACTGTGTAAAGAGCTTCTAAGCACCACATTGCCTGATCCACAGAGATAACTATTTAATCAAGGCACGGTTAAAGGCTGAATGGGACTGATCAGGGCAGAAAAGCAGACAAATACATACTAAAGGGGAAGAAGATACAACTTCAGGAGGAAAACTCTCAGGATATTCCTACATTCATATAAGTCAGAGCCAAGAGTTGGCTTTGCCCTCAAGATATTTTCAGCAAAATTTCCTGAAAGCTGGGTTCAAAGGGAAAAGGACCCTGGGACACCAGGCAAAGAGAAAATGTTCCTGCTGCTGGAAATGGCTCAAGTGGTGCCCCCATAAATTTAAACAACATGGGAAACCACAGAATGAAAATCAAGACCTTTCCCCATCATCGCTGCTTTTCCTTCGGTCCTTATCTTCTTTGGCCATCAGAAATTTTGGCATCCTGACTTTGTACTTGTCATCCTTCTCTCTGAGAGGAAAAGAAAGAACCACACAGAAATTCAAGTTGGTTTTTTTTTGCTTTTTTTTTTCCCAGCAGATCGTGTCTTCTCCCCAAACCCATGCTACCTACAAAGCTGTGATTTTTCTCTCTGCCTCCCCCAACAACCTCCACTGAAATGCAAGCACTTGCTGCTGCCACAAGCATCTGGCAGCAAGACATTGGGACATGCTGTTCCTATTAGAAAGAATTTTTCTGACAAGGAGCTTGCCAGGATAGGGCTGATTATCAGGTCTGGGAGCCAGAGTTTCCCTTCCCTAGGGAAACAATCCGAATTTTCACAGGTTTCAGGGAGCAGCTCTCTCTTTTCCACGTCTCTGGTGCTAAGTAGGTAACACTGAAGTGACATTTTGGGGGATGCTCTTTGCCAAATCAAACACACATGGAGAGGGCACCTGGACTGTCTCCAGAGGACTGAATCCCAACCAGCTCACACCCCTGGCAGTCTGGTCCCTTGCAGCACCAGAGGATCCTCAAGGCTCAGCTTTGTGCCATAAGAAACATACCCCTGGCCAAGGTCAGCCCCAGGAGAAGGCACCTTCCTCACCTCAGCTTGCTCTGCCACACCTCCACATTGTCATAGACAGTGTCCTCCTGGGAAGCAGCTGCTGTCAACCAAAACACAGCAGAGAAAATGATGAGATGTTGTTCTGAACCTGGTGCTCAGGGCAATGTGGTGCAGGGGAAACTGGGAGCTGTTCCTCATCCCAAAGGGGTTAAGGCAATGCTAAAGGGAGATCCTTGAGGTCCCCACAACCATCCAAAACTCCCACAGGAGGCAGGATATTTGGGGTTGTAAGCTGTGTTTGTAGTTTGCTGGATGGGTTTGGCCATCCTGCTCCAGGGATGTTCCTTTGGAACACTGGCACAGGCTGCCCAGGGACGTTGTGGAGCCTCCTTCTCCAGGGACATTCAAAACCCACCTGGATGTGTTCCTGTGTGACCTACACTGGCTGATCCTGCCCTGGCAGGGGGGTTGGACTCAATGATCTTTCATGGTCCCTTCCATCCCCTAATATCCTGTGATTTGCACTGCAACCAGCTCAGTTTGCAACCAGGCTTTCCATCCCAAGGACACGAACACATTCCCTCCAGCACCTGCTTCAGGCTTGATCTGGTGGGAGAGTTTTTGCCTTCAGCCCCATTTACACAAGGAATGAACTTGTCCCTCCAGCAGGCAGTGACAAATAATTTTCCAGAGAGCTGCCAGGGCAGTTAAACACAGTGGTCAGCCTGGAAGCAGTGGCTCAGTTTTGGACTGCTTCAGATGTTACCATCCTAAATATATTCAGATCTGCAAGAGTGTCCCGATGTGGGCCAAGATAGAACAAATTTTCTGTCTTGTAATTCTACTTTCAGCTAAGTCTCTTCTAAGTAATTGCCCTTTTTGAAAAGCTCTGCCCTAAACTAAGCAAAAAAGCCACCCTGAAATGAAGAACAAACCTCTACCAAGTCTTCAGAGTTAATGCTGCCTGACATATTACTTGATTCTGGGAAAGGCACGATGCCTAAGGTTGATTTTCCAATTGCAATATTATGTAAAACATTTGTCTCTTCATACACACACGTACATCCCTGAGATCCAGATGCATGCATGCTGCTTACCTAAGTTTGGTACCGAAACAGAAAACAACCTGTGGGTAGAAAGAGGCTTTTAGAAACAGGTTTGCACATTCAGCTTTGCCCAAAAAGCCAAACATACCACCAGCACTTGGTGTTGAAGTGATGGAGGCAGGTCTAGGGGCACGGGTTTGGGACACAACCACCTCTGCCAGAATTATGTCCCTTGCTAAAGGAGCATCTCCATCCTCTGTAACAGCAACCAGAGGATGAAGCAGGTTGAGAAGTGTCTACATTGCATCCAAAGAACAGTCCAAACGGGCTTCCTTACCCAGGAATTTAAATGTGACAATGACTGTAGATAGTGAAGATGATGGTGTGAGCTTTAAGGGTTCTTTGTGACAGAAGAATGCCACAAAACATGGTGGCTCCTTCCTTCTAGTGATATTTAGCAGTAAAGCAGGAAGGAGCCACTAACATGGCAGAGCACCTCATGTGAAGAGGTTTTTAAGTCAAACAAACCTTCCTCTCATAGGAGAGGAGGTTGAGTTGGACAATGGGTTCTGCAGGCAGCTGCACCTGAGGAAATGGCACTTTCCATGGAACATTAACCAGGGTGTGGAATACCAAAGTAAGAGTACCCAGAAGAGCACTATCTGAAGTTATCTGATATCCTCTATGCTAAACTGTTAGACTACAGACTCAGTTGAAAACTTCTTCAGCAGATGCTGTTACCAGCTTGAGTATCAATGGTACTTGGAAAGACAAACCTCAACCCTTCAGACTCACACCAGCAAGGTCTTGTCTGATCCTGGCCCACAGATCTAGGCAGTTCCTAGCAGATTCCTCTGGTCCCTGGTGTACCTGGATCCCACTGAGGCATCAGAAAGGTACCAAAGGCAACAGAAAGCCTATGAAAACTTGGGCACTGCTGTAGGACCAGCTCCTGTAGATTCCTGGTGCCAAAGATGGACCATTGGCCCCATATGCCACAGCAATTCCTACTGGGTTGACAGAAGCACTTATTGGCATTTTTGTCCCCCATAGGGCTGTGTTTCTTAGTCCTAGAACTCCTGCTCTCCTACTGCTGCAAATATGTACACCCAGGTTTGGGGGGGAAAAGGGTTGGACGACCAACATCTTCTTACCTTAAGTTTTCATTGAGCTTGATATTCTTCAGTTTCAACTTCTCTAGATGAAACAAGTTTCCAAACCTCTTTTGTTTTGCTGTTCTGTCCAAAAGGGAAGCAGGTTTTACATTCAAGAGGCACTCAGAGATGAATATATGAGAGCTGCAATATTTGTAGCTCCAGAGATCACGAAGCAGATAAAGGAAATTCAGCAGAACTTAGACCTCAGCTCAGCAGTAGCCTTTAAGCCTTATCAGCACCATGCAGATGAGCAATGGATTCAATGGGAGAGGCACCCACATAGCAAAAGGTGCTAAATGATCAAGTCTAAGCTCAAAACTTTGCCTGGCTTTAAGCTTTTCTGTGTTAGCTGCAGTTGTCCTCCTCTGACCCAACACTTACAGAATGATCCAGGTTTATATGGAATAAAAATTCCAGGCAAAAGAGATAAAAACCCCCCAGAATCATGAAGTGCCCTTAAAGGAGGACATCTGACTGTGCCACCTTTCATCTCCCAGTACACCCTGGAGAAGGGCCTTCTGCTACATGTGCTCCTCTCTGGAGCTTATGGGATGTTGCAAAGCTACGCCACGATTTTCTAATAAAATCATAGAAACATAGAATTTTCAGGGTTGGAAGGGACCTTTAAGATTGTCTACTTCCAATTTTAAAGGTCCCTTCCAAGCCTGAAAACTACAACCAAGATTCTCTATGGGGGACATGTGCACGTGCTATTAAAAATACTTCATGTGGATCAGCACACCTAATCCTGCCTGTGGGATCAATGGGAAAATGACATAAAGACTGGGTTGGGGATTAAGACACTGACCTCTGAACCACATGAGTTTGGTCTCAATCCTTGCTTTGCCAGGCAATTCCCTCCCAAACCCAGCAAGATGCTCTTAGCAACAGAGTTTAATTTCTGCTGCTCCTCATTTCAGTATCCGTGAAGAAAGAGGCAGGGTTAAGCTTCCTGGAGATATGCAGGGATGGTCCAGGAACCAGATTCAGACTCCATCACTTTACCACCCAGCCAGAGAAGCTTTTGCACCTCCACCACACTGACAATTTGCAGAGAAATGACATTTTGGCCTTATATTAACTGCCCAGTCACCTCCAGAGTTTAAAGTTTCCCATTTCTTTTTTCCCCTCTCTGACACACAGAGACAGAAGTCAGGTTTGAATCCAGATGCAAGCCAGCCCCAGTCACACATCCATAAGAGAAAAGCAGATGTACACCAACACCTTCTTATTCCTCCCACGTTGGTCCTTAAAAAAGAGGCACCAGATGCACTCAAAGAAACTCTGTGCAGCATCCCCAGCCCATGTGCAGTCCCCATTTCTTACAAAAGGATGCAGGAAATCTTTTTACAGGGTGAGGGGTAGGGAACCATGCAGAGCTAAGAAGGAAAACCAAAACTAACTTCACATTTCACCTCTTAATCCATTTGGGAAGCTCAGGCAACGTATAAACCTGAGGCTGAGAAACTCCTTGCTTTTCTAACACACCCTGTGGAAGCAAATAACCTGAGAAGCCACGTGAAAAAGAGCAGGTTGCAAGTCAGCTCCAGCATGTCACCTGCAGGCATTAGCTCACACCTTGGCCCCTTTTCAGCTTTCCAGCCTCCTGTGATCCGAAATGTGAATGTTTTGTCCCTTTTCTGTGGGAACAATGTCCCCATTTGTCCCTAGAGCATAACCTCTTTTGGCACACACACACACACAAAAGGTGCCATTTCTCAGCTACAACTGATCAAGGCTTTTGATCAAGGGCAGCAAGACTGTCCTGGGTGGTTTATGCCAGGAGGGATCTGCATGGGGAGTACTTCCAAGGGATGGAGAGTGTTACAAGCTCTAATAGGAAGGCCTCACTGCTCCAGGATTTAATTTCAGTAACTCTTTTTACTCCTTAAGTACCAGTCAAAGGGGAAAGTGGAGGAAGAGGGGGAAGAAACCCACCCATCCAACAACTTTTCTCCAGCTGCATTAGGGAAAAACCAGGCTTCCAGCCAGTACCTGGCATGGCAGATCAAGGTCAGTGTTTCAAAATACAGGCTAAGAAATTGCAACTTACTCCATTTTTGCAGACTTATCACTCCCAATCTCAACATCTTCATACATTTCTTCACAGCTGTTTCCTGAAACTTGAAACCAAGGCATGCCATTGTCACAAACCATGGTCAGTAGTGATGAGCTGAGGTTTGCTGGACAAATTGCACCCAGGCCCATGACATTTTACTCCTACAGAGGTTTCAAGGTTGCTGAAATGAATTCCATGCTAGACACATGTATTGCTCCCCACTGGTTTTAATGGGAATTTAGAGCAACCAGGACAGAAGGTGACACCAGAGAGGTTGAAAATTAAATGAAGCTGTTTACAACATCTCCCAGGAACCAGCACACATGAAAAGCATCTCCTATTTGAACTTGCCCACGTGTTGCACTTACTGCTGGCTGAAGCAGATGGACTGGAGGCATCTGATATTTGGCTGCTAAAAGACAGAAATATAACATGGGGATGTGCTGCAGCACAGTTTTTCAAAGACATATCGTAGATAAATCCCTTGTGAAGTGCCCAGGTCCATACTCACAGACTATCCTGGATTTTCTCAACGTCATCATATATCTCCTCTGGTGCTGGCAGAGGCTGCCAGGTGTTTTGGTTCAAGGCTGTTCCTTCCACGACTGGCTTTGAAGCACCAACACACATGTAGTGCACTGGAAATGAGAAAGGATCCCTGGTTTAGAAGCTTTTCTCAGGAACTTCTCTCAGGGCAAGGAAAACTGCTGAGGGTAAGAGTTGATGCCACAACAAGTAAGAGCTTACAGACCATATTTTCTGTTCTGGGAGACATGGGAAGTCTCTGCCCCAAGCCACTTTGAGAAAGAGGAGTATTTGCATGTAAAACTTCTTAAGTTTTTGAAATATTTTAGGTTAAAAAAGAGTAAAACATCCATCAATACTCTCAGCTGTGGAAGCTCTGATCCAAATGCACCTCACCAGAAAACATCCAGAGACTGCTCATGGATATTCACAGAAGTGATTGAAGGGAGGGCTTAGCATGGTTAGTGGAGATGCTGAGGTCCAAATAATGGGCCAGTCCCTTGGCAGTCCACCTGTCAACCAACATCTTGGAAAGAAGACAAGGAGGGAGAGTATTCCAGAGATGGATTCCACCATGGGCTGGAATAGAGCAAGAGAGTTGCACCTTATGAGGCTAGAAAAAGTTTATTCCTGGAAGACTCTGTCAAGTAGCAATATTAAATCCTTAAAATTGATTGAAGAGAGAGTTGCAGTAATGCAGAAATGCAGCCACACAAGTGAAGAAGCAGATAAGTGTTTCCAAAAGAACAGAGGGGCATGCAGTAGGTCTCACCAGAAACAAGCACCACCACAAGATGGTCAGTTACTGGCCAACATTCCTGCAAAATATTCAAACCCCATGAAGAAGAAAAGGAGGGGTGGGAACCAAACAGTTCTCTGAATCAGCCTCTCTGATGAAGCAAAAGCAGGAGGCTCGCCATGGGTACTTCCAAAAAAAAAAAAATCCAAACAGAAATTACCTTCAGCTGTTCAAAGGTCAAGCAAACCAGGAAGGATTCTTACAAAAACAGGCACCAAGCAAACCAGAAAATTATTATGAAGTGATTGAGAATTTTTTTTAAAAAAAACATAAAACAAATGAGGAACACACCAATAACAACAACCACAGCCACAGTCAGTTGACACTTCCTCCTGATCACCCTAAATCTGCCCACAGAGCCCTGCAAAGTGACTTTTCTCCCTTTCACTTCTGAAATCCTGCCCTGTCACTCTACCAGCTTGCAGAGGTGGGAGCAAACCTTTGCAAAACAAAGCCATGCTTATACCTGGAGTTGCAAAATAGTGTTTGCAGAGGAAAAACAAGAGGGTTTTATTGTGTGGCTAAAGTGTGCATCACCAGCTCCAAACCCTGTGTCAGGACACGGTGACAGAAAAAGCCCAATGTCTGAAAAATGCCCCCTGGAACTACTAAGAAGATGGAGCAAGAAGCCATCATCCATCTTAATAAGGGACAGGGAGAGACTTCAGGCTCTCATCCTGCTCACATGTGTTTCTACCACAAGCCAAAACCCTTTTTCTACCAAAGTCAAACCCTTTTCTGAGACTCAATAAATCATGAGGAACGGAGGAGATGGATTTCAGCTCCCCTGGATAAGGGCGATCTGCTAGAAAAACAAACACCTCAGGTTGAGTTATGCAGATGGTTAACCAACTTAGGAAGCTATTTGCAAAGCCAAAATAAATGATTCAGACCAGAATACAAATGTGCATGCGACCTTTTGCCCCGGTTTAACTGAATTGGTTCAAGAGTTGCAGACAAATTGAACATCATTTCCCGTATGGAAGAGACATTTGAGCAACAGACGGGACTGAGGATTGAGGAAACACTCAGGAGCCCAATGCAATACTCACATTGCTCCACTCCATCTTTTGCCAGCCCTCGTGATGCAGAATGCTTTGCAGTCTGGGTGCTGGTCACATCCTGCTCCAGTTGTGGCACCCTCATCCCAGCTCTACCATCTTCCTTGGTTTGGCTACTGGGAGACACAGATTCATTTCCACCTGGCTGAGGTCAGAGATTTGGTTTGGTCAATGCAGAAAGAGCTTCTGATATAAAGTAACATAACTTGCATATAGACATCTATATAGATCTCTCTATACAGAGATCACTAACAATAGAAGTTATCTTGCTGTGGACTTAAGGCAGTTCCATGCCCTTTTCCATCAGGGATTTCTGGGGGACACAGGTGTTGCTTGGCAGCACTATCTGCCTTTTAGGAGTAGCAGCTGAGGGACAGCAAGGTAAAAGAGAAGGCAGGAAAAAAAACCCAGGTGATTAAAGACTCAAATTTCAACTCTTTCCTGAAAAGAGGGAGGATAGAAGAAGAGTCTTCCCACAGTTACTATTAAAAGTAGGCTCAAGAATACAATACCCTGAAAATTTTCTTTGCTTCCTTCTTCACACTTTCAACACTGGGTTTTTCCTCTTTTTCTTCTATTATAGCTCTTCCAAGACTGAAAATTTAAGAAATTTCAGAAATGAGAGAAATCTCTGAACAGAAGTACTTTAGCAAGGGCAGAGACAGACAGATTGCTTTATGACTGTCCCCAAATAAGCATCTCATTTTCCCTCTGGATGAGGTAGATGCCAAAAACACCAGCGATACTCAAAGTAGGGGCAAATCCAAATCTAAAGACCTCTTGTTATTTGGGGAATAGCAATCACTTGTGGTAAAGAGACAAACTAAGATGATTGGTTCCTAATGGCAGGAATGGACAAGCAAGATCCATTTCCCTGAGGTGGTACCTGTCTCACAAGCCTTTCCTCTTACCATATTTTATTGCAATTTAGGGAAGATACAGCAACAGGAGGCAAAACATGACACCTTTTTTCCCAGCATCACAGCATTTCCCACTGAAGTGGCTCTCCTCACCCCCTTTTTATCACATGATTCTTCAGTCCCCATGGAAAAGAGTCTTCTGCCAGTGACAGTAATGAAACACCACAAGGAGTTTCAAATGGGACATTTATAGGGTGAAATTCAGTGTGGACCTTACCTTACTGCACAGTTTTGGACCTGGAACTGGGTGTCTTGTTTTGAGAACCTCATAACTCTCCCTTCATATATTGAAAGAGTTCAGGTTTTGGTAGGAAAAGACAATGTATTTTCTTGTGTGCCAGAGGAGAGAAGAAAATCCCCCCTCCAGGTATCCTTTAGCATGGAAACACTCTTAGAGGCCATGAATGCTGACACAGAAGTGCATCATCATCTACATTGCCCTGCTCACAAAATATATGAACTTTCTTTCTATTTACTGCGTGTTACAATATTCTAACCCTAACCTGGATTAGTTGTGTGGTTAGAAGAAGCTTGAGAGAAAGTATAGGAAATTACCTGGATTTGGCAAAGAGGCAACTCTTCTGTTTCTAGAATAAAGAAGAGGAAACCCTTCAGCCACTGTGCTTTTTTTTCAGCAGTCAAGCTTTTATACAAGGCCTCAACTGTCATCTAGCATTTAAAGAAATATTTCTTTCAAAAGCCCACAAGCATTTTACATTTGGAATAGTCATCAGGAAAGGATATTTCCTCTTCTTTGTTGGACAGAGGATCCATGTATTGACAAACGATACAGGGATAGAGTAACAGTGCAGGGGATAAGGGCAATGAAGCTACTGGTCAGAATAAAATCAATTACAGGCTGGAGAGTTTATGGAAGAGAATTTATTATTTTTTTTTTTAAATTAAAGATTTTCCAACCTAAAATAAGACTACAGCCAAGTCAGAGAATCTCTCTGTGAACCACGCACAGAGAAGTGCATTTGGAAACCCAGGTTATTTCTTGGACCATTTGATTGCTTTGTGAAGTCAGGACTTGAAAGTGGAGTTTGATGGTTCCCAAAGAACAGCTTCCCCTCTTTAAGGAAAGCCAGAACTGATTGCTCCTGGCAGGAGGTAATGTGTCCTCTCAGCCCAGCTCCCCACTGTCAGCTTGGCCAAGCCGCCCAACGTGTCTTCTCTAGGGACCAATTTCTGCCCTGTGCAATGCTCTATCCTGCCTTCCCTGCAGGTTATCTCCACTGCCAAAGGGAACTTCCACCCCTTTTCCATCCAAAGAGAGTGGAAAAAAGTCAAGCTGTAGTTTGCAGCAGAAATATCCCAGCAGCAGGGGATGAAAGCCCATCCAGCCATGCCGACAACAATTGCCCTCACCTCCGAGCCAAAACTCAAAGCAAGATGCCATGCCAAGGAACCTGCCTCAAGTTTTGCTTTTATGCCTTCACAGAGAGATTACCAGCACCAGCTTGCCTCCAGCAGGAAGTTCCAAAACAATTTAGTGGATTTTTTCCTCTGATAATTTGTGATCTTAATATCAGTAGTTGACACACTTGGTCAACCACCAATGTCCAGATGGTGTTACCACTCCCATACGTGTTTGCAGCAGAAGGAGAGGGAACTGATTCTTTCCCCTAGTGTGTTTGGAAACCTCATTAGTCTTCAAGTTCCCTCTGCAATTTCTTACTTATTTTTTGAGAGTCTTCACACACAACACACATAAAGAAACATTTGGCAGGTAAGAAATACAGATACTAGAAGTTTCTAAGACAGGAACGCAGGTTATGGATGGTAGAGTCAATCTGGAAAGAGCAAAACTGTGATGAGACTTACCTCGTGCTCTTCAGGCTTCGCCTTAGAAACTAGAAAAGATAATAGTGAATACATATTACTTTTTGGTCCATATTAAAGTCATTTCCAGAAGCAATATCCAACTTGCTCAGCATCCAGGCCTACATTCACCATGGTACATTCACTGTGTCCTACTGGCCGGGATCTTTACATTTGCTGTTTAGGTCTGTCTGACATTCAGAGGACTACAGAAAGTCTTTATAACCCTAAAGGCCAACCCAAGAGGGCTGGGGCAGGTCCCCCCATGGCAGCTGCTTGGCTCCAGTTCCAATGGGAGAGCAAACCAATGCAGAAGGCAGAAGCTAACCTCCCAAAAAAGAGACAGCTTTGAAAATTGTAAAAGCAGAGCAGTGACAGCTCATAGAGAAAATTATACTGGGCAGCAGTAGTGATAGAGGTGGAAAAGCTCTGTACCCATCTATCCCCAAGAAGATGCTGAGGTTTGCCTCCCTGTTTATTTTCTTTCTCTTCTCCATATGCAGCATCTCATGACTTTTCCTTACTCGTTTTCAGCAAGCACCATCTTGCCACCTTCTTTTTGCTCTGCCAGTGCACAAAGAGAGAGCACAGACAGGCAGCTTTGGTCACCTGGACCAACGTGCAGCTACTTTTCTCAACTTGAAGAAACTTATTTCCTTTTCTAGAGGCTCTGTCCCTGACAGCACGTAGTTCACCTTGCAAAGTACCTTCAATGACACTCAAGGTTGTCGTGTCCCCAGACTGATTCAGGTACATCAGGGTTTCTTCATAATTATGCTGCTCTTCAAGTTGAGCACTGAGAAGATGAAAGAAAAAATAGAGATGGAGTTTTTTATTCATCTTAAGGACACGGAATCCAAACGCTTTGATACTGAGCAGACAAGAAAGAAAAGTGAAATCAGGAATTCCTCGGAGGGAGAGGAGACCTGTGCCCAACTCCACACTCCCACTGTTTTTCCTTTGGGAGGTCAGGCTGTCTTTATAGGGCTCAAAGCACATCAGGGGACTTCATACCAGGATTGTGGTCTCCTGCCTACAGCCATCCCTCAAGTAGAAACAGAACAAAAAAAATGCAGGGAAATCAGAGTGCAGCATTTTTCAAAGCTACTGCAGCTACTTTATAATTAATAACAAGTGAGTTGCAGCATTTGGAAGGCCTTTTCTCACTTGAGAAAACAGGAAGGGCAAAGCAGAGATAGCAGAGGGTTCTGCTCCTGAGCTTATCAAGCCACCCACTCCATGCTGACACAGCAAGTGACACACGCCAGCACAGGAAAAGGCAAAGCTGCTCAGCCCCAGCACCACACAGCCTCAAGTATTGAGCTCCCCATCACCCATCATTTTTTGCTTCTGTCCTCCAGAAATTCAAATCAGCATCTTTTGGGTGCAGAGAGAAAAATCAAGCTTGCTCAGATAACTGAGGAAAAGCTGCCCCTCTGCCTAGGGCAGCAAAGGTTTCAGCAGCTGAAGATCATACAGGGGAGCAGCAAACGCACAAGATGCAGATTATAACACATACAGGGGACAGGGTAGGATGGTGAAAGAGCATCAAAGAAGAGTTATATCAAGAACTTCCATCTTTTAACAGCAAGGCTGCAATAAACCTCAGGGAGGGTTTGGCTTTCTGTGAATCACCTTATTGTCACAACTCAGCTTCACCAAAGATGAGGTAGGTGTTGCAAACTAGAGAGGAGGAACAAGAAACTCAGTCTGCATTTTAACAGGGCTGAAATCAGAGGAAGAAACAACACCTAAATTCAAGCAAAGGGGCTTGTGCTGATACTGAAGGCTGCCCCAGCCTCATGTTCTTCCTTGCAGCCCCCCAGCTCTGGGGGTAGTGACAGCTGGCTTGCTGGTCCCACAGCATCATCTCCAGAAAAATCATAGAATGGCTCTGGTTTTAAGGGACATTTAATGGTCACCTAGTCCATCCCTCCTGCAATGAACAGGGAAATCTTCATTTATGTCAGGTTTCTCAGAGCCCTGTCCAACAAGACCTTGAAGGCCACGTAGGTCCCCCTGAAGGGGACACACATCTATTCACATAGCATTGACAAAGCAAGCAAGCATTTGGTTCCTGGTGCCACAGCTCAAGAAAACCCCTGACCTCTCAGCTCCATAGCCCATCCCTTGGATGAAATAGCATCCTGGGGGCTTGGCTGGATGCCAGACAGCATCTTGTATATACCACAGTGCTACGTGGGACCTGAAATACAGCTGGGCTGATGAATCCCTGCCTTGCGTCAGTGAAAGCAGAATGTTTATCCCCAAACAAGGAATCAGAGCTCAAGATTAGTTGGCCCAAGCAACTGCATCACAGTCCCTGAGAGATCAGACCCCATTACAGGTGAGGCTTCCAGGAGGGGAATTTCTGCCCTCCAAAACCCCCCCTGATTCTGCTTTTGTGCTGGAGTCAATTTAATTCATTTCTGCACTTATCACATGGTTAATCTTTAACAAGTGACCTCTTGTGAAGACCATATCTCAAAAATTAGAGCCAGACAAGTATTAGAGCAATCTTGCTGCAGTGTATTACTAGGACAGCTTCCTTGTGCAGCACGACAGCCTGGGAGCTGGTTATTCTTTGACCAGCTCTCTTCTGACAATTCCAGATTAAAAGTTAAACAAAACTCATGATATGAAAAGCACAATTTGCTGTGCTGATAGCTGCAAGAGTTCATTGTTTGGGCACAGAAAGTATTTTAAGAATTCTTCTCTTTTTGCATTGCTTCAGCCAGTCTGTTTCCCAGCTCAGACAAAATAGGTATTTGAAAATTTATCTCCACTTTTGCCACTCTTGGGGTGCAGAACCAGGACCACTGTGAAACCACTCAGACATACCAGAATAAGTCAGGATCCCCTTGTATACAAGCCCAGTTGTCCTGGAAGATTTTTTGAGCCATTTCAGGCATTTGTGGTGCCAGGAGCTGAACGGATCAGCTCATGTCCTCCAGTGAGTTTGAACCATCACTCAATAAAAACCTCACTTTAGGTCCTGGAGAGAGCTGAAGTCGTGGGGATGGGGAGGACAGAGATGGCTGAACCCCAGCTGGGCTGGCTGCACAAACGTGCAGGAGGTTTTGCTCCTCTGCTTCTGGCAAAAAAAAGAAAACAACCAAAACCCAACACCTGCTGATTACACCAGAGCTTTGTTTGAGCAACAGTTGTCTGAAGTTTCTCTTTTCTAAACACACTGGGTTTGAGTACATGGAAAACAGGAAGGAAAAAACATGTGGTGGGCAGGTGCAACCAAAACCCCAGCAGAGTTTCCCTCCAATCAGCTAAACCAAACCTAGTGACACAAGGTATGGCTCAAAGAGCCCAGGGGAGAAAATAGGGCTGAAGCTTTCATGAAGGTCATCCCAGCTGGCTTTGAGCCCATGTAGCTTCCCACACCTGAAGGAAACACACAGGAAGGTTGGAGAGGGATTTTTCATAAATGTCCAGGGATAGGACAAGGGGAAATGGTTTTAAACTGAAGGAGAATAGGTTTAGGCTGGATCTTAGGAAAAAGATCCTCATTATGAGGGTGGTGAGACTCTGGAACAAATTGCCCAGAGAAGCTGTGGATGCCCTCTCCCTGGATGTGCTCAAGGCCAGGCTGGATGAAGCTTTGAGCAACCTTGTCTTGATGAAAGAGGTTCCTGCCTTGCAGTCCCTGTGGCAGGGGGGTCAGAGTAAATCATCTCCAAGGTTCCTCCCAACCTGAGCCATTCTATGATTCTACGGTTCACAGAATCCCAGAAACAGCAGCAAATCACTGCCTCTAGGAGCAGGATGTCCCCTCCAGGCTGCATGGCAATGGTTCAGCATCATGGGATGGGGACACTCCCATCACCTATGAGCCCAAGGTTTCCTCTCCACTCACCTTTTGGATGTCAAGGAATTGTCTTTGCCAGCAGCTGCAGACAAACAGAAAGAGGGTTAGTGTTGGAAGGAAGGCAAGACCACTCTCCTGCAGAGCACAGGCTGCTGTCACAGGGAGGTGTGACAGGGACAGCCCTCCCTGGAGGCAGCAGGGTGCACACAAAGGCAGGCGTGAAGCTGGGGATGGGGCTGTGTTAATATCTCATTGTTTCATGTTTCCAGGCAACAACCTCAGGCTTTCTGGAGATCAATAACTGAGCAATATTGAGAGAGCACGGTTTTGATGACATATAAAGGTAACGAGTTTCCTCCACCAAATTAATATATTTTTAAAAGGTGAGTAGGTTAGAAAAATGTCCCAGCCACAGCCTCTTTGTTGCCCTCTTATTCTTATCAAGGCCAGGGAAGAGCAATAAGCACTGGCAGACTAAAGCCAAAGGGTTTAGCCAAGCCCTTCCTAAAAAATCAGCCCCCTTTGAATTTGGCAGTTGTGCCTAAAGATCTGGCTATAATTAAGTTTTCTTGCATCAAGAAAGAAACATTATTTAGCAGCTTAATAAGCAGTCCAGAATATTCTATTATGCAACATCAATAGGGTTTTATTATGGGAAACTGAACCTCTGTATTTAAAACAGAAGTGGGGGTGGGGGGGGTTGGTAGAGCAGTTTCTCCTGATTTTATTGTGCCTTCCCACAGTTGTGTGCTGCAGAGTGAAGGCATTTCCCACTGAAGCAGGGTGATAAAGATCAGCTCACCATGTACCCAGCTGCTGCTGCTGCTTTAAAACCAGCTCCAAACCCCTCACAACACCCTGCAGCTGGGAGGAAAGGGGGTTTCTGCATGGGGGAGGACATCCCACACAGAAAGCCAGATCCCTTTTCCAGATTAAGTGCAAAAAAAATATAAAAATAACAATTAAAAAAAATCAGCCTCCCTGAACTGTTACGCTCTTTTTGGTGCTTGAGGGTGTTAGAAACAAGGAACAATGTCTCAGTTCTACACAGTTGGAATCATAGCCTTATAGATGGCAAAAAACTTATTATTTTCTGCAGAACAGGTTTGGGGTGAAAGACTAGAAATCTCTTACTTGTTTTGTTTGCTCTTTGGACAGAAGGCACAGCACTTCGGAAAGGACCAAGATCAAACTTTGGGGGTCTTGCTGGCTTCCCAGGGGCTGGACCCAGGGATTCAGCTGAAGGGAGAGGTTTAATTCTTGGTGGTTTGCTCCCAGGGCTCTCAGACCATTTTCCTGCTCTAGGCTTGCTGAAGCGAGGCTCTGATTCTGATCCAGAGAAACACAAGGATAAGCAGCAATTAGTCCTCAAAAAAAAAAAGTAGGATCATTAGTTGTTATACAGACATTTCTAACCACCCCTGTTTCCTCCCAATTTCAGCATCCTTGTTACACAGCAGGGCTCTTCCCATATTACCAGAATGGAAAAGTCAATGGAAATACCCATTTTTATGGATTTCTGCAGTAAACCATGTTGGGGCCTCAGCTCTCGCCAGTGCCCTCCCTCCAGATTATAAAATACTAGCCTCATTTTCTCTACCTATAACATTTTAATCTGCCAAGATTTAGTGGCATAGCTGTTTTCCAAACCCAGCCCAAGCAAGGTGGCTTTCCAGGGTAAGCAAAAAATTAATCTTTTCAGTGCCCTGTCATTTAGCATGGAGTTAGGAAGGGGAACTTTGCAGCATTCACATTTCCTAGTGCCAGTTTCTGTAAGAAATATTGCAAGGAGAATACGCTCTCCAAGCTCAAATGTGACCTTTGGCAAAGCTGAAAGGATGCAGAGGGGGGAGTCAAGGTTTAAGCCATTTTAATTTGAACTCAACTGACTTTGCAGAAAAGCCAAGCTTTTAGAGATCTGTGAGAACCAAACAGTGGGGCTCAATCACATTCACCTTGTAGCTGCACGAGGCCAACACACACCCAAACTAAAGATGCTTCTCTGGTCTCACCCTTCAGCCTAGTCTTCAAAATAAGGGCAATTTCTTTCAGTAAATTTAAAAAAATAAGGAACCCATCCCTTTCCCAACTCAGCAGCACTTTGTGGCCCATTCCTCATCTCCAGAACACCCAGGGAAGGCTTTGAACAATCCAAGGGGACAGTCTGGCCTCTTGTTTCAGGGTTCCAATTTATAACAACTTTTCTATTCAGCTGCTATTTCCTGCACTTTCAGAGCACCTATATATATATGTATATATATATATATACACTTGTGAAATCACAGATTCATGGACCAAAAAAAGGTTTAGGTTGCAAGGGATCTTAAAGACCATCAAATTCCAACCCTCACCCCCTAAATGGGCAGGGATCTGTCCCACTAGAGCAGGGTGCTCCAACCTGGCCTTGAACACCTGAAGGGAAGGGGCAGCCACAGCTTCTCTGGGCAGCCTGGGCCAGTGTCTCAGCACCTTAACAGGAAAGAATTTCTTTCTGATATCTAATCTAGATCTACCCTCTTTCAGCTTGAAAACTGCTCCTGTCACTACCTGCACTTGTGAGAAGTCCTTCAGCTATGTGTGTATGTGTATATATATATATTTTTTAAAATATATATATAGGATCATTGTGAAATGTATAGCCTACCATACCATTCTGGTGCTGAGGTTGCTCTGTTGGTGCACAGTAACCCAGCTGACAGATTGCAGTTGCCACCATCCTCNACCTCTACTAACTTCCTTTTAGTCTGCAAGCACTTACTTATTCTATAAAGTTAAAGGTTGTATAGTAACTATTATAAAAGACATGATAAAATAAACTGAGATAGTGTCACGGTTTGACACTGGCCCGGCAATTAAACCGAAAACCAGATTTTTATATTAATCCCCCTCTCCTCCCTGATAAGGAGAGGAGAGAAAATAAGAGAAAGAGACTTATGGGTTGGAAACTAAACTACACAACTTTAATGAAACAGGAATGATAAATAGGAAAAATTACTAAATATATACAAATATACAAATATACAGGAAAAGATTGATCCCACGTTCCTCCCCCCTTTCCCCCAATAACTCTCACGTCACCACTGAGGCTGCAGGGCAGCCCTGGGAAAGTCCAGGCTGGACCCTGAGGTCAGGAGCAGTCGGGAGCTGGAGGCAGGAACACACAGATTCAGGCTGGCACGGATCAGGACCACAGGCAGACGAACGGATGGAATCCTCCCAGGATGCCGAAGCACACAGGGAAACCAGTGAAGGAAGGCAGGACGAGAAGCAGGAAGGGAAAGAAAGGGAAAAGGAAGGAAAAAGGATGCCGACCCTCGTGATCCCTCAAATTTATACTGAGTATGACGTGTATGGGATGGAATACTCTGTTTGGTCAGTTCTGGCATCTATCTTGTCTCGGGCCTCCCAAAGGAGGGGTTCAGGTGGGACCTCTTTACTCCTTCTGCAGGGTAAAATGTTTTCCTCAGAGCTGAGAACTGTCCTTGAGTCTGCATACCAGTCTCTGGCAGTAACTATAAACATCCAGTGTTATCAGTCCTAGAAGCAGACACTGTCTGAGAAACTTCTGTTAATTTCAGCAAGTGCAACTACTTACAAGAAACTTAGCTGAAAGCAAAAGTACAAACCAGAAAATCACCTTATCCTGGCTCAAACCAGGTTTTGGGCTCAGAAAGGGAAGAACAGGATTTGCTTCGCTTCCTGAGGGGAAAAACAGCGCTTCTTTGTGGCCTGGGTGAGCCTGCAGCACCCAAATGTCCATCTGTGGGGGGTTCTCAGGTCTCTTCTGACACCAAAGTGAAGAGAGGAGTCCCACCAGGCAGGGCACTGATCCTTCCCCCACCTCCTCCTCGCAGGTGTCCCCCTGGGTGACACTCAGCTACTGCACCAGCCCAGCCTGTGCCTGGCTCTTCCCCAAGCTGAGACCTTGGAGTGATTAAAACAGACATTTCCCCAGAGGAACCCTGTGTTTTCGTAGAAACACAGAAGGGTGTGGGTTGGGATGGACCTTAAAGGCCATCTGGTTCCAATCCCCATGCCATGGGCAGAGACACCTCCTACTAAACCAGGTTGCTCCAAGCCCCATCTTTTCTTCCCCTCTGGATAGCAGAGCCCAGCAAACCCCGTTGTCCTTGCTGAAGCCCACACATATTCCCTGGTCAAGCAGCTTTTCCCATGGTGAGCTGTTTCAGAGTTCTAAGGACAGACCAGTTAATTTAGGGCATACAAGAATTTTTCCCATAACTGGGTGTTTATGCCCTAGAGAAACCTGAAAGGATTTGCCCAGACATGGAGCCCGCGCTGTTGCAAAGCCTATCATCTCCCAGGAAAAGCAAAGCTGGTGAGCTTGGCAAGAATTTGAGAGCTCAGGACTTTCTTTTTCTCTCCTTAGATGAGCAAATACTGTTTCATCCTTCTCTGTGAGAGGGCTTCATGTTTTCTTTTGAGCAGGGACATCTGTTAGGTGGTATCTGGAGGCAGCTGTTGATAGGGCCTGGCTGGGTCAGTATTCACCCATCACAGGCTGGTTCTAGTCCCATGTAGCAGGACATGGCACCTCTCACATTCCCAAAGAACTGGCTGGAAAAGAAATCCTGCAGCAGTAGCAGGCCTTGAGGTTAGGGAACAGGGAGCAGTGAAGTATATCTGTAACGTGTGGGATCTGGTGGCAAACTGTGTGTGTGCATGCTGGTCTGAAGATATCCCAGACTTTTTCCCATCTATTTGAGCCTTGGAGCTTGACACCTGAAGTGTGGATGAACATTCCTGCTCTGCCCATGGGAAAGCCTTGCCCCGAACATCCCTATGGGGATGATGCTCTCCCAGCCTAACCCGACCTTGCTTTCCAGAGGCAAGCTTGAGGAGACCCGAAAAAAACCAAACAAAAAATCAAAACCAACAAAATAAAATAAAATAAAATATTTTTAAAAAAAGGAAAAAAAAAAAAAAGAGTCATCAGAAGCATTCTTTGAAGCCCAAGTCTCGTTCCTCCCCACATGAAAGCTCTGCTGCTATGTAGTGGTCTTGGAGAAGAAAGAGGAATCCCACTGAGTTGGGAGTCAGCAGGGAAGTCCCCCCAAGGCAGAGCCAGAGTCACGATGGGATGGAAATGAATGGTGGCTCTGTGTAGAGGTAGCTGAGGAGGATTTATGACCTGCCCAGGGGTAGGAACCTGGGCCATGAATTAAAGCACTGTTGGAGAGTCAGGAGGTTGTGACTTCAGAGTTGTAGTCCTGTGAGGAAGGACAGGGCAGATTCCATTATATGTGCCCTAAAAAAAAAAAATAAATAAAAATAAAATAAAACAAAAATTTAATTTTCTTTAAACTATGCATTTTCTGAGTGCTATCCCTTGTGGGACCCCTCCTGCCTCACCTCCCTTCAACAGCAGCCCCAGGGCTGCCATAGATCACACTGGGCTGTAATAACTGCCTTGGGAGCATGGTATAGCCATGGGGATGTATAGATCAACCACTGCAGAAGGCTCCAGACCTTTCTGGGGAATACCTGATAAGGAACTGGCACTGCTGTACATAAGTTGCCTTTTAATGGGCCACATTTCCTTGTTTGTTTTTTGTTTTTTGTTTTTTTTTTGCAATGATGCAATCAGTATCTTAGACAAACACATCAGCCCCAGTGCTGCAAGTACAGCACTCAGCAAAACTGATTTTCCCTGCATTATTCTCCTCAGCTACTCAGTGACTGGTGGGCTTTGTCATATTTTAGAAGTATTTTCGGTGTTTTGGCTTTCACAGAGGTGTTACTACAGACCAGACACAACCAGGGATCTTGGAAATATGTTTTATTCCTAATTTTTCAGCCTTGGAGAAAGGGAGACAGTGTGGCTGCTGAAGACGAGGGAAGTTCTCAGACAACCCCATCATCTTTGGGTGAGAACCAGATTTGGGTGTTGCACATGACATAACTGGTGATAATATTAGTCCAGGGGCATAAGTGGGTTGGGAATGGCCTGACAAGTTATTTTTTTCTTGCCCCAGCTACTGGGGGAGCCCTGGGGGAAAGGAGATGGGGCACAAGAGCGAGGGAAAAGGCTGCTCCTGGGTGCAACGTAGCAGGGTCCATACATCCAAAAAAACCCCCTCAAAAACATAGAACCCAGACAAAAATGGGCACAAGAGGATAAAAGGGCTCAGACTTGTGCTGTGGGGCAATTTGGGTGGAGTTTTTCTGCTTTATTCTGTCTCCGATGGGGAGAGAGCAGGTACCGCATCCCCGCCGCCAGCCCTCCTGCTCCTGCCGGGAGGTCGTACCCTGGGATTCCAGCAGAGGGGGAGATAGGATCATTTGTTCCACCACCTCTTGTCCTTTCCTGCATTACTGCCATCAACGAGGAATTTAAGAAAACACAGTGCTGTTGATCCCGGCATGGAAAAATCTAACAGCACTGACTTTCACCCTCTAGCACTTTGTGTTCCCTAGGAGGAGCCCGCGTAGGTCCCCGGCTGGTTCCTTCAAAGTTTTAAGATCAGCCCCGTGGAAGCACTGCAGAGGTTAAGAAAATGAACTGAAAATACTTGCAGTGTTTCAGCTTTTTTATCTGTCCAAGGTTGCCTCTGCAGCCTGGCCCTGGTCTCACAAACGCTTCTGTAGCAATAGGGACTGGAAAATCCCTTGTGTGTTTACAGAACCATGGAATCTTTGGGATTGGGAGAGACCTTTAAGATCATCTAGTGCAATCATTCACCCACCAACTGTTTCAGGATGTTTACTCTGGTAGAAGGTATCTTACCAGTTCAGTACTCATTCCAGATCTCTGGACATCTTCTGACCCTTGGATGGACCTTTTCCACCCCTCTCTGCAGCCATTTCAGTGGCTTCAGTAACTGGGACATGTTCCCAATGCTCATAAATGACCCAGAGCTTTGCTGGTCCTTGCAAGGCACCATCTCACTGTGAGCACTCAGCAGCTGGAGAATTGAAGCTGGGGATGAAGAAGAGCTGAACCTCAGGAACAAGGTCACCCCACTGAACTGGGGACAATAATCAGGGTGAGATGCAGGCTCCAGCATCCTTCCCCTGAGCCCTGCAGTGCTTGTGGGAATGAGGTCTTCAATTCTGAGAAACATCACCTAGAACAGAGCATCTGCTCAGCAGCAACATAGCAAACTCACTGTCTTACCTTTTTTAGTGCTTCTACTCACGTATTCTGTTTGCTAAACAACATAAAACCACCTTCTATATATCAACCCATCCTCTTCAAGGTATCTTTGCTGGGATTTTGAGCTGGAAGCTCAGAAATTAAAACCTTGGTAGCCAGCTTTTCTTCCTTGGCAAAAGAGAAGTTATTTAACCAAAAGGTCTCCATCACTTCAGAGAGGATGAGTTGAGGAAGCCCATGTGTGAGATGGTGAGCTTTGCAAGGGCAGAACTCCAGTTGCTAGGTGCAATTTCTTCATCTTGCCATATCTAACATCTCTATAACCTCTGTAAACTGCAACAATCTCTATTTTTTTTTTTCTTTTTTTAACCCTACCTTACTCCTGGATGAAAGGCTGTTTGCTCTGCACTTTCCCCTGGGGAACAATGAGAGAACAAAGAGCACATGGCAGGTGTCAGTCACATGGACAGCAAGAAGCTTGAAGACAACTTTGGGGGCTATAGCACATAGCACAGAATAAAATAGAGCAAGATTGTCCCCAGATGCTCATAATTTTCAAGCCAGGAACAAAATCCAGATGTACAGTGTAGCATGAGCAATGCCTTTCAAACTATTAAAAATTTAATATTGTCCTAAAAAATGATGATTCTTTCAAGCAACTGCATCCCCGGTAGGGAAAACCAGGTGAATATACTAGAAATAAGAAAAACAGCAAGCCACATACAAAGAAAGTAGAAATGCACATAGCTGGACAACAACAAAGTTCTGTTAGCTCTTGTAAGTTAACTTCACCCTGGAGCTAGGCTTGTGCAGGCAGCCACGTAACCAACGTGCAGTTCAGTAAGGATGGGTGCATTCTGCAGGCAGAAATTAAGTCCCTTTGTTCAAGGGCATTTAAAGTGGAGACTTTTAAAAAGTTGAGGCAAAGTCCTGTATTTTCTATCCCAGAGGGAAAAATGAGTGCCCAAGTTTCTTTACAGTGAGTTGATCTGCTCCTGATTTTAGATACTTCTGGGCTGTGAATGAGGTGTTACCTGTCTTCTAATTACAGGCTGGCAGGGAAGGGTTGTTCAGCACTGAGGAAAAGAGCTTTGCAGTGGGAATGGTCCCAAAATAAGGATGCAAACTCTGCCCCAGGGCTTTGCTGCTCAGCACCTCACCTGGATTTCCAAGACTTGAGTCCATGGCTCCTCATCCCAAAGGTGACTGCATCACCATGGGCTGCAAGCCGGAGGGGAGAGAGTTAATGCAGGTTTAGAGGCAAAGATCCAACACACATTTTAGACAAGTTCAATTCATAACATTATAAATGGAACCATAACTTTTATACGTATCACTTTTGGAACACAACACCTTTGAGAGAGGTTCTTTAATTTCACCCCTAACGTGGTGAGCCTTGCTCGCCGCTTAAATCTCTCTCGCCTGCCTTCTCCCCCAGACGACCTCACCTATCAGTGAGAAATTGTTGTTGTGCCTGACTGCACAAACCAGCCCAGCCTTTTACCTGGGAGACTTGCCACAAATAACTTTCATTATATGTATGGTGTGTTTTCTGATGCTATCAGAAAAGAAAAGATACAATACTTCGCCAGTCATGCTGAGATGCTGAGGAGGCACTTGACGGTGCAAAACAGCCCTTTGTAGCAAAGGATAGCAGGAATCTGGAAGAAGACAGAGTCAGCAGACACCCAGGAAGGGTCCCACAGTGGGGACATCCAGGTCCATCCCCAGCAGACCTTTGTAAGCATTGCTAAAATCTGTTTATGCTGTTGTGAATCCACAGCAACAGGCCGAGAGGATGTAACGCGTAACAGGGAGGCAACAACAGGGATCACCTCAGCCCAGTTTCCATCCCCTGCTTTTATCCCAGGCAAAAGCAATTTAGGTTTAATAGCATATTAAAAAAAAAATAATAAAAATAAATAAATAACGGAATGAAACCCTTATTGGAGTTGCTCTTGTGTAGGTGAAGAAAGGAGAAAGACTTTCTGACCTCATGTGAAGTGCATTAGTAGGTAAGGGGCTACATTAACAAGCTCTCGAAGGTCACAAAAAGGCAGTTTTCATTTCATTTCACTGCAGAGTTTACCCATGTGCTCCATTTCTTCATGTTTAGCGAAGACAAGCCCCAGGGTCATTCTGAACTTTAATTATATTAAAATACCACGGTAAGAGGTCCTTTTATTTTGGTAATTTACAATACCAGCTATTGAAATGAGCTTCGCAATTAATTTGGGAAATATACAAAGTGACACTTCTATCCCAGTCTTTTGTGGACAGAGGACAATTCACTGGCTGCTTAATGGCTGTAATAGTCCAAGACCAGATTTTCCTACAATAATTACACTTTCTCTTGAATTTATTGAGGTTCAAGCTTCCAGTTGTCTGCTGGGAACACTTCATTTATGCATAAAGCATCTCATCCCACTTACTTACAAAGAAGAAAAGCAGGAAGATACAGACTCTTACAGACCCTTGTTTGAACAGAAAAGCCTCTATAGATCTCTCACTTTTTTTTTTTTTTGTTTTGTTTTTTTTAAACTAGTATCTAGTGAAATTTTAGATTTCTTGTGCATTTTTGTGCCTTCTCAAGAATGTTGTGGCAGAGAAATTTCACAGGCTATATACAAGCCTGAGGAAACAAGTATGGGCATCTTGAACTATAGCATGACCAAGTCTTTCCAATAGCCAATTTTTCTTTCTTCCAACACAGGAAAACTGAATATTCTCATCTTGTGACTATTACCTTAATAACATCCAAGTGGTAACTCACACACCAGCGTTGGGGAGGGAACACTTGTCTTATAGGAATGGGAAGAACTGGTATTTCCTTGATGTATCTGGAAGGTGTCTCTAAATACAATTTTACAATACTCAATTTACAAAAATATTCAATTTGCTGTACTGGGAAGGTTTTCCCTGGTCACCAACCAGACACACCAAAATTAGGGTTAAGTCACTGTGGGATAGAAAACAGGTTTCCTCCTCCTTCAAATGAAAAGGAGGGCAAGGAATGCATTGCTACAGTAGGACCTGATTGACTTGAACATGGGAATAGTGGTACAGCTTAATATATTCCCTTGCTAGAACACCCAGAATTTGTTTCCAAAGGGGCAAAGGCCTCTGGGATGTGTCCTGATTCTTTGTGATTTGATCTGTGCTGTCGTCAATGATTTACCGCGGCGTTTGGGAGTCCGGGGGATCTTCCAGCATTGCTTGTCCTACAGCATCCTGAAGCCTAAAGCTTTGGTTTGCAGCTAATCTATAACAAACATTTACATATGGAAAAACCATGTGGTGGCAGCTTTCTCCTCTGATTCTCTCTATATGCTCGCTGGCTTTAACTGCACGTCAGGCCGTGGCTACGGCACACAGGGAGCTCGAGGCGTTGCCTTCCCAGAGGTAAGTCTGGCTGTCCCCCCAGCAGCTTCACATGCAGAAATTATGGGCAGGTTGGTCAGCTCAAAAAAAAAAAAAAAAAAAAAAAAAAAAAAAAATTTAAAAAAAAAAATTAATTGTCCAACGCCCAAGCTTGGCATCCTGATTCCTTCTTCTATGAACTGTTTGCACAATGTTTTTTTTTTTTGACAAGTGACTATTAAGCCTTCTTAAACTTCCTCACAAAAATTAACACACTGATTTTGGGCACTGGGAATGATTTCTCTATATGGGATGATTTACCAGTGAATGTTCCTCATATTCTTTTTCCTTATTATTATTCCACATTTGACAATGTTAACCTGTAACAAGTATATATTTATAATGCAATTTTCAACCCAGGCCAGATCCTCATACTTGTATTTTTTTCCCCTGAACAATATTATTACCTTATATGAGTGTTATTTCAGGTTTGAAGGAAGGAAATAAACACAATACCTTTTTCTGAAGCTATAGTGTCGTGATGAAAATGGCTGGATTTTTTTTTTCTACACTTATTAATTTCAAGCTTGTTCTCAAGGCAAATATGATTTAGAAGGATCACAAAAGGTATCAGTGATAATTGGAAAGTGGAAACAAGGAGAAGGAGGAAAGAAAAAAAAAATGTTATAGTGATACACTTAATTATGAAGGCTTATTCCAATAATCCCTTTTGAAAATGAACAAAGACAAGATTTTTGATGTTTGATGAACTTATCAGACCAGGGAGAATAATTAAGAGGTAAACACAAAATCCAATAGAAGGTGAGTCAACCCAGTACTTTGTGAAGTGCCAAAGGATAGAGCCCACAAATCCTCCTGTCAGAATGAAAAGGCATCAATCCATACGTGTCCTCCAGCTCCGTGTTCATCTGCAAGCTCCTGTGGTTTTCCTGGAGACGTGGTGGCTTTTTATCTCACGTGCTGATCTGCATCCACAGGCTCCCTTGCTGAGCTGTTGCAGCTTTTATTTAGGAGTCTCTCTTCTTCAGCCCCTGATGAATCCCCAGTGTGCTCCATACCTCAGTTAATTATCAATGTTTCTCTTTGGACTGCAGTCTCATCAGTAAAACAGACTGCTCATTAGTTAATCACCAAAATAATAATATTTTGTTGGCTCAGAACAACCCCTCAAAATGCTTCAGAGGCTGTGGCAAACACAGAATTGTTCTGACAGGCCACAGATTGCTCCTCAAGACAAAGGAACTTGTTACACAAATAAAGATTGTAGGAGTAGACACAGAACTAGAGATCCTAACAATGGGGCTGGGGGGCAAGATAAGTGTTTTCTTGCTGTTGCATAATGTGTGATCCAAAGGCCATTGCAATACACTACCCTGGTCATTTTCTGCTGTTATATTCATCCTGTAGGTTTCCCCCTCTTCTCAGGATTTACATGTTTCCTCTTTGATACAGTAAATCAACAAGTTCCAAATGTTGCTTTGGACCTTGACTTCTCAGCACTGTTGGTGCAGCCATTCTCATCACTCCACAAAGCCCATGGGAGTCAGATCCTGATTTCATACTTGTCTGGAACACTGCAGCTGATGAGTTCACAATAAATAAATAAACAAATAAAATTAAATCAGTAGATTTCAGAACTGGCCCAAGGTGATAAACATCACTACTCTATGAGTTTGTGATGTGTTTCTGAAAAGAAAGACAAAAAGAAAAAAGAAAACCCTCTCCTTATAATCTGTCCTTGACATTCTATTCCATTTTCCTGTGTGTTTGGTTTCATATCTAATGATGCACATCTCCTTTATTGCAATCTGCCTGTTGGGAAGGGCTAGCATCTCTTGGGAGAGCTGGAAACCCAAGACAAAATCCTCAGGTGCAGCCCCTGAGCAGTTCTGATGATGAACACCTGGATGGGACATCTCCACCAGCACAGCTTCCCTCCTCCCAAACAGGTGCCTGGTGGAAGAAAACACACACACACACACACACACACACACAGTGATCATGACTGCCCCCCAGCCCTCCTTAAAACATCGTTTCAAAGATCTTAGACCACTGTGTCTTCCCCTCCTTAGGAGAAGCAGCAGAGATGTTAATTCTCCAGCTCCTGTCAACTGTCAGCTGAGCCAGTGGTCAGAATGGACTGATTGCTTTCCTTGCCAAGAGAAAAAAGTAAGGCTCCACCATAATGTATTCATTTATCTTCAGATGTGTCTGTGATGAGGATGTACACACATTAATAATATATATTATACATATTCATCATTCTGAAGCATCCAGTAAACTCATCCAAATATGATGGAGATGCTCCTGTGCTGGAGAGGCTCTTACTTACCCTGGTGTAAACTGGGGAATACTTTCCTTTAAAGCAGCAGAACAGCAAAATACAAAATCAAGGCAAACGGTGGAAGAATCAGGCCAGAATATCTGCCTAAGACTTTCTTCCTTTTCTATCTCAGATTTAATTAAGTATCCCCTGATTCCTAATGCAAATATTCCAATGAAAAGAAATTAAAAGCAGCCTTCATTCATCAGCTCCCGTTATCAATTTTTTATAACGTTTCACATATGTCTTCACAATTCAATAATTTATTTTCAAATACTTGACATAATTTTGCTTTCTACTGAGCTTATATCCCTGTTCTTATAATCTGTAAATTATTTTGCTCTTCTCTCTTTCCTGTTTTTGTTGGTTTTGTTTTTTTTTCTCCCTTCCTAGTTTCAAGAGCAGCAATTCTCATTAATAATCCATCAGAAATGTGGCAGGATCAGTGCTGTAATTAGTGTCTGTGTCCATCTGAGCCTCTTCCATTCCAGGACAAAGCACTGGAAAAATTCCACATCATTTCCAAGGTATCAAATAGGGAAGAGACAGTAAAAACAGTCATTCCAACCCCCTCCAAATTCACTTGTATGAACTCTGAGCAAATCTCCCGTTTTCCCACCTTCCTTCTGACTCTCCTCCATTTATCACAGGCAAAGCCTGGGGACTACGCAGAAAAACAGCAACAGAGATAGAAGCGATAGTTGGAATTGCTTTATAGCCTGGGGAGGTGATGTCTCTGGAGGATCCATGTGAAGTGGTGGTGGTGTTTTTTTCTCTCCTGTCTGGTTTAGCACCGGTACCGGAGGCTGCTGCAGCCGGCGGGGTTTGCCGGGCAGCGATGTGCCGGGCACCTCTGGGACGAGCGAGCCTGTCGTGCTGAGACAACCTGCACCAGAACCTCCAGCTGTGGGAAGGACTTCCAGTGTCAGGAAACAGGTGAGTGAACTGGGCACCAACTCCTGCCAAGGAGGTTGCAGTCCTGGCGATGATTTCAGTCTCCTGCCAGAGGCAGAGCTTTGCCAAAGCTCCCGCCCAGCAGGATGGTAAAACCAGCATGAGACAAAGGAGATTTCCCCATTAGTTTTGTCCCCCTGACTTTTAGAGAAATCTATTCATGTGACACTTAGATTTGGATAGAAAAGAAGGCTGCATGACAGAGAAAAGGTTAATTTTTTTTAGTGGAACAAAGAGAGTAGAAATATTCTGCTCCAACGGGGATTGCTACACCCTCACACTCTCCACTGCAGGCACCACCACTCCCAGAAACACCACTTTCTCCCCCTGCAAGAGACCCAGTTCAATCAATAATCCAACTAGCAATCTGTTGGGGTGATTTATTTATTTTTAGCCATCCCCAGCTCTGAGGAGTGGGATATCATAAGGCTGTCTCAGAAAGTTTGACTAGCCTTGACAGATTTTTGGGTTTACAAACAGCTCCAAACTCCCATCTTGATAATTTAATGAAAATCATTATTGAGATTTGGAAGCTCTGTGAGCAGCTCATCAGCTGGAGCAGTTCAGCATCTCTCCCTTGAGAGAAGAGTGTTGATTCCTGCTCTGAGGATCATGTCAAGTTTTACTCCTCACCTCTCAAAAGCAAAAGCACTTCCAACGCCCATCCTGCAAGCATCCATTCTTGAGCCATAATTATTGCAACAAGCTTCCCCAAACCCTCCTGCAAAGGGAAGAGGAACAACTGCACTTTGACCAGATGGAGCTGACTGCCCTAAGCCAAGCAGAGAAGCTATTGCTTCCTGTATATCCCTTCCAAAAGCATGATTATAGATAATAAAATCAGGCCAGTGATTTTACCTCTACTTCATTCCCATCCCCCGGGATCCTGAGGCTGCCTTGGACTCCCAGGCTGTGGTCACTCCAGGTTGCAAAGGAAAAACCTTGCTCCAGGGAGCTGGGAAAAGCAAGAACCTCATGGAAAAGCACTGTGTGTAACCTGACATGGCTTCTTGAGGCCCTGAGATACGGGTGGAAAACAACACAGTCAAAGCAAGCTGCCCAAAAAAGGTTTTCTGGAGGGAGGATCAGCTGTTGCCTCTACCTGTGCATTTTAGGTCGCTGTATTAAACAGCATCTTGTGTGCAATGGAGAGCTGGACTGCAGAGATGGGTCTGATGAGGAGAACTGTGAGGATGAAGATATTGAAAGCTCTTGTGAACATCTCTTTCCAGTCCCAGGAGCTGAAAAAGCAGCCCAAGGGTAAGCAATTTATCAATAACTGGAACTCCTGCAATCAAAACAGCATTAAGGTTGGGTTTTTGTTTTGTTTTTTTTTTTTTTATATTGCTCTTCCTTAGTAACAGCAGTGCTCCATGAATTCACAGGGCACTGTACAAAAGCCAAACAAGAGCTACTGTCCCACCCCCCCATGGGGAACAATGAGGAGGGTTCACCCCAGCTTTTGTTTCCAAGTCTGTCTCAGATTTGCCACCTGACCTTGGTCTCTCTCCACCATTCTGGATTTGTGAGTCTGCTCTGTATACTCATGTAAAAATATGGTTCTTTGAGTCCAGTTATCTCAAAACTTTCTCCAGTTGATAAAAGCATTATATTAAAGGTAACAGTAGAGTTTGGAGGTGCAGCATCCTGGTGGCTTTCATCTTTGAGGAGATTTAACTCCAGGATTTAGGACTTTGAGGCACGGATTCAGGGCAGAGATCCCGAGTCCATATGAACATGTGCAGAGTAAATACACACATCCATGAAACAGTCTCACTGTATTCAGTTTCAAATTTTAGTTAGGTAATATTGGAAAAGACGTGTCTAGAATGAGTTTAAAGACAAACTGTCTGTTGTGACATTTTTTTGTTCTAAATTTGAGGTTTTAACCAAGATACTGCTTCTTTTCACTTAGGCTGAAGGATCAGAATACAATCACCCATTAGGTAACTTTCCCACCAGCTCCAGCCAACACTCTCTGAGGTCCATGAGACCAGTGTCTCTCTCTGGCACAGGGACCTAGTGCAACAAAAGTTTTTCAAGGACAGATATTAATTTTCACTGAACACCCCATTTAATACTGCTTTCTGCTGTGTTTCTCCTGCAGAACACACAGAAGCAGCAGCATTTACTATCTCAGCCTTAAAGACCATTCCCTGGTGTGAGGAGCAATGCTGCTGTCTAGTTTGAATAATGCTTTTATTTGGAGCCACAGAATTAGAGGGAATATTAAGGAACAAGTGGGTTTTCAGAGGGCAGCAGCTGTGATGGAGAAGAGCAGGAAGAAAGAGGAGTTAGGAAATAATAAGGGAGAGACTTGGCAAAGCACAGGCAGAGCGTGAGCCTAGGGAGGGTGCTAACTCCCCTGAGAAATGGGACCATTATCAAAAGGAAGGAAATGAGATAAGACAGAAAACAGTTCCAGGGAATGCCAGAAAACACTCTGTGACAGTGGGATGCATGAGGCAGTGAGACACTTTTGGGGTACCTGGAGGAATTCCAAGGTGCCAGTGCTTTCCTAACTACTCACCGGGATGGACTGGACAATTTGACTGATTTCTTTTATCTCTTGTGTATGAATCTGAGCCAAAGGCTTGCAAATAAAATGGTGGTTTGCCTCCTGTTAATTTGGGGAATAAGACAGCAAGGAGAGCAGACACAAACCTTATACTTTAGGTGCTAACTCAGCGTCAGAGACAGATAACTTGTAGTGTCAAGGGGAACAGAAACAGAGACAGGGAAATAAAACAGGAGCCATGGATAACTTTCCGAATGCTATTTTTTTCCAAGATACAATATCCTAACACAGGAAGAGAGCCTCTATGTGTATGATCCTAAGTTTTTTGGAGGCCACTGTGAGCACGTCTACAACGGCGAGTGGCGGGAGCTGAAGTACGATGCTGCCTGTGAGCGCCTCTACTACGGGGATGATGAGAAGTACTTCAGAAAACCTTACAACTTCCACCTTTACCAGTTCCTAGTAAGTCAAACGGAGCAACGATTCCCCAGCTAAAAGCCCAACTTCCTACCAAGATATCATGTACATTTTGTGTCACTGGCTATAGGTTGCCTGTCAAGTCACCCCTCCTGCTGTCCCCAAGACAACAGGTAAGGGATGATAAAAATGCTGTTTTATGGAACATCAAGGAACTAACCTGCTTTATCATCACTGCTTACTCTGGCCTAGTCAGAGCCAAGAGAAATGAGTTTTCTCCAGATTCTGCTGTTATTAAGCTGTGAAGCCTTCACATGCCTCTCTAGGGATGAAGTTGGTCATGCGTAAGGTGGGAACAATGCCACTGGTTCAAGCTTTGAAAGCATTTTAGGTCTGTGGCATGGCTACAAGGGATATAAATTCAAAGTCTGACTGAGACAGAGATCCTGAAAGCCATCACCAGGTATCACACCACCAATACTCTGGGTGGTGCTACCTGATGCTGGAGAATGAACCACGCAGGGCAGGGATTCAGCCTGGGTCTCTCACATCGTAAGTGGGTGCCCTGGCCACACTGTTGGACACTAATTGTGTTTTTTGACATGAATTAATGAAACACACATTATTCCAGGGTAATACTACAACTACTGGCTCGGTGCAAATAGCTGCCATGTCCTCCCAGCAGACAGATCCCTCTGTGCCCATTAGTCACCAGTTTGAACCCAGGCAGACCCACCACACAGTCCACATTTTCCTCTCACCTTTATCTGCTGTCACCATGGGAAGGACACGGCACAATGGCCAGGCACCAAAGGACACTTGAGTGGGACTCACATGCATCTTGACTTAGGAACTTCCACCCACCAGAGTCTAGGAAGTCACTGACAACAGCATAAGATGTTTTTCTTTCAGTGTTGAGAATTTAGCCAGCTTTTTATGGAGCTGGCAATTGTCACAGCCCAGATTCAGCAAGGCTGCTCAATTCCACATGCCAGCAAAGTAGAGCTGTCAAGGCAAAGGTCACTTCTCCAAACACAGGCAAAATAATGTTTGTTTTCTAGTGTAGCAAGTGGCTGGCTCACTGCTGTTGAATTTTTTTCCTAAATACTTTCATCCAGAAGCAGGCTGGAAAGAAAAAAAAAATCACTCTGATTGTTAGGATTCAGCAGAGCTGGAAGGAACTGGAAGGATGGGTTTACAATGGGAAGTGTCAAATCAGGCTTCCTCAGCCTGTAATGATACTGCTTTGAGTGGCTAAACATAAACCTTTCCCTTGCCTGGAGACAGAGAGAGCAAAACCTGTGGCTTTCCCCACATTTCTCACCTCTTTCCAAATGAAATGGCACATGACTGAATTCTTCATTCCACATTCACTGAAGTCAGTGTTGTTGCTGTCAGGAGCACCACAGGCTTCAACAAAGGCACCATCAGCTCCTTAAAGAAATAGAGATTAAAAATGAAGGGAAGTACCTGAAAAATTCATGTCTGCTCCTTTCACTTCAGGCTCATGCTGATTCTGGATTTACTTTCGAGTTTTATGATGATTCGAAGGATCTGCTCGATGCCTTCAAAAGTGATAAATCCAAAACCACAGGCTTTACCATTGGAATTGGGCCAGCAAAATCAGATCTCCAGATAACCCTGGGCCTGACTTTATCAGGTGGCAAAGGATCCCTGAAGAATTTCACACAATATGCTACAAAGGTAAAAAAAAAAAAAAAGTTTGTAGGAAAAAATAATCAGTGATGCATATGCTCCAATCCTGTCATCTGCACATCACATGGTCTGGCTGTAACTTCTGGCAGTTTATTCTCTCAATTGCATTTTTTTAACACGTAGTAATTGTACCTTAATTTGTGCATGTAATTGCAAATGTCTGATCGTTAGCAATCCTGTTTGTTGTTCTTATTATGTTGCAGCAAACAGGGAGTGGGAATAAAATTGAATTATGCAGCACCACAACACATGTCTTCTCACCCCATCCTGTTTCACGGTGACATTAAGCACATAAATAAATAAAAAAATGCTTAAAATGATGATGAGGGAGGAGGAAATACCAAGATGTTGATCAAAACCAATTGTCCTCAGGGAATAATCTCCGGTAGCAAATATATCTTGCTCAAATTAATACAAGCTGCTTTATGATGGGGAAATATGCTACCTTTTTATGGGAGGTTAAATACCACGTTGAAAAAGGAGTCCTCAATAATAGGGTGGACTTCTCACCATGGGTTTACATCATGGACTAGCTTTGATGGCCTCTTCCCAATTTAATAACAGGAATCCTGGTGTTTCCCCCTTTTCCCCTGCCCCATCTCCACTCCTCTTGTGTCTGCTGACAGAAAGCAATGAAGAAAAATTACTCTGGTGTTCTGAATTGTCCTTAAAAGCTGTTGGAAAAAGGCACAGTATAGTATTTACTGTGCCCTTGTCTAGAATCACACGATGTTTGCAGCTCAGCAATGATCAGTTATTGGAGGAATCATTTCAGGGGCTGTTCTGGTTGTTCTGAAGTCTTGTACTGGGCAATGGCCAATCCATGAGGACTCATGGATCTAGTGGGATATCCAGGAAATCCTGCCCCTGTCAGCACCTTCCTGGCTGGGGTATCCCAAGCAAAAGGGAATAAACAGTATGGAAAGGAAACCAGGAAAAAGCAACAGCAGAAACAGAGGACTTAGAGGAGGGAGTCATGTGGAACCCAATTCTGATCCTATTTGCACATCAACAAAATACCCCCAGAACATCCAAACCCATGCTCTGCCCTCCACCTCATAAATTCTACATAAAAATAAAAAGAAAAATAATTTACCAGCCTTATAATTCAAACCTGGGCTTGTTTTTGTGCCTTCACTGACAGGCTGAGATTCAGGCTTTCTTCTGCAAACCTAAAGACTAGAAATAACTTTTTTCTTTTTTAAAATGCACATTGAGTGATTTTTTTTTTTTTTTAACTGAAGGAGCTTGGATTCATCAGAGTTGTGATGAAGGTGCAGACAGCCCGTTTCAAGATGAGAAGGGACAACATTGTTTTGGATGAAGATGTGCTGCTCTCCTTGCAGGAGCTTCCAGACACCTACAATTATGGCATGTACGCCAAATTCATCAATGACTACGGCACCCATTTCATGACATCTGGCACTATGGGAGGCACCTTTGAGTACATTCTTGTCATTAACAAGGAGGAAATGAGAAGAAAAGGTTAGAAATTAACAAGATATTCTCTGTTCCCAACTTTCTGCTCTAAAACAGGCATTTGCAGCCTGGTGAACATCAGGTCCATCCCATCGGGGTAATTCATCTGGCTGCTCCACACACCCATCATCTCTCTGGGCCCTGGAAGGGTGGGTGCTCATTGGCACCTCTGTCCCATCACATGCTAGATGGAAACTTGTCATCAGCCCCATAAACACACAGTAGTGGTGGGGTAGGGGTATCTGCACATCATTCACAAGGTGGATCCACTACTGGCCACACAGCAGGGGATAATGTCAGAAGCACCCGGGTGAGATTTGGAAGGAACCTGCACATCTTTTTCTCCCTCTCTTTCAGCATCACTTGCTGGAGTGCTCTAAACTTCTCCTCTTTCTTCTAGTCCTTGTTCTGGCCACTCTCATGACCACAAACTCCCTCAGAATACAGGCAGGCAGCCCACTCATGTATTAGCCACTTCATAGTGAGGGCTTCAGTTTTCTGTAAATGGAAATAACTCATTGCACTTGGCACTATCTCCACCACTTTACTCTGGCTATTGTCAGCTCTGAAGACTTACAGACCTCTCTTATCTCCAGTTCTCAACAAATTAGAGTGTATGAGGCTGGAGGGCCATACCTCCAAATCTCAGTAACAGAAAATAACCACTGCAGATGTCTAGAGTACAAGAAGAGCCATGATGGGTGAGCCAAAGCAGAACATTTTTTCTAATCAAAAACATCAGATGCAGAACAATAATCTGGTACTTCAGTAAACTAATCAGACTGTCAACTTCTGCAGAGGAGTTGACAATGCAAAAGATCCCAGTTCACCTCAGGACCATCTCTGCTAAGGGTAATGCTGCCTCAGCACCTCCAGGATGGACATTAAAGCAAAAGAAAATTGTGATCTTGGACAACAGTTGTTGCAAGTGACTGTAATTCCATTCATTCTGTCCATTTCCATGGTCCTGCCCCAAATTCTGCCTCCAGTCTCAAATGGTTTGGTACCATCAGCACTAGGATAACTGTGCACTCCATATGGAGTGTTAACCATGCCAATTTTTCCACAAGAAATTACCGATTGAGCAAATTTTTGTCAAGTTCCTGAGCTGCTTATGTTTGGAAACATGATGCCTCTTCAAACCATTTATCAACTTCCAAGAGTGAGTGATACAGAAGTGAACAAGATCTTGGCAATCAAGGCTTCAGGAAGCAGACTGCCAGTTCCAGAGGAAGAATGAAACAATTATTTTGCTTTATCTTGTGCTTGCTGTGTATATAAAGAGAAGAATTACTGCTAGAAGATGCCTTATCTTAGGAAAGAAAGATGTTGAAGTTCAGCAAAAGACAAAAATGTGTCCCAGTGGAAATGTAATTTTCATTCAAATGAAGCAAATCCTGTAATTTTCATCTAATGCAAGATCTGTTAGAAAGTCCATATTTTCCAAGTCAGCAAAACTCTATATCATGCCATGTTGACCCAGAAGGACCCAGAAGACCCAGTGACTGATATACCACTGTCTAAAAGCATCTAGGTAATAAAAAAACAAACCTGTTTTTTCTAATGGTGATCACAACCATGCTGGAAGGCTGTGTTTGCAAGAGGATTATCTGCCTCCCCTGAAGAATGCTCAGGATCAGGATATAAGGACTCAAATCTTAAAATTAGAGCTTCAAAAGATGAGTCTGAAGCTCTGCAGCTGCCTGGAGATGTATGGTTGATTCCCCACAGGGCTGAACAGCACAGCACCTCATCTACACCAACCACTGCATTCTGAGAGCCCACCAAGCCCAGGAGGCTTTATGTTAAATTCTCTGGAAGACAAAACTCTCTCTTTTTTTTTTTTTTTTTTTAAATAGACCAGTGACTAAAGCACATGCCCATGAAAAAGAGACCCCTGTGCTGTGTCCTTAAATGAGAGACAGGCTGGGAGGTCTCTGAGCTTCCAGACATATGCATGAGCTGGACTTCAGGCCTGTAGGAAACCTGAGTGTTGAAAATGAAGTTCCTTTCTGGGTTTAGATACCCAGGGACAGACCAAAACCCAGCAGTGCAGAGCTTAGGACTGCAGCTTTGCTGCCAGATCCACTTCCAGCTTTCAGGCTGCAGCAGTTTGTATAGATGTGGTCACAAGTGAAATAAATATATGTGTCAGAGCAAGGTCCCTTGTTGCTCTGGCATCAATATTTTTCATTACTTGTTTTAAAAATAGATTGTTATGGTTCTATTATTTAGCAGAAAACAGCATAATGTGTTCAGCCATTACAAGAACATTTATGGGAGATGCATTATGCACCAAGTAAATTAGAAAGAGTCTTCATATATTCTGATTAATTCCAAACGCCGCCGTAAATCTTATCACTCGAGCACATTTAACTATCACAAATTATATCATATAAAAAAAAAAACCCATCAGGGTTCCCCTCCCCCCCCACCAAGTGCCAATATTTTCTCTGACCACCCTTTTGCAATGATAACCACTTTTCATTTATCAAGACCTGATCTTGCTGCAACCAATAGCAAATTGTATTGACAGCCCCTCACCGACCATAATTACTGACCAGGAGCCATGGTGAATCAATTAATCAGGGTGTTCCTCAAGTTTAATTTGATGGCACTCCAACACCACGAGAAGCCATTACTCACCTTGCTTTGGGTGAATGAACTTTCCCCACTGTGTTTACAACTCTTGAACAGTTGAGCACAAGTAATTGAATGCTGCACGTTTAATCTTCCCCAAGGGCCCAGTTTTGCAATGGGATGTAATTCCCCACCACCACCAAAATCTTCAGCTCTCCCCAGTTTGAATCCTTTTCTCAGGATGCTGAGCATCTCTCTTGGTTGGGACCAAGCTGACAAGTAGATCCATGCCACGTGCAGCCCCAATGTGCTTTTCCTCCAGGGTGTGCTGAAGGGAGCAAAACCAGAGCAATGGGTGTTTTAGCAGTATTTTAAACTGGAGCAAGACAAGACACTGGTCCCCAGGGCTGGGCTGAGGCAGCTCAGCAGAAAACATTGGGTTCAATCTTTATACCATTAAGCCATGATGCACAAATCCCACTGACCCCTGTGGGGTCCCTTTCAGCACTGGGGTATTGATCACCAGGATGCTTTGTAAAACATTTTAAAGTCCTCTGACAAACAGAGCAATCTAAAAGTTACCTATTACTCACAATTCCCATATTTATGGCAATCAATGGATTATTATTTTTTTTTTAACACTGAAATGTAACCACAAAACCAGGCTGTATGAAGTATGCCCACTGCTTACCTTGGTGAAACCACCTCCTTAGTTCCTTTCTCCCCTCTGCAGTCACTTTGTGGGTCTCCAGCTCTGTATGTCCATGATGTGCAGATCCTCAGTTCTGGAAAATTAGCAAGGATCTATCAATTTCAGCTGCTGTTCACAGATCTACCCTAAGTTATGAGTTAGGCTGTGAAAAAAAAAAGACAAACAAAAAAACCCCCAACAAACCAAACCCAACAGAAAAACATTTGTTGATATTTAAACAAATACACCAAACAAGAGGAAACATGCCTGAAGGCATTTATTAACGTTTGACTTTTTTCTAATAATTTCTAAGGAAACAATTTTACATTTAAGGCATTCACCTTTTCACCTATGATGTGATAAACCTCATATACCCTAATAAAATATTGCCTTTTCTACTGCAAGACTCTGGCCAGAATAGCTCTTGACTTTGAAATACAACATGCAAATAACTATTTTCTTTATTGATAGGAAAATAAACAGAACCAAAACCAAGTAGGAAAAAAAACATCCCTCAGAACAAGTCAATGATTTTACTGATTTCCCTCCTGTTTTGCAGACATCAGTGCTGAAGAGATAAGTAGCTGTTTTGGCTTGTCCATTGGCCTTTCAGTCAGCGAGAGTTTTCTGGATTTGGGAACCTCTGTGTCATCCTCTCAGTGTGAAAAGAAAGGATTTCTGAAAACAGGTATGATACAGGCAGATGGCTGCCAAGGCATCTGCCCATCCCTTGGGTGTTGAGATTCAAGTAGGGTCACATAAGGGTACCAAGAGGGGAGATCTGGTGCCAGCCCCAGGCGTGGCTCAGGCATGGTTGGGGAATTGGTGACTTTAGGTCCAAGTCTCCAGAAGTAGTGATTGGTGTTAAAAGAATAGGAATTAAGGAATTAATCCAGCAGCAATATCTGGGTTAGAAACAGGTGTAAATAAGAGCAGGGGGGTGGCTGGAAGGCTGCAGTCCCTATAGCCACAAAAGACAGGCCCGGGTGACAGAGGCAATAGGGCAACTGTTAAAAGAACTCAAAGCTGACTATAGAAAGTCCTCAAAGGTGAGGAAGCACCAGATTTGTAAATCACTTAACCAGCTATAGCCAGCATGGCCTACTGCCCACCTGCTAATTAGGAACAGGAGCTGGGGGCCTTGCAGTCTTACCAGCTTAGAGCACTCGTGATGCTCAGCTCAGCAGCCACCACCCTGGGACAAGGTGGCAGGGCTGCCATCGATTTCAGGAGGCAGCATCCCTGATAACCCCTTCCCCAGTTCATCTCCCCTCCACTAAGCAGTTTCAAGTCATTGGGTGGACACAGCACCTACCTAACAGGGGGTGTCCTTCACCTTTTCAGATCCTGAGAGCCACAGTGCTGTTGTGGAAGACATTATTTCCCGGATTAAAGGTGGAGATACCAGCTACAGCACTGGGCTCCTGAACAGTTGGGATGGGAAGATGTACCGGCACTGGGGAAGGTCATTAAAATATAATCCTGCTGTTATTGATTTTGAGGTAAGGCTTTTCTGCAGTTGAAGAAACTCTGCCACTTGAAGGAATGAAAGGGTAGTCGAGCAGATCATTTCGTATTTTTATTGTGATCCCCATCACAGAACAAGATTAAATGTAACGGGCCAGTGAGCTGGTAACCTCTTATTCATTTCACAATGGGGAGTACATCTCCCACCGACTGCATCCACAGGGAGACAGACAAGGAGCTTAATGCTGGATTAGTGCAGAGTTAAGTTTTTGATGTGTCCCCAAACAGCTTCTCGATGAATGGCTCTCCATGGCTGCATTCATTCATCCCTATTATTCTCCTTGATGTTGCCTGCCGTCCTCTACGAGCAGGGGACTTGCCAGGGGCTGGGGACAGAGATTTGTGCCCCCAGCAAAGACCCCCCCTTGCTTTTCACCTGCCTCAGGGCCACAGTAGACCCTATGCCCAAGCTCTGCAGACCATGGGGAGTATTGCTAGGGGGACTTCCAGGAGTTTTTGGGCTCCTGACTGCTTTCTTAGGTGGGTTCTATCTCTCTCCATGCTCCACAAAGCAGCTCCTTGGCCATAAAAAGTCAGCCAGTTTCTCCTCCTTTTACTTTATTGGATGCCTCCTACAGTTCAATGGAGTAATCACTGAAGCATCCTACAGGTTTTCAGAGATGTGTGCAAGCAGATGGGATGGAAAGGAAGGGAGAATCCAGGGCCTGGGATCAGAGTTATGAGGAGGTGGTGGCCACAAGTACCACATCTACCTCAGGATGCTCTGATGGCTGCTCTGCTCCAGGAGCACAGCCAGGGGTGCAGAAGGACCTTGGCTGCAGCAAGGCTGCTGTTCCCATCCCTCTCAGCTTCATTTGAAAGCACAGCCACTCCTGGCTCTGAAAGAGGAGAGGAGAAAGTGGAACCAGGAACCATCTGCAAGGGATGAGGGAAATCTGCAGACCCTCCCTGGGCAGCACCCTCTAGCAAGAGAAATCCCTGATAAATTAGAAGCACTTGCAGATCCTGCTGAACATATGCTGCAGGTTATTCACCTTTTTGCACAAGTTCCCAGCAGTTTGGGGCAAAATCTACTGCAATTTTCCAGTAAACCATGCTTTGACCTCTCTGTTGGCTTCTTTGGAGCTCAACAATCTCTGTGCAACCAGAGCTGCTGATAAGTGCTCATGTCCACTTCAGCAGCTCTTATCAGCAGCTCCCTCTTGTTTGTTGAACCAGCTTGTGCAAATTTATCTAAGAGCTCTTCCCAAAGCTCAGCTGATCCTCCCCACAAATTGCTCTCAAGAGCCTTCTGCAATGAGATGATGTCCAGTTCTCTTCTGCGACCACTTTCCAACCATTCCCAGCCAGGACGTGCAGCATTCACACAGGAGCATGGGTGGACAAATATAAATATGGGCCCTTGTATCAGTCTTGGGATTTTAGCTTCGATACACAGTTGAATTTTTGTTACTGGTGAAATCAGAAGGACTGAGATTTTTGGGGGGGAACCATTTTCTAAACACAGTATGATTCCTAAAACACCTCCATGAGCCACTGGAAGGGTTTCAGGAGGCTGAATGCCACCACCAGTGCAGAAACCCACAGCCCTTCAGCTCATCCCATCATTTTTATAAAACAGGTTCAATAGAGAAGGGGAATTATAATTACAGTTGCCCACCTGAGTTATTTCTGCTGAATGATCTATAAGAATTCTGGGTTGCTGCTGGAAATAACAGGAGCATGTTATGTTCTTAATGCTGTAGGTAGTGCAATATTTTCTTCCTGCATCAAAGGGAAAAACTAGGTAGGTAAAATTCTCTAGTTTACCTGAGGGTTCACAATCTGGTTACCACTAGTAGAAGGCTTGCACTGAGTTTTGAATTTTGCCACCCGCTGCCCAAAGCTCCTACTAAAACATTTTTTGTTCAAAAAATCCCAATGTACACATAAATCTCCGAGACTGTGAAAAAAATAAGAAATCAGCCCCAAAAATGGGCTTACTGGGGTGTTCTAATTTATCACGTGAAGCTAGACTGAAACCCCAAACAGTTCAGGAAAGCCAATCCCACACAAACCTGTACAGTGAGGAAGATTTTGGAGCAGTGGATTCTCCCTGGAGCCCACCAGTCACGGCAATGCTCTTCGCACAATGTACTTGGAGATGTCAAGGAAGACAAATAAGTTTTTCCTCAGTCCTTGAATCTCTCCAGCAATGTCTCAGCTCTCTGCCCAACTGGCAGTACCTCAGCTGATGCCCGACTGAAACTGTCTCCATGCTCTCCCTCCCCACCCTACACAGTTGCAGCCCATCCACGAAATTCTCCGTAGAAGCGACCTTGGGGGCATGGAAACCAAACGGGCAAACCTGAAACAAGCTTTGGATGAATACCTCCTGGAGTTCAATGCCTGTCGCTGCCAAGCGTGCCAGAACAATGGGGAACCCATCTTGGTGGGAGAAATGTGTTCCTGCCAGTGTCGACCGGGCTATGGAGGCCCTGCCTGCGAGCAGACCAAGCGCCGAGGTGAGCCCCTGACGTGCACCCGTAGCAGGGGAGGGCAAAAGGCAGCAAAGGGAGAGGGGGTAATGGCTTAAATGAGGGGCAACTTAACTTAGAGAAGAGCAGATGGTAGGAAAACTTCTTCCTGGATGGTAGGAAAAAGGTCTTTACCATGAGGGGCGTGGAACAACCGCACAGGTTGAGGCCTCATCCCTGGAGACGTTCAAGGCGACGCTTGACGAAGCTCTGAACAACCTGCTCTAGCTGAGGGTGTCCCTGTTTGCTGCACGGGGGTTGGACTGGATGACCTCTAGAGGTCCTTTCCAACCCAAATTATTCTATGAATCTATGACAGAGGTTTCCCCTCCACATGGTTCATCACCCGTGCTGGCTCTTTGCTCCCATGCACCACTCGTCCACCGCTCCTGGGCGGCTTTTGCTGCTATGCTATCCTAAGCATCCCTGCAAGAGAATTAAATGAACAGCTCAGGTGATTGTTATAAATAAATCAGAGGAAATGAGGGTGTGTTTAATAGCTGGAGCCTTACTGGAGTGTTGCAAAAAAGCTGAGCTGGGGCCAAGCAAAAGCCCACAGGCAAAACCCAGCTGGCAAGCCAAGGGAGTGGGCTCTGCCTGGCTGCCATGCTCATGGGATGGAGGGTCTAAAAAAAAAAAAAAAGAGTTTTTCTAAACTGTCAGGATTTTTTTTATTTTTTCTTCATTACTATATATATTATCCTAAAAAATTAAATGGGTGGCCAAAAGAGGCAACCTTAGAACCTGCTCTTTGATTTCAAAAAATGTCACAGTTCTTTTGGGATATTTTTGTCCTGACTTGTGATGACAAGAAAAAATAAAAAATCCAGACCTTAGCACTTGAAGCTGGCAGAAAAATCCATCTTCAGAGCAGTTCCACCAGGCAGAGCTCCAGGTCTTCACCCATGTGCTGACAACTGGGGTCTCAGCATTGGAAAAACAAAGCTGTGATGAGATAAGGAGTAGAGCAGAGCTGGGCAGAAAGCTTAGGAAGCTGGACTGAAAGCATTGCTTCAGTGACTCAGAAGTGGACCTTAAAAAAATAATCTCAGGACTCTGTGAGTTGTCTCCAAATCCAAGGAATCTACCTTAGATGAGGAGCAGGGAAAGCTCAGGACCTGGCTCAAAGCAACCCACCAAACTAGCCAGCCCTTTGCTTTTAGCAGTAGTGTGAGCACACATGCTTCGAGCTCAAGGGAAACAAAAGAAATTTTTAGTTTTAAAAGTTATTTAAAACCAAACCCAGATTTATTATTTTTTTTTTTTAAAGAACAGTGTTAGAGCAGATGGGAAACCCAGGTTTTCAGCAGCACTAAGAGCCCACACATCCATTTGTGCTGTCTGGATTAATAAAGTGCCCAAGCCAGGCATGAAGACCAGTTGAGTAAATAAAAAATGACAGTAAATGACAGCCATCAAGCACTCCCATCATTCAGGAGCACACCATAATCCACAGTATCGAACGCTCCTGATGACTCAGTCTGTATTGAAATAAAAAAGCCTTGAAATGACCCATCTCCAAAGGCATGGGCAGGTTTTTTGAAACAGCTCCAAGACATTAGGAGGTTTTTGTCCCTCTGGTTCGGTCAGAGGTGGGAACATTAGTGCAGGGAGAGCTGCCACTTGCCCTTTGAGCAAGGAAAGCCAAAGTGCAGCATTTCAAACGAGCAGAGGAGAAAATGAGACAGGTATTGTCTGAAAAGGGTGATGCTGCATCAGCTCATCTGGCTATGAATCACCTGGATCTCAAAAGCAACCTGTGTGCTGGGTACAGCTGGGATGGACCAGGGAGTCCTGCCTGCACCCAGAGCCAAAACCCCAAACTGGTGCTGGCATTCATAGCATCATTCAGGTTGGCAAATACCTTTCAGATCATCAAGTCCAACTGTTAACCCAACACTGCCATGGCCACCACTGAACCCTCAGCACCACATCTTGCATGGCTTTTAAAGCCCCTCAGGGATGGTGACTCCACCACAGCCCTGGGAAGACGGTGCCAGCACAACTCAGTCTCCCTCCCCTTCTTCTGCCCAAAGTGTGCCACTGTGGTCACCACAGGCAGCACTTCAGTCCTGAATACTTTCATTTTTCCTGTTTAATTTTTTTTTTTTTTTTAAATAAATAATCTACAGGTGGTGAGATTGATGGGCACTGGAGCTGCTGGTCACAGTGGGGTCCCTGCCAGTCGGGCACGGCGCTGCGCAGCCGGCAGTGCAACAACCCAGCCCCACAGCATGGTGGGAAGCCCTGTGCTGGGAAGGACCAGCAGAGCAAAGCCTGCTGAGAACCCCTCCTGCCCTGTGGCACCACTCCCCACACCCCAGAGCAGTTTGGAAGCTACACTGGATGAGAAATACTCCGGGCACAATCCTGCAATGGAATTACGCTGGGGAGAAATAATGGCCAAGCGTTGCACTTCTGTATGGATGGAGACAGCAGCTTGGAATCACCTGCCAACCCAAAAAGCAAAACTAAACCAGACCAATTCTTCCAGCTGACTGAAGGCACCCCTGTCCCCTCACCCTTGCACCACCAGAAGTGATGGGAGCCCTGGCACAATATACGAGACAGTGGAGAATCCCTAGAGGTGGCTGTGCTACTGAGTGGCCCTGGGGCTATAATGTGTCATGAAATAAAGTTACTAAAAATGTTTAAGTAAGTGAGCTTGACTTGCTCTTGCTGAAATGTTTATATTTGCCTTTGGAAACCACATTAAAAGCTCATGATCCTTGTATTTTTATTAAAGTAAGTCCCACAGCTTGGCCAGGGCTGGATTTCATGGAATCATAGAAGGGTTTGGGTTGGAAGGGACCTTAAAGCTCATCCAGTTCCAAACCCCCTGCATGGGCAGGGACACCTCCCACCCGATCAGGTTGCTCAAGGCCCCATCCAACCTGGCCTTGAACACTGCCAAGGAGTGGGCAGCCTCAACTTCCTTGGGCTGTTCCCATGTCTCATCACCCTCAAAAGGAAGAATTTTTTCCTAATGTCTAACTTAAATCTCCCCTCTTCAAGATTTAAACCATTTGCAGGAAAGCCATATGCTGCTCTGCATGGGAAGACACTTAAACCTAAAGATGTCAAAGCACCATTGTGAAACATGAATCCAAACTGACAAAGAATCTTCAATAAATAAATGAAGTAATGATAGAGAGACTGGAACACAACCATTCAGCAGAGGATGTTCACACACAAGCCAAAACTCCTCCTCCTGAAGATCAGTGATAAATTCACTATTAGCACACCCGAGTTCCTATCTCCCAGGCTACCAGAGACAGAGAAGATGCTAAGGGGCTGCTTGATTTAAGGGGCTTTTTTGAATGTAAGACATAAATCTCTGCACAAAAATCCCCACAGTATGGAACTGTGTCCTGAGACCACGGCAAGAGCCTGCAGCTCCCTCTTCTTAATGAACTGCCACAAAAACCTGGGGTGGAGGGAAAGAGAATGGCACTTCATTTTACTGTGCTTTTCATTACATGGAAAGAAGGGGAGGAGGGAGGAGGGGGGGGAAGCCCTGAGAAGGAATCAGGCATTATGAAAAGCAACAACAGCAACAAAACCTCAAAGCACAAAGGAGTACTTCTATATCCATTTGAATGGATAGAAGGAGTAGAAAGGAATCAGGGTTCAGTGAAAGGAATTGCTCAGCTATAGCTCTGGCTCTTGGAAAAGCTTGTTTTTCAGCAGGGTGTCAGCAGTGATTTAGAGTCTGACACTCAGCTGGTGTAAATCAGGTCACCCCTTTGCTGCTGCTGATTTATGCCACCTGAGGATCTGGCCCCATATTCTCTTTTGTGCACGTGTTTGCCAAAGGACCATGTTTTCACCCCTTTTTGCCTGAAAATGAAACTATACAGGGTCTTTTTCTAGAAGAAAACAACAAACGACGTTGCCTTCAACACTGAGACGCGATTGCTCTGTGAAAAATCCCCGTGGTGAGTGGTAGAGCCGTGGCCTTTTGCCAACTTGGAATTTCCAGGTAAGGGTGATACTCACCCAGAGAGGAATTTGCTCCCAAAGGCTTGAATCTGATGCCTTCTACGTTGGAAAAATGCAACAGCACAAAGCACACATATGCCCCTATGATTTCACCATCCCACGAAGCACATATAAACGAGAGCAAAAAGTTAGGATTTGCCCATAGTTGTTGCTGGACCATAGAGATGAAATTAAGGATATGAGTGGGGAGAGTTCATCACTCACCTTGAACCCAGGGTGATGAAATCCAAACCCAATGGTTCCCTTTTGAGGCCAAAGCAGCCCCTCTCCTCCCATTCCAGTCCCCTCCCCCCTGGCTGGGCCCAAACACCTGCAGGGCTTAAACTAAACACAGAGCAGTGGAGCTGAAGTCAAAAGAAAGGAAGAAGCTGTCCAGAAAGAAAAAAATAAAATCAGATTATGATCAATTACACATTTACAATGCCAGTCAAAGAAGTTAATATAGCTCATGCTGAAGTGGCCAGCAGGAGAGTTGTGCTAGATGAGATAAGCAGCAAGAAATGTACCTTTCTTTTCTCAAACTAAAAGCTTAGAGGGTAAAATAAAACCCTGCAGTTCCACCCTGCTTTTAATGAATGGATTTTCTCCTCTTGCACACTGACACACATTTGATGTAGTTATTTATCCTATATATTTCTTGAGGCATATTTCCCAGGAGACCTGGTTTATCTCACTCATAAGTACATGATGGATGTACGGTGCTTTGGATAAACGGTATCACGATCAGATATTTTTATGGATATAGGCAAACCAGGTTATTAACAAAGGCAAGGCAGAGAGGAACCAGGATGCAGAGGAAAATAGCAAATGATTGATGACAATACACCTGAGGTTGCAAGGTGCAGGCTCCAGATAACCAGCTAACAGAAGAGGAGATAAGGGCAGTGCTTGAGACCGAGCTGTTTTGTACCTCGGGGTCAATGTCACACCAAATACCCACCTCCTGCATCCTGTGACTTTAAAATGCCCCAGCAGGACCAGCTCAAAAATGCTTGCCTTCCTCTTCATGTAGTGCAAGGCAGAAGGATATGGGAAGATGCAAAATATTTAATCCTACCCCTCAAAAAAACGAAACAAAGAAATGCCAGATTCTGAAGAGTTTGGGGAGGGACTGGCATTTGTTGTGCTGCTCCATCACCCCCGACACATCAGAACTCTTGGTGCTGCATTACAAATAAATATAAAATACACATTCATAACAGCAAAAATTACTGTCTTCAACTTCAGTTTGGTTGAGTTATAGAAGTGGGGGGTGTTGAAATAGGGTATAAAAGGAAGATGAATCTGCAGGAATCATTTGACCTGAAATCTGGCAGTTGTCTTGAGTGCTCACAGAGCCCTTTAATCATCAAAGTAGCAGATCTAGGAGTTGGAAATCTGGGGACTGTCAACACCTCTGCATGGACTTGCTGGGTCACTTTCAACAAAATCTTTCTGTCTGGGAGAGAACCTGGGCAGGAACGACCATATCCATCTGATAGTGGGAGAAGAAGGAGTATGATAAAGTAATTTAGCAATACTACAAGTTCCACGGGGTTTGTGAGTCCCCAGCCACAGCTTAGACCACATCCCAGCCTCCCAGGTAAATGTAAATGTGTGAGTAAATGTAAAAGTAAACATGTAAGTGTCTACATGACATGAAAAGAGAAGGAGCAAATGAATCCAGGCTGGAAACCAGCCTGATTTACCCATTCCTGACGGAGATGTTAAGAGTTGAGTTGGTTTTCTCCTGGGAAAGCTGGGTGTGAGAATTACAACTTACCTTAAAGATGGTTTTGTGAGCTTCCTAAGCCATGCTGACTGGATCCAGCTCACCTCCCAGCAGCAATGTCTTCAAGCAAGGAGGTGGAGAAAATACAACTTCCCCATGTTTACTTATTTGCTTTGGTTCACAAGCAAACTGCTTGTGTAAATATAATATAGGATGTCGTAAAGCCCATTGGGACTAGTGTCTTACCCACAGAAAATGGGCAGTCAGTGCATGCACCCCTCATGCCTGCTGCCCTCCTGAGCTTTCAAATGTGGGTGATTAATCTAAACTTACACAAAAAGTGGAAGTTGTTAGAAACACCACTAAAAGATAGCACCAAAATTTAATGCGCACCAAAATGAAACAATAAAAGCTTCAGCACAGTATTTTTTTATTACCCTCCAGGCTGTAATAAATCATTAGTTAGTTGAATCAAAGCACAAAATCACAAGGACACGATAAAGTTATATCCTTTGTGGGAAGCTTTTGAACCCATGGGCTCAATATTCAGCCACTACTGAATTCATACTTCAGTAGAAGTATCCCTCCATCCGACAGACAATCCCACTTACAATTTACTTAAAAATTGTAAAGTCTCTCTTCCTCCAAAAAAATCAACCCAAATGCCAAACCCCAGGTACTGCCACTTTGAAAAAAATCTGGGCTTTTCTGCTCTGGGAACAAGGGTCCAAATTCAAGGTGCTGTACTTGGCTCTGCTCAGCCCCAGCAGTAGATAGACACACCCTGGGCATATCTTAGAGTGCTTATTCCAGCCTGATGAGCAGGAAAGCTGGCCAGATTTACAAAAGCCACTAAACTCATCTGAGAAAGACCCTTAATCAGATTACCTCAATCCTTCCGCAGAAAGGCAGGCACCACACTGCAATACACAGCACCCATGGACCATGACCAGGGTCCTCTGCTGTAGAGCTTCTCCAGTGTCCCTTGAAAAAGCTTTGAAGCAGATCATCAAAAGCTTTGACTTATATAAAACGTAGCACAAGCAGTCACCTTTTTGACCATCACCCTAAATGAACCTCTTGGTTAATTTCTGTCACACAAAAGACACCAGAGTTGCAGGGTGGATGAGGGAAATGCTTTGGGCTGGCAGCTCAATGACAAAGCCCATGAGGAGTACTGAGCACTCTTCTTTTACATATGCAATGTGCTCTTCTTTTCTTAAAGCTGTCACAGAAACCTTGTCAGTAAGTGTGGAGGCGGCGTGAAGGCTACAACTAAATGTGTGTTCCTTTGTTCAGATGTCAGAGAGCCTGAGTTGTTCTTACAAGACTTACATTTAGACAATGTCAGTCTGAAAGGAGAGAAACTGGTGATACCACCCCATCATCACCAGCATCATTAAAAACCCTCCAAAGAGTGTTTGACCTTGGAGACGTCAGAAGACTCACAGCACTTACAGAATCACAGAATCATCAAGGTTGGAAAAGACCTCTAAGGTCATCAGGTCCAACTGGCTACCCTACAGCCCCTAACTACTAAACCATCCACTACAGCACCTTGAGAAGAGCTTCTTCTTATGAAGAACTTCGAACTGGTGGAATTGGTTCCTTGGGTCAAAGCTATTGCTGGTTATTTTACAGCATGCTACACCAAATGTCTTTGCAGAAATCATTAACCACCAAAAATACTGTAGGTGGTTAAGGTGTAGGTGGCAAGTCCCCGAAACAATCCTGCTCAGGCCAGTCATGAAATGATGCACAATATTACAAGTTCCTCTTTTGTTTGACCTGGATTGAGAAGCATGGCTCCAGGGATGGTAACAAAGGACAAACCATTCATTTTGCTTTCTTTTATTTTTTTTTCCATAGAAAACCTCCTCCACCTCAGATGTCCTAGCCTGAGTGGACCAGCAATGCAGCTGCTCAAATACCAGGATTTCATGGGATCAAACTGATGAACCAGAGCCTGTTTGGGGGTGAGGCAACTACTAAGTGTAGAAGACCTCAGGGGATGTGCAAAGACGTTTGCTCCAAAATGATCCATTTACTCTGCTCATGATGAAACATTAAAAAGAGCTGGCTGCTCACCCCACTTCAGCAGAAGGTCCTGACACCCTGAAGTGACAAGTTTGGGGTTTTTTTGCCTCTTCTGCAAAAGTGCAGCCATCCCTCCTGCCTCCCCACATCCCCAAGCAGCACTTTCCCCATCCCTCTGTCATTTCCCCCCCCTTCCCAAGGAACTGGAGCACCATCTGATGGTACTGGGGTGCATCTGTTCTCCTTCAGAAAGGTGCAGGAGGAAGCTCATCACTGCAGCAGGACTATGGTGTAGCCTAAGAGTGCTTTGGTGTCACCAGACTGCTCTTCACAATAAGGTTTTCACTCCTTCAGGACAATTCCTAACACAACAGACAATTCAAGCTGGTGCACAATTTAATTCTGCTGCACGTAAGATCAGACAGCCTTTTCTCACCTGAAAGGAACCTTCAAAAAAACAAGATGGTAAAATCAAAAATCATGCATCTACCCCAATAAGGCAGGAGACTGCAGAGGCCATCAGGGAAAGGCCATCAGGTGTTGGCAGTCAGGAGGAGGAAGGCCTCAGCTCCTGTTAAGCCCACCTGTGCCCAATTGGCAGCTCTAGAGAAAGGACCCCAGCTCACCTCTGGAAGCTCACCTTTCCTTTACTGGTCCCCCAGTTCTGCTCATGCACAGTGGGGCCCAACCATAATTGGGCACAGGTGGGCTGAACAGGAGCTCAAGGCCTACCTTGTGCCTGGCAACAGGAGACAAAGCTCATCTCAGTTAGCCCGTTGCGACGGAGACAGGCAAAAGTCAGGGTATTTAGAACAGGGAGCACATGCAATGCCATGGGACAGCCACAAAGCACGTCTGAAGCTGTGATTCCTAACACACACTCAGCTCCCAAGGTCTTCTGAAATGTCTCCAGCTTCAAGGCACTCGGATGAGACCCTCAAGCAGAGTGAGGCTGATGCAGTGAGCCAGGCAGGTGCCATCTTCCTGCTCAGTTTGCAAACTGCTCATCAGTCTTGTGTAAGTTCTTCATGTTCCTTCTAGCAAGCAAGAGTCTCAGCATCTGGCCCTGAGCATGCTGAACCACCAGTTTGAGGGGCAGGGTGCTTGCACAGTCGTCTCCTTGCTCGTTCACCTCCTGAACATGAAGACCAGCTGGACCAGCACCCCCAGTTTCCATTAATAGCAGCATCTGGGAAAAAAAAACCAACACAAAACACAACCCAAAGGCTGAAAGCACGGTTAGAACAAAGCAATTCTTTCCATGGGAAGAGCTGTCAGCTTCCATGAATCATATTTAAAGACAAACAGATCTGCCCCTGTCCACGCCACTAATAATATATTTGAGTCACTAACAATGAGTAATTGCTTCTAAGATGTTAATTCTCTGTTCAGCACTTCTGGTGTTTGTTCAAACTACACCTTATGCAGCAAGAACAAGAAAAAAATGATCAATTAGCTTTGTGTTTGATTATAGGGTTTTTCCCTTCCTGACATAATCCAAGTCTAGGTAAGAAAACAAGCAACTAATTTTGTGTCAGCTGCATTTTGAGGTGCTAGGGAAAACGTTAGCATGTTCTTCTTCAATGAACAACAGCTTGAATATTCAGCTTTCTACCCATCACTTTTCCTATTACACTATTTCTTCTGGACTCTGAGCATGTGAGTGACAGGAATTCAAAATCCTGAGAATCATGGAGCTGAACATGAAGGTAACACAAAAAAAAGGAGGGAAGGTGAGTGAGAAGGGAAGTTACAAGTTGACAAGTGAATGGATGTGAGTCTTTGGGAGGGTTGGATGCTATTACACGTGTGGTAAGCAGGCTGGAACAAGGTGTAAGTGACTCCATAGATTAAGGTCCCATGGACTTCCTTAAAAACACCTACAAAATTGACCCTCTGCTCAGTGAAATCATGGCCTGAAGTGTATTTCAGCCTGGCTTGGTTAGAACACAGCCATGCAGAATGAGAACTGGGTAAAAGACTGTAAACAAAGTGCAATGATAAATGCAGTGCATCAAATTGTGGGACTGTGCCAGAGCTCTGGGTGCCTGAGATCTGCTATTATTTGGCATCTAAATTATTGAGCTGGAAGAAGTAAACAAAACGATTAAATGTGCAGATCTAAGCTAGAAGGAGTTAAGAACATCAGTCAGGAGACAGCAGTGATATAAAGTGACCAAGAAGCATTAGTAAATGCTTCTAAACAACATAATAAGATTTTAAGATTAAAATGCATGGTAGCATATCTGGAAGAAAACAGTTTGCAACATACTGGCTGTATCAAAGGGAAAAACCTAAGAAAGAGCTGTGGGAGGAGACCTGAGGCTTGCCACGGGCTGTATATTAGGCAGGAGTTGGTATTTTGATTCAATTGCAAGGTGAGTTTATACAGCTTTGAACTGTAAAAATAAAGCCACCTCCTCATGAGTGCAAATAAATTTAGAAGAGGGAGGGCAAAGGGGATCTGACCCCCTGCAAGACACCAACCCTTTGTGCACTGGGCTGGGCTGAGGGAGGACAGCCAGCCCAGTGCTGGGCAACACTCCCCATCCATCAGCCCCATCCCTGGATACAGCTGGGATTATCTCCATGGGCTTGGGGTCCCTCTTACCTGTCCTCTTGCTGGTCTCACAGGCTGTGCCACTGTAGCCAAGGGGACATAAACATTCACACTTGCTTCCTGAAAGTTAAGTGAGCAGAGGGAGGTGAGATTAGAGACCTCATGTCACATTTCCCTGCAGACACCCATTTCTTTTCCACTTCTGGGAAGAAAGGGCAGAAGGTGAAATAATAATATCAGCATTTTTTCTCAGATGGCTCGACCTCAGCTAAGATGGAGAAGGAATCCAGGAATTCAGGGTTCCACACAGCCCCCCTGGCTCCTCTGCACCAGGGACATCGTGGTAGAGCTGAGAAGGAGCCAACTGCAGCATCAGGAAGGAGCATCTGGGACAGGAACATCCCAACTTGGCTTTACAGCAGAGGAAAAGTCCAGGTAAGCCCAGAGCTGGGGTCTGCATCCCAAGGCAGGACCCCTGAGGGGAGCTCCCTCTTAAGAAAATAACCCTGATTTAAAACCTCTTGTTGAGAAGTTCCTGAATGAAATGCTAACCTGACTCAGCACCTAAGAAGTTATTTAAACAAGGGTAATCAGAAGATGAAGCCTTTAAGTGCTACAATCAACTCACTGGTACCTGAAGCTATCCTTGCTGCATTAGGTGATAACGATTCTCATCAGGACTTTTGCAGATGTAGATTGAAACGAGGTACTTGACAAAATGGTCCTTTTGTTAGAATCTCTCCTCATCACATCATATATCTTTGTTTAGGCAGTGCATTTTTTGTTCAGTTTGATTATTTTCCCCTTTCCTTTTAGACTCACAGTCTGCTCACAAAGGAGGACAGCTTCTCTTAGAAACAGGGGGAGGAGGGAGGTGACGGTGACAACTGTGCTTGGCACTTAATATGGTGCTTTTCATCTTCAAAATACTTTTACAAACACTAATTAATGCTGAGACACTCACTCATCACTTCTCTAGGAGGATGGAAGCAATCTTAAAAGCGAAGGAGGAGACTTAAAGATGTCAAAGGTATTTTTTTTTAACACATATTTGCGACGGAACAAATTCTTCCACAAAACTGGTAAAGATGGTCACTCCCACTGACAAGGCTCAGCCCGTGACTTTGCTGCCTTTACTTGCCAGGGGCTTTCTACAAATGGACCAGCTTAACAAAATAAAATAAACAATTTAACCACCTGCAAGAGAAAGGACAGAAGAAACTACAGAGCAGGTTACTCGCCAAGTTTCCTCACTCCCCACAGCTTCCCAGCTTAGATAGATTTCTCTTAGGGAAGAGGTGCAAAACCCTTCTAACCTCGGAGGAAGGGGATGCCATTGCCATGGCATGGAGCACAGTGACAAGAACTAGTCTCCAGCTGGAACTCCTCAAGAGCCCGCTGCAGATTTTCTTTTATTGCTGCTGCCTGAGCCAAGTCCTTCGGCGTCACCAGCTGGAACAGAGGCTCTGCCTGGAGGAGGGGGAAAAACATCACACAGCTTGGGGGGGACAGTTGGAGAGGGAAATGAAGGCCTCGTGGTACAGGCTTCCAGGTTTCTCAGTTTTACTTCATGAACAACATGGCAGGGATGGCAGGAATACTTACAGGGACTCCCATCTTGGTTTACACCATCATTGTGAGTGCATAACAGCATACAACAGCTATACTACCAGTTAACAAGGGGGCAAAGCTTCCTTAAACCTCATCCATTTTCTTGACATTGATGACTTTGAATGCATAACAACATACAACAGCTATACTACCAGTTAACAAGGGGGCAAAGCTTCCTTAAACCTCATCCATTTTCTTGACATTGATGACTTTAGATCAGATTTGCTCAAACTTAGGCTTTCTGAGTGCTCACTTATTCCAATTTAAATAGGTCCCCCCCAAACCCATCCACAAAAATCTCTTTCATTCCTCCGACAGCCACACAGCACAGCCCCATGTCACAGGCATTCAAATTTGCACTCTCATTGTGTCCATTTCTGCATTTCAAGGCTGATTTCTCTCTGTATGAAGCCAAGAAAGGAGTTTCCACTGCTTTCAGAAGGGAAAGGAGTGTGAGCTTCATCCACAAGTAGATGTGGTCAGGGGGAGATGATGATAACGGGTTGCAAGACACTGTGAATGTTCACTAGGCAACAAGGAGACTTTGGCTTTTTTTTTTTTTTTTTTTCCTGAGAACAAGCAAGATAAAATATGGCCTCGATATCATCAGTCACCCACCAATGCCAGTGGGACAAGATGAGGATGTGTCACCCCAAATTCCCATCCTTGCTCTAGGGGTGCCTGCCATCCAGGCCACAGCAATGCAGATCACCCTACTGCTATCACAGGCTTGAGCTACAAAAAAATAGACAAATGTTTCAACCAAAAAAAAAAAAAAAAAAAAAAAAAGCTCATTTCCTGATGCTATACATCCTCTCTTCATCAATTATCTGTGATCCATACTTTGCTTTTTGAATTCAGACCATACAAATGAGGAAATACACTAAGAGTGACCTGCCAAGTGCCTTCAGCAGATGATTTATGAACTGATTTGCTTTAGTTTTCCCTAACTAAGCATTCTTGGGCAGACATTTAGTCACACTCTGCTAGTACTTTTGATCTGCAAGCCCCACAGGGATATCAATATGGAAATGAAGGATTAGAGATACCAAATCCAAATTACATCCATCTGGGGTTTTTCACTGGGCAGCCTGGTCACTGATGCCAGGCAAGACAAAGAACATCACAATTTCTTGTAGGAGAATTTCCTGTACATGGCTTCTAGCACAGGGGATTGTAGTGATGTCTCCTGCCCAGGGACCTCCCATAGCAGTTTTGAAAAGCCAAACTACAGCACACCAGGGACTTGGGAAAGCCATCCCTGCTGCAGCAAGTGCTGGGAAAACACTGACTCTATTTCCAAATTGATGGTTTTTGTTTTGCCCCTTTTCAACTTTTTTTGTGTGTGGTTTTTTTTCAATGAGAAACAAACACCTTTTACATACATAGCCATTTTTGCCCAAAATTAAATTTTACAAAAATTAAATGAAAACCAATTGTGCAATATTAAAATCAACTTCCAACACTAAACACTACCAGTCCAAACTCCTGTTTCAAATGGATGCTCTCCTGCATCTTTGTGCTATTCACTCAGAGTGAATTTGTTTTGACATTAAAGAAGATGAGGCAGAATTGCCATACTCCTGCTCACTTTTTTACATTTACAGTTTATATCTAAAACTTTTCAGAATGAAAACAACCCTGACTCTTCAAAACCTAACTCCTGTTATTAAGGTTTAGCTGCACTGCTCAAACATCTAGGCATGGATGGTGAACCACTCAGCTCTGAACCAAAATTGCTGCTAAATAGTCACTGATGCTCAGGGAAAGCAGGAGAAACTTCAAAAAAAAGTCCTTATAAAATAAATACTGCCTGGTATTCTTTGGGTAAGTGCTGTGCTGGTAAAACAGAAGGTGGATTATCTGATCTGCTTGGTAGGCAATAAGCACAGCCAAGACAGAAGGGTTAAAGCTCTTTCCTTCTCCTACTTCCAGCCACATCCTTTGTAAAGCATCACACTTGATTTACTGAATACCCAGCCTTAGAGAAACCACATTGCAAAATACTGTTTTGCCTAGAAATTGCCCTTTAAAAAAAATTTAAAAAGCAAATAATAAAATCTGTTTATGCCAGCACAGAGTTCTCCAGCTAAGTGAGGCTGAATGAAGTCAGGGGGACCTTACCTTTAGCTTGATGATTTCAGGGTTGTACTGGACAGCATCTCCCCACTCCTGCATGAGGGCAGCTGTTGGCAGGTCTTTGTAAGCCAATGCTGTGATGTGTTCACTTGCTCCCCCACGAACAAGAACAATGAAGTCTTCCACAAACTGTTTCCTGGAGGTGCTGTCTGTAAAAATGCATTCAGGACCTGCCCAAGCTGCTCAGCTGTCTCTTGATGGATTGCAGCTAAGGCAGAAGCAAACCCCTCCTGTATATGACCTGTCCTGCTGAGAGGGACTTTTTATGAGGGTATGTAGGGATAGGATGAGGGGTTATAGTTTTAGGCTAAATAAGGGTAGATTTAGATAAGACATCAGGAAGAAATTCTTTCCTTTGAGGGTGGTGAGATGCTGGCACAGGCTGCCCAAGGAAGTTGTGGCTGCCCCATTCCTGGAAGTGTTGAGGGGCAGGTTGGATGAGGCTTGGAGTGACCTGGTCTAGTGGGAGGGTTTGGAATTAGATGAACTTTAAAGTTCCTTCCAACCCAAACCAGTCCATGATCCCGTGCTTCTATGACTGGTACCACAGCACCAGATTTGTCCCTGTACTTTTTTTTTTTTCCTTGGGACGCTGAGCAGATATTTCTTCTCTACCCAGCAAAGAAAATCTTGCAAAAAGCCAAGCTTTGAGACATCTTCACCTCTGCAAGGCTTGACTGGGGTTAACCAGAAGATTCAAAACAAGCTGTGAAGGGGGTGGGGAAATCTTTCAGGCAGGCAACATCACAAAATCTTCTCATTATGACAAAGGCTAGAAATGAAATGACAGAAGTGTTTAATGCTTACCTCCAATTTCTTTTAAAAGGGATTTACAGCCAGCTTCAGTTATTCCAAGCTTCCCATAGACTTGGAAAATATTTGCCCCAATGTTAAAGCCATGCTGTGCACATTTCTGGACATCACTCAGAGAATAACCTTTAAGACACATGAAAAAATCAGTGTTTTACTACAACTGTGAAATGTTTTATGTCCACGTACATAGAACAGTGTGAGTTGGTAAGTATTTTTCCATTGGAAAAAAAGGAGATGAGAGGAAGAAACCTTTTTTTGGGGATATTTAGTAGATCTATCTGAAATGAAATGAAATCTCTACATTCTACAGAACTCTAAAACCAGGTAAATGCTAGAAGAGGTTTTTAATGACCAAGCCAGCCCCACTGGGTTATGTGAAACTGCAATGGGTGGGAGCCTGGCTGGTGATTCAAATGCCAAACATCAGAGAAACTGGGCAGTGCTGATGGTTTGAATACCTGCAATATGAATTTTAATTCTGTCCCTCTGGGGTGTATCTGACTCCAGGAAAAACAACTTCCTGGAGAGAAGAAGAGCAACCAGGCTGAGCATCACACCCAGCAGAGCCCACTAAATGCTGCTGCAAATGGACAGCAAAGGCAGTTACTCACTCCCATGCCAATGAATAAATAAAAGAGTGCAGCTATTGATTAATGTCACACAGCTTGCTCCAGCCTACCCAACAATCATGATTTTCAGAAAAAAAAAATAAAATAGAAAAAAAAAAGGAAGCCAGAGCCAAAGAGCAAGAGCAATGTCAGGTGCAAGAGTCACCCAGCAAATTATTTACTGTTTCCTACATGCTGGAAAAGCTCTCCAGGCTAAAGGTGTTTCCAAACTCATTTGAAAGGCAATGGAAAAAAAAAGAACTGAAGGTTTGCAAAGCTGACAAAAGTGTTAAGCTACACGATTCTCATTCATCTCAACATCTTGTCAGCCTCCAAAATGTGTCATCTCAAATACTTGCTAGAGGGCCCTTTATTTTGTGAACTGGCAGCAGCCACAGCTTGAGAGCTAGAGGAAGCCCAGGATGCTGAGCATGCTTGGAAACCCAGGCTCTTCACCCACTGCCATCAAGCACTTCTAGCCCTGTATTCCCCATGGGCTTTCTTTGGGATGTCACTGACTCCTTCTTCCACCAGCTCTTTTCTCACCCCAGACCTAAACCATCACTGAGTGCCTGCAGAGGGGCTTTCACACCAAAAATCTGGCCAATCCCCCTTTTTTTTTTCACAACCACCAGATGCACCTACCTGCCTTTTGGAGCTCCTGGCTGTTCATGACTAAAGTATACTCATAGATGCCCCCAACAGTGGCCTCTGTGATGTAGTGGGTGCCATAGTCTCTGTAGAGCTCCCGGTACTCCCCGTAGCTGTACTCTGCTGGGAGCTGCTGGAGTCTCTGCAGGAACTCATAATGCAGCATCAGGGACTGGGGCTTCAGCTTATAGACAGCAACAGCCAGCTCAGAACGGGCATGGATGAATTTGCTGGACTGCATGAGATGCAAAAAGCACAAGAGAATCCCAAAGAAGGGAGGGATGACATTCTGGTGACAACATAAAATTATTTGCTATTAAATTCTTATTAAGCCATTTATTATTTTGCTATTGAACCATTAACACTGGTCAGGATTTACCAGAGAATCACAGAATGCCAGGGTGGAAGGGACCTCAAGGATCACCTTCTGATATTATTGTTTATGTGGGATGTCTCAGCACCCCATTGACCTGAGACTTTCCAAAGTGGGGGAATCCACCACCTCCCCTGGGAGACCATTCCAATATCTGACTGTCCTCAGAGTGAAAAATTTTCCTTGTGTTTTCTTAGAATCTCCCCAGGAACAACTTGTGCCCCTTGCCCCTTGTCCATGGGACTCCTTGTAAAGAGGGAGTCTCCACCTGCTTTGTAGCCTCCCTTTAAGTGCTGGAATATTGTAATAAAGTCTCCCCTAAACCTTCTCAAGGCTGAACAGACCCAGTTTTCTCAGCCTCAGATCATGTTTATCAGTTTAACAGCTTGCAAGTGAAAACTCTTTGGAGTTAGCAAAGCCAAGACTTTCTGCTGTAGCTTGTGAAAATCTGGACTGGTATCAGAGAGGGAAAAAGGAGCCCATCACAGGTTAGGGGATGGCTGAGGCCACAACTGGGATGGGGGCACAGCCTGGGTCCAGGCTCTAATCTGACAGACCTGGGATATAAGGACACAAGGGGCAATCCAAAAGACTTCTCCACCCCGAATAATGTTGATCAGCCTTTGCCACTCACAGGCTCTTTGCTGAAAAACATCTGAAATCCTGATGGTTTACATGTGGACTGTAAATTCTCTGGCTGAGCCTAATTATTATTTATATTCCACAGAATATGCTATAGCAACAAAACTTAAAGGAAAGAAGAAAACACCAACACACAGAGATATTTATATGTGCTGTATGATATGTCTTTCTGGCATAAAGATCCTGCAGGACATGGGAATGGAAAATTTCCTGCATGCTACAAATACACAGGAAGGAGTTGTGGCCATAGTCAATATTTGACCAACACGAAGTGCAAATTCAGTCAGGAGGAATGCTCTAATTTCTGCTAGTCCTGGCTGCTGGCCTGATGATGGAGACCAAACTGATTTACACATACATGAGCAAAGTATTCAGCAGAGAAGTGCTTACAGTTGAAGAAAATCTTTTCATCCTTTGAATGAACTTCTGGAACCTGTTGTCATTAGAACTGTAACCCAGTTCAAACACTCCTGGTATTTTTATACCAAAGCTGAAGCCAGACTGCTCAGCTTTTGCCTTCAGGACAAAGCTTTCATAATTTGAGTAGGAGTTGTATTCAGTCATTGTAAATTCATATTTGCCTGTGGTCTAAACAGAAAGGAAAAACAACACATTTAATTTCCTGCACAGCAATTGTGTACCTGAAGCAGGGGGAAGGAGTACAGATACAAATGTACTTGTGGATTAATGCTTGCACTTTGAAGATGAAAAGCCTTTTATAATTGCAAAGCACTATTATTATTAACACTGGTACTTCAAGAATCCTGCATTTCCAGCAGCAGAAAAGCTGCTCTCTCCTCTCTACTGCAAGGACCTCAGGCTTTTACTTAGGATGTCAATCTTATGCAAAGGAGGTGAAATCTTAAACAAAGGCATCAATTAAACTAAGAATTCTAAGAGGAAAAGGTTTCTTCCAACAGGCAACGCTCAAAAATTCCATTCTGTGTCAGCAAGAGCTTTAAGGTCAAATATATAATGTTTGAAATATAGCTCTGATGCCCCACAGAAATGAGCTAGGAGCCTCTGCACAGAGCACCTGGTGTGCTGCCATGTCCTAGGCTGTTGCTCAAGGACATTTTTCCCAGCCTGGCTCTCAAGGCACTCTCCAGTCCCCCCTCCAATTAAACTTCCAGTGCCCACTGGGTGGCTGTGGGGCACAGGGCACTGGGAAGGTCAGGCTCAGTTTTTGCAGTGCCCAGGTCCAATGGGTCATTGCCATCTCTTCCAAACACACACAAATATTATAAGGGGAAATCTCCAAGCTGCTGTCCTACAAGTAGGGCTAAAACCAGCCTTATCCCATTTGATCTCACAAGCTTCGTAATTCTTCATAAAATGATTTAGTAATGAAGTTTGGTCAGTATTACATGCTACATTTACTGGAATATTTCTATTTACTTGCAGAAGAACCTGAGATGTACCTCTGGCATGTAGCTTTCTACATTATATGGCTTTCTGAATCTTGTGTCCACAATATAATGGGGAGAACATCCTCCAGCATAGTACCTGTGATCAAGAACTAATCCTTCCAAGTTGTTTGTGAAGATGTTGAGCCTGTACAGGAAGCAGAACAGCAAAGTATTATCACTGAGTTAGGGGTAAACAGCAAATGACTGGGCTGAGAAAGGCAAAAGATACTTTGCTTGGCTGAGGGCTCTTTGCTTTGTCTCTGAGAGCTTCTTGAAGCCCTGTAACAGTTTTGCCTCTTTCACTGTCTGATCAACCCATTCCCTCCAGAAAAACCCCTCTGACTAACAAGAAAGCAAAAGACAGAGCCAAATTTTATCACTTCAACGACTGTGTTGATTATGGAAGAGCAATTTTCACCACCCAGCTAGGAATGACACCAGAACACTGCTGCCATCAGCACTGGCAGCTCCTGTAGCCTTACTGGAAATGTCTGGGAAGAGCAGAACAAAGTGAACCATCCAAACCCCCACCAGATTGCCCACCTTGATGATCCCCAAATGCCCACAGTAGTGCAGGAGCATCCAGCAGGATCTTCAAAGATGCCAACCCATGCCATCAGATCCAGGCACAGGAAAAGAAAAAGAAAAAGAAAAAGAAAAAGAAAAGAGAAAGAGAAAGAGAAAGAGAAAGAGAAAGAGAAAAAGAAAAAGAAAAAGAAAAAGAAAAAGAAAAAGAAAAAGAAAAAGAAAAAGAAAAAGAAAAAGAAAAAGAAAAAGAAAAAGAAAATTTGCTAAATAGTTCACATCATGCCCCTGTTAGCATTCCAGGACTCTTTTGGATCTGCCTCTCCTTATTTTGGGGAGAGAGACTTATGTGATAATGACACTGAAGCTGTAAAATATTAACTCTAATTTTAGAACAATCTGAAAAGAAGGGAAGTCCACTAAAAGCAAATTACTGAGCAATTGCAGCTTCAAAGAGATGAGAAGCATGTTCCTGTAATTGTCCAACATTATTTTTAATTTTGATTAAACTCAGAAGTACAAAGCATTAGCAATGACAAGTGCAGCAGCCGTATCTCCAGAGAATAAAGAGGAAATTATAATTTTTTCCTTGCAACATGATTTTTCTGTTATTTGCCTTTCTTTCATGTAAAAACCATTTTTTTTTCCCCTACAGAATGAGAAAAAAAACTTTTCACACAGGCTGCTATTACAGATAGTTGCCACAGTCTTAGCCTGGAAAAGCTGGATCAATTCAGATGTCAATTTGAACCCCCCAAAAGTTGGCACTTGGTAACATGCAGGTTATTGCTACCCCATGCACACAAATTCCATTGTCTCTCTCTGTTGTGGAGGACATTAAAGAAATTTTGATTGCTCCAAAACCAGAAAATTGTGAAAAAAGAAATAAAAGAAAAAAAAATCCATGGTCAGGTGCAGATTTTAGGTAATGCAAGATGCTGACTGAAGTCACTCTATAGCAATATGGATAAGTGTGTGCTCAGATTTTAAGAAACCTTCCTTCAGTTTTATTCCAAACCCCCAATTTGAAGTAGTCTCTGCACTCCTCAAGGCAAGGACATTCCTGCTCCCCACAGACTGACTGAGACCAAAGTCAAACTTTACTTACATCTGTGCAAAATCATTGGATTATCAAAACTCTCCCACTGATTAATTTGGCAAATACCTGGAGATATTAGGGAAATGTTGGCAACAAGAAGAGCACACACAGACTCTCAGGACATCATTGCAAGCTGAGCTGGTGATCTCCAGAGGGTGCACAAGAACTCCTGGAACATCTGGGACTTCTCCTCACCTCATCTCTTGTTAAGACTCAGGGTATTCCTGTCTGAAGCTATGTAACATCACCCTGATGTAAGGAAAAACCTCATGAAGGTCACTGACTTACCCTTTTGCCAGATTCTCTATTCCCCAGTATTGCTCCATCTTCTGGTGACATTTTTTAAACACTTTTTTGCAGTTTTTTTCATCTGACTGATCCCCACAGTCATCGTCCCCATTACAAAGCAGCCTCCGTGTAATGCATCTCCCTAGGATGCAAGGTGTGAATTACTCAGAAAACAATCTATTATCACACTTAACAGTAATTTTGGAAAACCAACAGTCCCCGACTTACAGTCTAGAAGGAAAATAAAAGACTCCTACAATGCATGATTTAAACCTAGATGGAAAATATTTCCTCTCTATCTGCATAAAAAAAAAAAAGTCAGGTTTTTAATCACCAAACTCCATCTGCTCATTTTCCCCCAAAACTTTCAGAATCTTAACATTCCTTGCTCAACTTAGGGAAAAAAAAAAAACCAAAACCAAACCCAAAACTAATTAAAAGTCCAGGAAAGGGATAGCACTCAAGACATAGAGCAAAGAAAAGTCATTCTGATCTCTGTCTCCCCACTCCTCTCCTCCCTGCCCACTTTCCTCTCTGCTGCCAGGCTGCAGATGCAAAGTAGAGCTTGATCAAATTTTGGACACAGGTAACTGCAACCTTGCTTCCCCACACTTCTTGCAGTGTCCCTGACTAATTAGTCAGTGATATGGATGAGGAGAAATGCCATGAGGACCATCATAACCCCCTGTGCTCTTGGGCATGTGGTGAGGATCCCCAGTGCTTGGTCTCCTGTTGCTACCCAATCCATAGATTTTATGGCTATAACTGGGTTTTAATTTCCTACTTGGAGACTTTAAGGACATGCTTTAAACTGAGAAACATTGGTTAATAAACTCAAACCCCCTGATGCAAACACAAGCACAGATGGACCAGGGTCAACTCTTGACATCTCTTTAGCCCAGCAAGCTCCTGGAGAAGCAGAAAGTCCAACGTGATGGTGTCAAGAGATGCCACCTCAGCACCACCACTTCTCACTCCTGGAGTCCTTACCTGTGACTGCACACACAAACCCATCACATCGAACTTTATTCCTGCAAGGATTATTTGTAACACAATCTTCAGCTTCTCTGTCAGAGTAATCACAGGGATCTCCATTGAACTGAGAAGGTTGTTCCAGGCGGGCAAATCTGTACTGTGATGAAATAAAAAAAATATTGACTCAAGTGTACAGAAATTGTGAATTTTACGCTTCTGTAGTTAAAAAAACAAACTTAGCATTGGGGAGATTTGATCTAAGAGCACTGTCAAATAAAAAAGAAAAAAAATTGTCAGCAAAGAAGTGTGATGCTAGTAACGTGCCTCATTTCAAAGGTTTCTGATCTGCAACAGTTTTAATTTTACAAAGGCAGGATTGAGGATTGGAAGGGATGAAGGAAAGTTTGCTTTTCTTTGACAGTTTGTTTAAATGAGCCTGACAGGGTAGTGCGGGCATCTGCAAGAGTAAGGAAGGATTCAGTTGCCTCTCCTCTCTTTCAATTAGCGCTGGTAACGACATCCCTTGTTATTTTCTGTCAGTGTATTTACTTGGCCCTCTGCATCATCAGGGATTTTTTTCCGCCCACAACACTGCTGTGAAGCACTCAATTACTCCGTCCAATATGTTAGCCCTCCTTTTTTTTTTTCCTCCCCCCCCCCAGCTTTTAAGATTAACTCTTTGATACAAAGCTTCACTCTTCCCGGCTCCCATCACCAGTTATTCCCCTCTAAGCCCAGGAATGGCTTCTCCAACTCGTTAGCAGAGGTCACTCTAGCAAGGGGGATTTTGCTCTTCACACTGCTGGGATCATCACTTTCACTTGATAGGGATTTGGGGGCAGAAAATGCTCGCTGGCAGACAAGAAAAAACATCTTAATCCTCAGTGTCTCCAGGTCCCACGGGGGAGCATTAGGGGAGATGGTGCCTTCCACTGATGCTGGAAGAAAAGTTGTTAGAGAAAGTTCCTGCAAAGCCTGTCCTTCTTGCCCATCTTTTCAGCAATCCAGGGCTAACACCTTCTCAGGACAGTGAGGTAGCCTGGAAACCACTGGAGTTACTGGGAGTGAAGAGCCGATGAGCTAAAAGCCAGCTGAAAGCAAAAGTCCACAGTCTCACCACTACAGGATTTTACTCAGCAGCTCTCTGCTCTTTGTCCAACCCAGAGGCCAAAGAAGATCAGGCATGGAGGAGGTCCTGCCTCCTGGCCTCTCAGGCTTCATGCCCAGCCCACAAACACTCACCCTTTTCTTTTGACAGGGATCACATCTGCTCCAGGAGGACCAGGTGGAGAGCACACAGTCCCGGGGTTGCGGCAGGTTGCTCAGGGACCGGGTGCTTCTGGTGTTGGCTGTGTTCTTGTTGGTGCTGCTGAAGTTCAGGGACACTTTTTCACCACTGCAGTCAACAACACAAGAGCTTCAGGGTGTGGAAACACCCAGCTATGAGGACAAAGTAATTTGGCCTATACCCATGCAAAAAACTACTTGCCAAAGAGCACTAACACTTGTTGGACCTCATCAAATCTACCAGAGGGCCTCGAGCTTTCAGCAACTCTTTTGTACTGGCACTGATTCTGTATGAAACCTGATGCACTCCTCAACACTCAAGAGCAGACCCAGTCTCCTACACCACCATGACAGTAAGTCTGCAGAGGGGTGGCTACAGGACACACATTGGATCTAGCCCACAGGAAACTCAACCCATGTCCCACCAACCCAGGTTTCACCTCAAGCAGCACAAGCCCTGCCAAATAAGCAGGCAAAGTGGCCAGCAGTAAAACCTGCACAAAACCTGCTGCCCTTGCCCCATCACTCCTTGCTGCTTGCTGTATGGGCAGCACTTTGGTACTTTGCTGCCCTACACAATGCAGAGCTCCATGGTCAGATATCCCCCAACAAACCCCAGCTGTAATGCTGAGGGCTGGCCTGAACTCAGCAGTTTTGAAAACTGCCAAGCAGCCTGGTTCTTCTTGAGCTGGCCAAACCCATTAGTCTCCAACTTTATTTCACAATAGAGTCATTAACTCATTGATCCCATTCATCCCAGTAAGGGACCTGAAGCCCAAATGTGAGCCTTTACTCCTCTTTACTCACTCCCTCAGATGACAACTGTCTCCAAGGTTTCCATGATGCCACAGCCAAAATGCTGCCTATTCGTTTGGTGGATTCAGTATTTCTGATTAAATCCTTACCCCAAACAAATGCTTCCTTGCAGCACCTAATCTGAGTGGGAAGCTTTAGTAAAACACTGACAATGATTTTCTTTTCATACCCAATTTGACAAGTAAACTACCACAGCAGTGTTCCCAGTTCCTCCACCAAGACAAGGAACAACAGCAGCTGAACCTTTAATTCTAGTGCCTGGCAAGGGGCTCCTATTGCTGCATATTAAAAATCCCCTGGAACAAAGGAATTACAAAACCTCATCAGCTGACTGAGGCAAGAAAGCAGAGCTTAAAAGTTCAGAGAACAGGGGAAAAACACAGTTAGACTGGAAAGAATACGGTCACTGGTTGACTGCAGTCCTCTGAAAAAGCAAAATCTATTCATTTAGCAGGGAAAAAAAGCAACTACCAGCCAGATTCTTGCCATCTACATACTCAAAGAAACCAAAACCCTGAGTCTTCAGCACAGTGTCGGGCAGCTAGCATGGGAGGAGGCTGCATGTTGCAAACAGAATTCCACATCACAACACAGCCCTGGCTCTTTGTCATCTCAGACTGATCAGACAGAATTCTTTTCTGAAGGCAGAACCACAGCCCTACGTTAATTTCAGAACAATCCCTTTCCCTGTTCCTGAGAAACACAGAACAAGGGCTCAAGACGGCGTTTGCGCGCTCTCCAAAGGAGAAGCAAAGAGTCTGTACTGATTTTTTGCTCTTTATCATATCACCCCGTGGACACGGGCTCAGAAACACCCACTTACCCAATGCAAGGAACATTTAGGATGCTGAGCAGGGCATGAAGCAGCACCAGTTTGGCACCGGGGTAGGGAGCAAACGCCGTGCTCATCGCTCCGAGGTGCTACCGGCGATTGGAAATCACCATTCCATCTGCTGAGGGGTGAAAAAGGATTCAAGTAGAAAAAGATAAATTGCTGGGTTGGTTTTTTCACACTGTAAACAGCAGATGACCCACCACCTGGCAGATTCACAAGGTAAATGTTGCAATTGTTAGGACGCAGCTTGCAAAGATTGGTCCTGAAGCAATTCAGGCTTTTCTTTGTAATCCTCAAGGGACAGGGAAAAAAAATTACTATTTCAAAAAAAGAAATACTCTCAAGTCTTGGCAAGGGGGGAAGTGATAAGTAAATGAATGTTGGTTTCCTAGGAATAGAGAAGACTGTGGAATCATTTATTTATTTCTGCTTTTCATGTCTGTCTTCCAGAGGAAGGCCATTCCTCTGTTGTGCTCATGGGTCAGGGAAAAACTTCATCCCCAAATGCCCTTGGCTGTCTCTCACTGAGCCTTGGGGCTGCAGGGCAGGAGAGAAGCTCCAGACCTGGCTGGACTCTTCCATAGAGATCCTCTGCTTCATGTACCCAAAATCTTTCAAGGTTTCAAGACCTTTCAGGACAGCAAATTAAACATCCTGGTGTTTTCTGGCTACTTTGTTGAGTCATTCCCTCTCTTAAAGGGTCCTAAGGGGGCAGAGAACTCACCAAGGGCTGATTCCTATCAGGTCACTTGTGCTCTGAAAAGCAGCTCAGAATCTTCAAAACCTTGCAGAATATTTCCTCAGCTTCTTATTGAGGCAGCCTTCATGTCCTGCTGCTTCCCACTCCAGGTATGGCTTTTCGATTCCTGAGACACAACAGTCTTTCATTTTCCTAATTAACTGCAAATAAGTGACTTAGAGGGAGAAAAGTCATTTGAATCTGTATTTCCTTGGACAAAATGAGGCACGTAATTGCATTCTTCCTCTCCCATCCCCCTCCTGGTGGACAAGCAGAGGTTCTTTAAAGAACATTGCCCTCTGTGTGCAACTTTTAGCAGCACAGCCTCTCACCCTGGGATGTCTCCCAGTGCTTGGATGACACAGATTAAAAATGCAGTTTAATTTGCTGATTATGGGAAGGAGGGATGCTATCTATAAAATTAATCTTACCCACTAATACAAAACAAACCTGTACCACCAAATGTGTCCCAGTTACCTTGCAAACCACATTACTCTGGCTGTCTGTGGAGCCAGGGCCCTGCAAAATCAGCTACTGGCTGCTGCATCCTTTGAAAAAAAAAAAAAAATTGTGTCTTAGGAAAAATGGCTTAGGCTCTGCAAAGCTTTTTGTTTGCCTTTTTCGCTTATTTGTTTCAAATAACTTTGCTCCAGACTAAACCCAAGGTGTGCCTGTGTGACACAGTTTGCTCAACCTTTGGCACCATTGATTTAGCTGTTAATCATTTGTGCATGGCAAAAAAAAACAAAAAAAAACCCAAACCCAAAACAGAACACTTCCAGGAAAAGACCTTTCCATAGGCAGAAGCTTTACTGGCTGGGAAATGCAGAACACAGGCAGTATTTTAATAGCAGCAAAAGAGAAGCTAAGATTATAAACTGAGCACCCTCTGGATTTAACTTCAACCCATGGGAGCATGTGAGGACCTCAAAGCAACCTGCTCCTGTTTCACTGCTTCTCACCATGAACATCAGTGCTTGCTCCTCAAGGAGCAGAAAGGAGTTCAAGCAGCCGCCAAGAACCCCAAAGACAGAACTTCCTGTTAACATACTTTTCAGGGTGAACTGAACAGCAAAATCAGGTTTGACACTTAACTTATAATCTGGTTAAATAGAGGTAGGACTAACATTTAAAACTGACAACAACCACAGCTCATTTTCCACTTCCATGAAGTTTGGGCTTAGTGGGTCCATGGATCAGTGAGAATGTTGCCTTGTAAAACCCCCTGTGGCTCTTCCCCCCATCATGATCCTTTAGTGTTGCTGAGTATAACAGCCATGGCTGTCTCCTGGGCTGTTCAGAAATCCCAAAGCACTTAGGACCAGCAATGCTGCAGTCCCTGAGCCAGTCCCTGACTTTGGGCTTCATCACACCTGGGAAGGAAGCCTCACCAAGTGCCCACAGGGATGCTGAGCCCTCAGATACAAAGCATCCTTTGCAGAGCTCATGACACCAACCTAAGTTTGTAACCCCTTGCTCCCCATAAGTGACAACTGTCATGATGATTTTTTTATATATATATATATATTTTTTAATGACAGTTTCCTTTCCAAATGAAAACTACGAACCACTTCAGAGAGGAAAGGCCCTTCCTGGGAAATGTGAGACTGAAGCCAACAAACAGCTACTCACAGCATCTTTCCAAAAGATGCACTTTTCAAAAAGAGTTTCTTTTTTTTCTTCTTCTCTGAGACAATATTTTCATTCACTTCTGCATAACTCCTAACACATTTCCTTCTGCAGAAGAACACACCTGGCTCATCCAAAGGCAAGAGGAGGCTCAGCCACTGATTTTAATGGTGAAGAACATATATACAGGGGGCAGATCTGGTAAAGCTTACAAGTAGGAAACCTTAAGGAATGTTTGCAGATGTTCATTACAGCTGACTCTGTTGCACCACCAATTTTTTTTACTAATACATTTCATTTCTGGCGGTGAGACTGGTCCTCTAAAAGGCCCTGGAAATAAAAACCACATCTTGTTTAATTCTCCTTTTCTGGCTTTTGATTCACTAAAAATAATGTCTTACAGGGACCTGGTCCAAATTTGGCAAAAGTTCAGCTCTGAAAGCTTTGATTGTAAGGTCCTGTGAAGACAGGAGGAGAGGGGCTGCAGTAATGAGGAGCCAAAGGAAGAAAAACCTTCCATGCCCCATGCCTTCTCTCCATTAGGCCTCAAGGTAACACACACACAAACTCCTTTTCAAACTAGAAACACCATTTTTGAAAGAAAAAAAAACACTCGTAATATGAATTTGCCAAATAATAAAAAATTCACAAACCCCACAAGCTCTTACACCATTGTACCAACTGGCTCTTGACTCTGAGAGCTCTTCTCAGACTAATAACTATCTGTTAAAGGAGACAAAGATGCCCCAAAAGGTCTTCACACAGCCAGTACCTGGCAATAATTCTTCATAATCTTTTATTTTCACAAATGTCTGAGGCTGAATGGACATTGATTTGCTGCCCATTACCCTGGTTTTCTTTTAATCTACTGCGATTTCCTTTCTTCACTGGTCAGGAGTATTTATAGAAGTGCTGCTGTGGGAGCTATGAAATGGGGTTGGAAAAGCCAGCAAATAGTATCAGATCTTAAAAGACCTTTTTTTTTTTTTAAAAAAAAAGAAACAAAAACATTCTGTATCTGAAAGCCCCTTGAATGGGTAACATTTGAGGCTATTCTTCTTCTTGAGATTCCTCAGGTGCTGATAAAACATTTTAGGGGTGACAGATGAGCCACGGGGCAAACACATCCATTGAGATAAGACTATTTAAAGATCTAAAAACTAATAGCTGGAGAGTTGTTTCACTAATAGACCTGATATTTCCTGCCTCCAGTAGGATAATTTTAGAAAGATACAGGCAATGTTACAGGTAATCAGGAAATGGTATCAGGATATCTCCCCATATTCCTCACTGTCATGCTGAAATGTATAATTCACTTTCCCCACGCTTTCAGAGAACAAAAGCAAGCAAAAAAACCAAAAACAACAAAAAAACCACCCTTTTTTCCTTCCCCATGCCAGTTCTCTGCTTGATATTAGGTATTTTTAAAAAAAAGGCTTTTGATGGGGCTGACTAAAAAGCAAATCAGTATGAGAAGTATGAGAAGACCAGTGTGAGAAGTACCTTGTGGAAAAACCTCATCACAAGAGAGTGAACAGAAGGACTCTTGCAAATCATGATTTTTATGGTAGTTGCATCAGAGCACAGCCAGGAAGATGGATGAGTCCCACTGATCCCACATACAGAACCAGAAACCCAGAGCAGTGCAGGCAGAACAGTGATAGCAACAGACCCAAGGTGACCCAGGGTGACACTCTGAAGCAAACCCTCCATTTTCTGGTTGCCACTTGGAGTTTTACCTTGCTCATTCACCAGTGTCTGGTTCCTGGGCTGGTTCAGAGGGATAATTGCAGCCAACGGATTCAACCCTCCACAGCAAATTGCCAACAAATATCCCCCTTTCATTTCTGTGAAATTACATTCTTCGGAGTGAGAGCAGTATTTACCAGAAAACTAATAAAAATCAGCCTGAGAAGACTTGAACTTTTAGACAGACAAGAAAGAAAAAAAGGCAACGGTGCATGGAAACAAATATCACAACCTGGAAAAAGGAAGAAAAAGGTTAGCTCAGTCTGTTGCAGCAACTGTCACTGGGTAGTGATTAAAGCAGATAAAACATTGCCTTTAATCCAACGTAAGCAAGTTAAAACTGCATAGTCCCAGTCTATACAATCAATCCCTTTTCTTGAAGTCACTGACATGGAAAAGAGAGAACTGTCAGCCTCCTCACTCCTGGAAAACCACAGGCTGATTCCGCAGGCCCTTTGCTAAATAAATTCTCATTACTGCAGGAGATCGTGGCCTTAATTAGCATTAGTTAAATCAAGAGCGTTTCTGGAGCTAGTCATGTTTGAGTTGGATACTCTAATAAACCATCTAGGAATTCCTAGTGCACGTAAGTTACAGTCATATTAATGCAATCCAGTACAGTGGCACAACACAGTTAAGAAATACTTTTTTTTCCCCCCCCTTCTGAACACCACCACCATCATGCAGACAGGTCCTTCCTCTTTTGAGAGCCATCACCATCACAGGACTACACCTCAAACTTGCTCATTCTGAATTTATACACTGAGTCTGCACAACAACTCTGCAATGGGAGCTGATTATTCCCATTTTTCAACATAAACCAACTTTCAAGATGAGCATCAGCAAGAATAGATTTGGCTCACATTGTAAAAATGCATTTAATTTAAAACCTGTGCCTTTTTGCACTACAAGCTGATGTTTTGTAGCTCAATGAAAACCAAGTAGAGCATGCTCCCCCTTCCAAGAAGGTATGGATAGCCATATGCAAAGGCAAAATGACATGAACACTAAGAATGTGTTCATCACAACAAAATGAGCTTTTTATTCCTGGGTGGGATCCAAGGATTTCAACAATGTCCATTGACAAAGGCAAGGAAGGTTTCAGTCTGACCTAGTGGACGTTTCTGGTGGATGATTAAAGGGATACAATAAAATATAAGTGTACATTCAAACCTCTCTCTCTACCTGTATACAGGCACATGCTTCTTACCCTTACATTTCAAGGTGGTATCTTGCATATTTGCATTATCCTCTTGGCAAAAAAATGGTATTATTCCTTACCTCAGTGGAGAAATCCAGTCCTTGGTACATCCGAATATCAAACATTATTTTGCATGTGGCTTCAAGAGTTCCTCACCAGCAAAACACTTGAACCTACCCTACTCACTGCCCCAGCCAGCAGAAAGGTCCCACTGAAACAGATGGTGGCATGTCTGAATGGATCAAGGCTTTGCTCTCAATTCTGTGCACATTACTGGAAAGTTTGGGTTGCTTTGTGGGGGTTTTTTTTGGGTTGTTTTTTTTTTTTACTTTCAAAATTGTCATGTTGAAACGCACATTTTTAATTCTTAATTTTATTTGAAGAGGAAAATGTGACTGAAATTACAACTTGTCATGCCACAAAGGTGCTCCAGCTTTAGTAAAAACTACACAGTGTTGCTTCTCCCAGGAACCAGGGATTACACAGGAGTTAATTAAATACTTCTTGGTTTGGAATGCTCATCCTGAAACACTCAAAACAAGGCCAACACCAGGGAGGCAGCAATTAAAAGCAGCAATATAAGAATTTGCAAGGTAAGCATCACTTGGGAGTGTTTAAGATCAGGCATTCCCAAAATTGAGGCACTTTTTTTTTCTCCTTTCACAGATACTTCCTCAACAGACACCCACAGAAAGAAAGGCAGAATTACAACCAAAGCTATGAAACAAACTTACTGAAATTATGCCTTGTTTTTTTTTTTGAATGTTTTTATTCATAACAGTATTACATGGTGTGTTACAGAAATTAATGGAAAATTTCTAAAAATTTGTTGGTTTTGTTGTTGGTGAATGCATTACACATAAAGTTAAAAATAATGTGTCCATATGTGTTAACAAATGGTCATTATCTGAGGTAAAGTTAAAGTAGGTTTAGAAATGTACTGCAACAGTCATTTTATCTTTCTCATCTTTATTAAAAAAATATGTGTCAGAATGGAGAAATAAAAATGAATGAAAACCATGGAGTAAACATTTTTGCAAAGAAGGTGCCCAGTACGTTATTAGATGAAAGGTTCCATCAGACACTTGGATGACTACGATCTATCAAAATATCTTTTCATGACAGGTAAAGATCAAGAACCTACAGGGGATAACAGGATGGCTGGTGGGATTCCCTGGTTTTTAAATTTCAAGTGATGAATTTAGTGCTCGTGAAGGATGAGGGATTAAACAATTGCACAAGCTGGATATTTTAGTTATCTACAATACTGGTACAGTGCAGAGGCCTTGCAGACCTCCCAGTTCAGCATCTCAACCATGACAAGGACTATTCAGGATTTTTTTTAGCTGAGAGTTGGTAAAGGTAAGACAAAGGTCCATGGTGATGGTCCAGCTCCTCTTATAAGACACTAAAATCCCAGCCTCATTCCCCCAGCACCTATTGGTTGCAAGGACTGTGTAAGTGATCTGTTTCCTACAACTATGACATCAATGGATCCTCTGAGATGGAAATCTCTTCTTTTCCTTCCAACATTTTACCCCCTAAGTGGAAATGCACCGATGACACGAAACCTCAAATGTCAATGATGAACCCAAATTGTCTTTGTGGTTCCATGTATGTAGGACAAAAACCCAAAAGAGCCACTGAGGAAGGAAGTAGCACCACTGTGCAAATGAGGAAAATACTCTTAAAGAAATGTCCTTTTGAAATGCTTTCACCTCTGCTTTTAATCCTGAAACACTCAATCCACTGAGTTTTGATTCATCTTCTCCAGTTAGGATCTTTCTTCTGATGGCAGAGTAAGATTCACTACAAAGCTGTTTGCACATGACTAAGGAATAAGCATCAAATGACCAAAAATGGGAACCGTTCTCTTCTCTGCAGATTCATTAGGTCTATTCACAGCTAATTTTTCATTCACATTCATTCTGTACCTCCCACTTCTCCAATTTCTCAAATTCAAAAGAAAAGACCATGCTATGAAATTTGGTTATACATATCAACAATTGCTATCCCAGTAACCCTGTCCTCTAAACCATTTTTAGCTTATCATGAAGATGAAAGAAAATAAAATATTTATAACTCCAGGCCTAGTTTAAGCATGATAAAAATGTAAATCCTGATGTGTCAATTTAAAAACAAAACCTGCGCAATGACCTTAAAAAAGGATCAATTAATAATTTGATTTCTTTAACCTTTTTTCCTTTTTCTGTTTTTCCCTTTTTTTCTTCTTTTTTTTTTTTCCTTTTTTACTTCTTAGTGTTAAACCACTAAATTCAATATACTGTAACTGCATAGGAACATCAGGAAAACACATTTGACCTGCATAACAATTCTCTGTAGGGCAAAAATATATAGATTCTTTCTGCAAACCATGTGCTAAACGCATGAACCCAAACACTGCACTTTTTGCTTCATAAACATAAAACAGAAGACGTTTTCGATTCTTTTGTTCTGTGTGTAAACAGTTTGATGACTTCTATGCAGAGGTTGAAAGGAATGTCAATAAAAAGTGATTTCTTGTAAGTGGAGTATGTCTGTGTGATAATGCCAGAGCATAAAATCGTGTGTTCCCATTAATTTCACCAGTGGCTGACAAGCTGACTGTTTTTGGCAAATGCACTTGAGCTTCAGCCTGTTCCTGTAAGCATGTGAAAAGACATATGTGATGTGAGAACCACAAACTGGGTTTTTGCCACACCTCCCAAGCACTGCAAACTTGCTACCTTCTCTACGGTGTAATGGCATTAAGTAAAAGAATTTTCATAACATTTATATTTACAAAAAAACTGGCAATTTTCATTTGAACTCCTTAAAGCCATTTCCCCTTAAACATTTAAAGAGATTAACAGTAAGATTTTTTTTTTTTCAAGTTATAAAATAAAAATCCCATTTGATTTTTCTGATGTACAAAAAGTGATAAAGATGAACAATTTGATCACAGAATCAGTTTGTTATTCCAAAATCCATGCCATCCTTGTCCCATTGGTAAAGTCCGCTTCATCCCAATTCCTAAACCAGAATCATACCAGTATTATTTGGCAAATGGTTTTGTGTTGGTTTTTGTTTTTTTTTTTCATCAAAAAATGGCACACAGAGAAGAAAACACTTGTCTGCATAGCATTACAGCAGCAAGATACTGAAGAAATAAAAATATTCCTTTTCTGCACTTTGTTTAGAGTTTCCTAGGAAATCTTTTGTCTTTCCTCAGTGGGACTCGATGTCTTTTCTCTACCCCCAACAGGAGTATTCAAACAGAAAGCAGCATTTCTTCCTCATGATGCACTAGAACTTCAAGGTCCATTTGGCAACCTTTTCAGTCAGGATGGAGAGACAACCAAGTTTTATGTTGTGGTTTGAAGTTAGGAATCCTTTCCACAGGAGGTGTTTCGCTGTGACATCTGTCACTCAAACAAAACTACAGGATAAGAAATAATAATGAAAAAAAAAATGACACTGTCGATATTTTTTATGCTGTTGCTTAAATATGTCTAAACATGGATTAAAAAAAAAAAAGTCAGGATCAGCCTGATGGAAATGATGATGAAAAAGATGTCACCATGACATAAAAAGTGCCGACTTGTGCCCCAAAAGGCTCTTGAATGATAATGCCAGTGCTACATACAGACAAAGCTTTTTGCTTAAAAGAAAAAGAACGTCTATTACTGAGTAAATTTCAGATGCTTGTTATTTATATGTGGCATACAGAAGCTAACAGATGTTTGAAAGAAGACCGAGGAGTAAGATTTCCTAGTCTGGATCCCCATGACTCGTGGGGACGGGGCTGGACTTGTGGTATGATCAACAGGGAGAATTGGGATTTTGTGCTGCCATAGGAATCTGCCATTGGTTGCCAAGAAAACCCCATCAGGAACACTCGTAGAGCCAGTCCAGGAGGGCAATCATCTCTCCAGGTCAGTCAAAATCAATCGGAAAAAAGCATGAAAGCCAAAGGCCTGCCAGGTTCTTGGGTTTCATTTGAGTCTTGGAGCACCACAAGCCTCTAACAATGCTATTTCTTAGGTCTGTTGATCTGGGCGTAGAGAGGTTCTGCTTCCTGGGGATAACAAAAATAAAATAAGCCACCATGGCTCCAGATAGTTTTTTAGAACATTTTTAGAACATCCTCTTGAGAACAGCAATACCTCCTGAGTCAAACCCCAAAGGAATCCTTTGTTTTCTGAGCTGCCTTGACTGATCACAGCACCCTGGCTGAGTTGTGAAGAAAATATGATTTTATTTCAGAAAATGAGACATTCTTTCAGAAAACAAACGCTCACTATCAATTTCCTCTTCCAGTGTTGGCCATGGACCGATCCTCAGGAGGTATTGCTGGGCACAGACAAATGAAGTAATGAAATGATAGTTTCTGTGACTGGATGTTTGGAAGTTTACAGGCCAGAAATGCAGCTGGCATCAGAGGCTGCTCCTTGTACCAGGCTGAGACCCACCCCCAGCAGCACCCCAGCAGAAAAGAGCTGTGGGTTTTCCACAACTCACGGTGAAAAACACTTTGCAAACAGCAACCGCTGCTGAAGGCTGAGATGCTGGAGCTGTGATGGGAATTAAAATAACAATATGAGTTGCCTGTGAGGAATGGTAGCTCCATGCAGCTTGATAGGAGTCTGGGTAGCCATTAGAATGATTATTAAAGCTGGGAGAAAGCAGGAGGGTTGGCTAATTCTTGGGAATTTCCTGGATGTGAGGGGAAAAAGAACCTGCCATGTTCTTCAGTGCTGACACCCTGTGTTTTCTTAATACTATGTTCATCTTGGCTGCAGTGGGAAGCAAACCATCCATGAACCCTGGACTCCACTCTTACTTCATTTCCAGAAACTAATTTATTAAACTAAGAATGACATCTAAAAAAAGAACAAGACAGGCAGAAAGGCTAATTAATGCCATACTGCATTAACTCTCCACAGCTTGATAAATATTCAAATACCACGCCACGACGTTGAATTTAACCAAGTTAGAATCAACTCATGTTACAGCAGCATCAGAAGAGCTTACTCTGAGCAAAAAAAAATTCTGAGGGTTGGCTTTCTGTGAGAAGCACAGAACTATCTGGCAGGGGATGCCACAGGATTTTAATTACTGTTTATAAAAATGAGGCTGCTGGTGAAAAAAAGCCAGCTCAAAGGTGGATCCATAGGGCTATGTTTATTCCATGTCCACTGCTCCAGGCTGTGTCCCATCACACTGCACTCTGCATCTCATGCACAGCAAATCCAAAATATGAGCTGTTTCCTCCATGCCAAGAAAAGTTCTCACTTTTCCCCCGAAATTACTACATTTCTGGGATTTGCAGAGACTGCTTCCCCATCTCCTCACTCCATGAGACCCAGAGTACACTACGAGTATTATGAGAGGATGAGAGAAATCCTTGGGAATGATTAAATAAAAGCTGCTGAAACTATCCCCAGCAAGAAGTAAATATATTTTGTGACCTTGAAAAGCCAAAGGTAATCAGAAGCAATGACTGAGAGTAAATAACTGCATTTCACAAACTCTGTGTTAAGCCTACCTGTGCCAATTTTCATGTAAGTCAGACATGAAGCTGGCAGAATGATCTATCACAGCTCGTTTGGAGAAAATCTCTACTAATTAATGTGGGAACCTGACACACACCAGGCCATTCTTCAGGCTTTTGCTGAACCTGAGGTGACTGTAAAGGAAAGCAAAAGGGAGGAGGAGAAGGAAAGGAGAGGGAGGGAGAACATCCCTTTGGAACAAAAGATGTCAGTTTTTCAAATGCCGTCAGGGAAAAAAAAGAGCTTTTCAAAATGTCAAGTGGGCTTGTTAGAGCTGTCCTCAAAAATCTTTCAGATATGCAGATGCACTTAAGTAACAGGTGTCCTGAGGTGTTACTGAACTTGACATCTTTGGAAGAGGAGGAGGAGTTCATCAGGGGTCATCAGCACACTCATGAGGCAGCCTTTAGAATTAGAAATATCTTTGATTTGTACCCACCATTTATCTGAACATTCACTTGATGTGGCAAAGGCCTGAATTTCTCACTGATTTGAATAATTTTTCTTCCAGTAGAGCAGATAATTTTGACTGAAAAACGTGCTCTTATGTCTTCCTTTTAGTTGATTTCCCCCTTCAGGAGCCTAAATGAGAAATTAATTGCAGCAATTGCGTGCGATCCTCTCAGCCAATTTTTATTTTTTTTGGCAATGACTGAGATTTGTTTTCTAATATTTTGAGATAATTCAAGCAGTGCATCTTGCCTGTAGCCCAACATTTCAAATGGCATCTGTAAAGTATCGATGGTAATCAAGAGAGCAAAAGAGAGCAGAAAGGGACAGAAAAGAGGCAAAAGGAAAGTCAAGACTTCATGGATAACTTCTCTCAAAGTGCCAGGCAGGGGGACTTGACAAGCATGATCCTGGAGGGTGTTGGAAGCAGAAATAAACCCCCTTTGTTTAATGCAGGCCACTCAAAAGTCACAGGGAATGCAATTAAAAGGCAGGTGAACTGAACTCACAGCATCAGAATCATCTCACCAATGTTTTCTGCTTTCTACTTCTACGTCCAATTAGGAACAAATCCATAGGGAAGAAAATGAGAGAAGGTTTTTTTGTCAAATATAAAGAAAAAGAGGAAAATAGAGGAAAAAAATAAAATGGCATACAAGGTTTCCAATTCACATAGCCACCTGGAATCTTAACATGTTTTCCATTCTATAGAATTGGCTCAGAAGCACTTCTGATGTGCTGTCACCAACCCACTGGGAGAAACGAAAAAGGCAACTGGCAGCACCTCTCATTTTGCTGCTAAACCCCACTTGAAGGCTTCTATCAGCTTTGGGGATATGAAATTTCTGGCAGACGTTTGAAAAAAGTAAATGTTTTCCTTTATGTTTGGCAGCTGCTATCAATGGAGTCTTTAGCTATATTCTCACATACTAATGGGGCCCTTTCTGTTGATCAGGAGCCTTTAAAAAATGAGGCACTGCAGGAAGAGGCTGTTGATTCACAGCTCAGGTATCTGGCCAAAGTGACAAGGCTGCAGTAAGGGACCAGAAATGTCTAAATATAGATGCTTTAAGTTAGATGGCTAAATATTCAGGAAGCTACAAATATGTTGTGTAAATGCTGTGTGATGAAGTCTCCCAGAATTAATGGCAAAAGCTGCCACCAAGAAAATTTTCCCTGTGTATCCTCCATTTACATATTCCAAAGATAGTTCATGCTAAAAATCAGCCTTATTCTTCCCATTTTATGGAACATTTTCCACCATAAACAAGACCGTAGCCAACAGTAAGTACTTCTAGAATAGGACACTATGAGGTAACAAGGTTGCTAATGAGTTTGAGTAACATTATGCAAATGCTAAAAGGAAATTTGCATCCACTCGAAGGGCATTAACATCTGCTCCCCAGCAGAAGTGAGCAGTGGAGAACATCTCTTGCAAGATTACACGTTTACTCGGGCTTGTGTAGGTGAGCTGGCTCACAGAACAGCAGAGGGGAAGGTCAGGAAGAAGCTGTTTTGACACCAGCAGTCCTTTCATCACGGCGAGGCACCCTGCTACCTGCAAAGCTTCAGGCAAGAGGTACAGAATTGCAGAGGTGAGGCCTGCAGAGATTTCTTTGCCCTTTACAATAGCTGCTCAGAGCTGGTTTTACTCCTGCCTGACTGATCAGAAAGGGCAGGCTCAAATGATGGAATTTCATGAAATAAAAGTGAAGCTGAAGCACCAGCCAAAAAGGAGAATCTTGTGCTGGGGATGCAAGTGAAGGGAACGGGAGTGCAACGTGGCTTCTCTACTCATTGCATGCTGACTCAATAAAATAGGACAGAGTAAAGTTGGCAAGCAGGATTCAAATGAAATATCTGTGGTGATAAGACAGGTAATTCATAGAATCACTGAATGGCTTGGGTTGGAAGGGACCTTAAAGATCCTCTAGTTCCAAACCCCCTGAATGGGCAGGGACACTTTCCACTAGACCAGGTTGCTCAAGGCCCCATCCAACCTGGTCTTGAACATTTCCAGGGAGGGGAAAGCCACAACTTCCTTGGGCAACTTGTTCCAGTGTCTAACCATCCTCACAGGGAAGATTTTCTTCCTAATGTCTCATCTAAATCTCCCCTCTTCAAGTTTTAAATCATTCCCCCTTGCCCTCTCTCTCCACACCTGTGTAAAAAACCCTGCCCCAGCTTTTTTGTAGGCCCTCTTCAGGTAAGGGAAGGTTGCTATAAGGTCACCTTGGAGCCTCCTCTTCTCCAGGCTGAACAACCCCAACTTCTCTAGCCTGTCTTCATGGCCAATTCCTACTGGCCCATTAACAGGCAGTGGCTTGTCTGTGGTTATTCTCATCACAGTTAGCCTCTAATAGCAGCAGCAACCTAGCAACCTTCTGGTTCAGGATTATGACTGGCGAGTGCCTCTATTCTTATTTTAAGCCATCCAGGAATATTTCCTAGTCTCAAATACCCAGACTATTATAACCTTAAAAGTCTCTGTCATTTTAGTATCCAGATGGATGCCATACATCCATAAAATGAAAAAAAGCAAAGAAAATTACTCAGAAAGGTGAACCCTGCTCTATCGTGATCCCAGTAAAATAATGAACTGCAGCAAAGAAACACTCCCATTATTTCTGGACCCCTTTCCTAACAAAACACTAGCAATGCAAGTATACTTTCCATCTACCTATCTGTCAATTCTCCTTCACAACCTTAGAATCTGATGGCCAAGCTGAACCAAATTGTTCAGAAGTCTCAAAGATTCCAAACAGAAGGAGACTGCAGCAGCAGAGATGAAAGTGAATCTCTAGGATATCTCTGTTCAAGAGCAGCCTGAATTTTTCTGGTCTTATCCTTTCAGATTCCCTGGGAAATCTGATGATGAAGAAACAAATATAAGGCCTGAAATTACAATTCCAGGATTTCTCTGGCATGAAGCAAGACTTTCAAATTGTGATTCCTCCCCAGACACACAACACTTCTTCTGTCTCAGGTTCACAGCCTTGCTTGGTGCTGTGTCTTTAGATGGAGAATGACAGCCCTAGATCCTGCAGTAAGAACAGGCTGCCCATTATCATTATGAATTTCTCTTTGGATTCTATTTAGTTCCTACTGAGCCAGAGGAATGATAGTAACACATCCTCCAAATATAGCCTTCGAGTTTTGAAGGCCATCCAGAGTCCTCATGCAATAGATAGTGAGCAGAAGGAAGAGGATGAAGAATCAGCTTATTATGCCCTCCTGAGGCTCACTAAGCTCCCAGATAAGCCAGTGCTTTGTCCCCAACTTGCTATTTTCTTTTAACTTCCTAATAACAGTTTGAAGGAAGAGTTCTACCAGTCGATCAAGGAGCTCACTAAGATTATTAGGAACATTCATCACTAAGACTGGCACTTGCTCAAAGACTGATGATGGCAGTGGGCCACTGAAGTACCACCAAAAGCTGATAGACAAATATTCTAATGAACTGTTGCTCTCCTGACACTGCTGATAGCATCATGAAGAGTGTGACATATTTTGAGGGCTTATCATTGTCTGCACACATTTCACAGAACAACTAAACAACTATTTGAGGAATATATGCTCTAGCCACAAATGTTTTGAAGGTTTCCTGAGAATCAATCATGAATGACTGCCAGTGCAAGTCCTGAACTGGGCAGTATTTCAATAGAGCTACATTTGTTCCAGCACTTAAAATGACATCCATTGCAATAATTGTGGTATCAAACCTTCCCTTATTCTTTTTCAGAATTTGCCTCGGAGAACCAGTTTGTCCATATGGAGTTACACAACATTTATGACATCTGATCCCCGTATTCAGGCTGAATTTATACTTTCCACAATCAAAATGTTTTGTTAGGAGATGCTGGCTAACATAACAACAGGGATCTGAAGAAGTCAGAGTCAAGTTCATGCCTCTCCTTCCCTTTTCTCATTACGCTTAAAGGTTCCCCCTTCTGCAGCCTTTGCTAAACTTTCAATTATAAAGCTTCAGGGCTTCCTCGTGTCACAGTGTGGTAGATCTATTGCTGAGACTGAAATACACCCAAGAACAGAAATATCTGCACCCTGTAATTCAGCCTGATTGGGTGCACTAGTGCTAAGAGGACGACCAGGTGAAAACTCCTCTGTTCAAACTGTGTGCTTTAATCCAAAATGTCAGCAATAAGAACAGTTTAACATACTTGGTAGAATAATTAAATACAGTTCTTTCCCTCTCTCTCCTTTCACCGTAGTCACACCACACTAAACCTTTGAAGACAGCAGGAGGGATAAAATGTGAATCAGCTAAAGACTTCAGTCTTATTCAGTGTTCTCCTCACCCTTTCTGGAAAATCATTATTCACCCTCAATGCTGCTCAAGAAGAAAGGGAGAACTGAACAAAAAACTTCACGTGAACAGCTCTGCAAAGAGTTGCCTTTCTTTCATCTGTGAAAGTTAGGTCTGTCTGCTTCTTATCTACAACCATAAAGAGACAAAAACGTAACACAGCCATATAAAGTCACACTTACTTACTAAGAACCCTTAACTATTTGGAGAAGAGTTCCTTGCAAGAATGGCTGCTGTTAGGATGAGGATTTTGGGAGCTTAAGTTGAAGGCTGCAAAAGGAAGACAAATGGAGAAAAGAAGCTCTTAACTAAAGGATGCTGAATTACCTCTCCATGAGAATATGGAGTATCAAAGGGAATGAAGAAACCAGATTGCTGAAGCACCTTGAAAGGTCAGGATATAAAATAATAGTCAGGTGAGCACTCTGAATACATCAAGACAAGGCAAGTAAAGATATTATATGGGCACAGCTGACTGAATAGAGACGCTGGGAACAGACACATTTGAAATGTCTGAACACAATACTATGTCATGCTCCTGAGAGGTCCATTCATCAGAGTTGTATGCTGTGCTGTTCTTGGTGTGAAGAACCATGTTCTAAAGAGCCAAGTAATCTCCCATCTGACACACAAAAGTGGCTTTTACACAGACTGTGATTCTTTTGTACTACACGTTTCTCACCATTAAGTTTCCCTCCAAATGCAGAGCTCAATACCCAACACAGTAGTAAGGCCTGAATTGATAATTTTCCATGGAGATTAGACTTGCTGTTGCTCTGACTGTACCAGGCTTCAGAATTAGATGGGCTGGTTTTAGCAAGTGGATTTCCTACAGAGTGCTGCTCAATGGCACTGCACAGAGGCACAATGATATTAGTGTAACTTCACTGGAGAGAGGCTTTCTTTTTGTTCAGCTGCTTGTTCCTGCCTACAGCTTTTAGGAATTACTATAATAAGATAATCAGTAACATTATTTAACATTTCCCAGAATGTATGTCTGAGAATTAGACGTATTTTTTGCAAGACTCTGCAGGGATTAACAACAAGATATGGAAAAAAACATATGGAAACACTGTTCTTCCAGCTCCCAGAGACAGTTGATTGGTAAAAAAGAAAGTATTTTACAAAGTGTTATATAAAAGCAGAACAAAAGGAATCCCTCACTTGACTGCCTTACACTACTGTTACAAGTTAGCCCCAGAATTCCTGGTAGGTGAGTGTGTGTGGTGCTAGTTTACAAATGATGTTAACAATCTTTGTGACAGTCAGAAAATTAAAAGGAGATTTTATCATTATTCTTCCCATAATGGATTTCAGAATTGCCCTGACTAGTAAGAACCACAATGAAAAAATGTCTATGGGTTTGCAGAGTGTGGGGACTCAGCTAAAGGTCAAATTCTCTTTCTTGATGCAGGAAAGCACTCTTGGAATGGTCAGAAGGTGGGATAACCAGCTACGTGCTGGTCAAAGGCAAAGCCCACTGACCATGTGGTACCATCCATCTGCAGAAGCAGTTCTTGCAGATTCTTTTCCCAGAGCAACTCTTCCCAGCTTGACTCTACCCTTACACTGTGTTTTTTAGACTCAATGGGACTCAAAGTTTACTGCTATTTTAGCTTTAGCCTCCAAGAGGTTGGTTAAGTTAAAGGAGGAGCTGCCTTCTGAGAACACCACGTGCTATTAAATAGATAATCTTATTGTGTCCACGTGGATCAAACCTAAGTTACTGTAAGATTTTTCTTTTAAGTAGGTTTAATGTACAAAGTAAACTGACTCCTACTTGTACTATTAATCTTGAACTGCAACCAAACTGTTTCAGCTCAGGGTGGGTGTAAACACAGTGCAATTTCTGTACAAAAATCAAAAGGGCTCCACCACTGTAGTGCCAAAGCAAAGAGCCATATCAGATCACAGATCTGAGTAATACAGAACATGCATGGCTGCCAGGGAGAAGATAATCAAACATATCCTTCAAATAGCAAAAACAAAGAGTATTTGGATGGAACAACAGCCCTCGTAAAACTTTGTATCTTTACTGTCTTTTTGGTAAAACATAAATATTGTATTGAAACAAATCACAGAACATTCACTGGCAGCCACATCTTCTAAGGTACTCTGTAACACAAAAGATGACAAGACCATCTTTCCCAACTGTCTGGATTTAAATGCCTTACATTGGATGAGCAATTTTTTTAGAACATCAGTATGCCAATGGTAATATGAATGTTCATAATTTTCAGGTGTTTTTAATTTGCACTTGGAGATAAAAATACACAAATCCACTTCAACATTTTTTACATGCAGATAATAAATGTGCTTCTTGTTCTGATTATCACATTGATTTAGGGTAGAGGTGGTCATGTATTATAACACAATTTTATTTAATGTTTGTTATGTCTATGGGTAAGATGTCTTATTCCATTTAATATGTTACATCTGACTACAGGCCAGATTGGATTTGATTAAAAAAAAAAATATTCTGCCTAATGCACTGTTAGTAATGGCTCAGTTTCCCTATTTCCCCTTAGAATTTGAACACAAAAGTAAGTCTACATTTCTTTAAAGCATGCAGGCAGCTGAAACACACATATTTGCATAAGTTGCAACACTTAGTGAATGGCAAAAGCCATGCAAACCACTGAGCATGGGATACACTGTGGATAATGGAGAGGAAAAACAGAAGAGATGAAAAGGAAAAACAAACCATGCATCCATGAAAGCAATGGTAGGCACTGGTGGAAGAATAAGTGAGCACCTCAAAGTGTAGAGAAAAAAAGGACAGATACCTACCCCAACCTGTGCTATCTAGCTACCGACCTGTGGACTTATAGTATCACCAGTTGGCTCACCAAATGGATCACTGTTGGATGAGGCCTGAGACCCATCAGGCTAGAATACAAGAACATAACACCTTTTTTTCTCAACAATAAGAAAGTGAAAAGTCAACACGAGGTTATTTTCATGCTGTGGGCATAACAAGTACATCCTATCTCATGAAAACCAGAAAGTGAGACCTCACCGCTGATCCCATCTCAGAAACCAGAATGGTTTCCCAGAGCTGATGCAGGCAGGAAAGGACCACACCAGTACCTGCTGGAGCCCAGCCAGGACCTGCCAGAGACTTCAGAAGGTACTGGATCCAACACACCAGAACTGCAAAAGGCCCTGAAAGCCAGTGAATCTATGAGAAGAGTCCAAGCTTGAGTGAGTTTGTACTTTTGGGTCCTTTTTTTCTGCAGACTCCCTCTTGCCTTTGGCTCACTTAGGCTCTTATCTGCCTGAGACACCTGGGGATTTAAAGTCATTGCTTGGATGACATTTCTTGCTTTGGCTCACTGAGTCTAAGGCAAAGAAATCACATACTGAGGGCCAGAACATTGAGGAATGCAACCAGGCAAGCAACTGGGATGCAAGAATGTGCAGGACAGCATCGACCATCATCTTTTAAGACACAAACTCTCCCATCTCTCTGCATGTATCTGGTTTTACCTCGGACTCTCTTACCATCAAAAAGTGAATGCTAGCACGCTAAAAAGGGCATTTGACCCAACTACCATCTATAAGATTGCATTTAAACTCTGAGTTTGGTTCCTTGTATTCAATATTAGTGCATATCAACATAAGTGTCATGCTTTCAGCTATAAAAACTGAGGTGGGAAGGAAATGCTGTCTGCAGCTCCCCCTTAAACACCACCCAGCCCTATTAGAATACTTATTTCTGACAATATCCATAACATTTAAGTTACTTCTGTCTTTTTTAGCTAAAAAAAAAAAAAGAGCTAATCAGTATTTAGAAACCTCGTTGCTACTCACAGCCTCTTGCTCCTCACTTTTGCTTGGGCTTTCAAACCCCTCTTCAAAGAGGTCATCTGCAGCAGGATCACTGGTATGAGATGCTGATGATTTTGATGGAGAACTCTGTCTGGGTGCAGGGGTTGGAGCTAAACAAAATTAAGGTAACAGCAACAGAATAGATACCTGTTAATTTATTCAGAAAGAGACAGCAGGACAAAATCTGCTCATACTTTTAAGAACCCTCAACTTTTATTACCCCTAAAAATTATTTTCTGACAAGGAGCCATAAGAGGTAAATTTGAACACAGAAGCCATTATCCAGTCCATATATTTGATTTCATTCAGTTGTTTCCAGATGAAGTTTGGCTGTACCTGGCAGGGAGACACCACTACATCACATTAGGAATGCATGAGCCTGCCCTATGCCAGGTAAGCAAAACAGTTCTCCAGCTGGCCCCAGGTAAATCTGTGCCTCATGAATTCTTTTCATCCATCTGCAAAATCCCCCATAATAAGCCCATTTTACAGCTCTTCAGCGACCTTCCTCACACGCCCCCATCAAGCTTTTAAAATAAATATGAACCCCCTAATTTTTGCAAAGTGGGGCTTGATTGAGACACCAGTGAAACTGTTTCAAGGCTGAATGTTGTGGCATTTCCCAACCAGCTTGCATACACCTAGCACAGAATATATATTATTACTGTCTCCTTAGAAATTGAATTTCAGACTGCAACTTTTGGGCTGTTGATTTCAGTAGTCTCTGATACTTTTCTTCCTGGCTGGAACACAGTTAACAACCTAGAGCATGCAGGAGGGTTCTCAGTTCATACCCGTGTTGTGAGATTTACTTAATGAAAAAAGAAAGAAAGAAAGAAATGCTTTGAGGGTCCTGGCATGTCTGAGGACAGGCATGACTAAAAGCAGGTGAATACTCACGGGAATTTGTAGAGGGTGTTGTGGAAGTCACAGGAGTCAAATTTAACTGAGAGATGTCAAAGTCATCACAATCATCTGCTTCCTGTGCCATCCCAACTTTGTTAAAGTAACTTGAGAAGGCCTCTGAGGTACAACTGAGGGAAGGCTGATCTGGTTTTCTTGATGGCACTGGTGGAGGCTGAGCCATCTGGAAATCTTTAAACATTTCTTTTCCCATTTTCTGTCTGGGCCTGTCTGTCTGTGGACTTGATCTGTTGGAATCACTTGTGGGTGGAACAGTAGCTATAGGAGCAATGGTACCTTGAAACATGGCTGCTTGTAAAGGCAAAACAGTTTGTGTTGGCATGAAGGCAGTTGGTTGGAACTGACCAGCTACAGATGGCCACGGCTGCTGAGTAGGAGGAAAAATACCAGGTTGGCCCCAGGCTATTGGCTGTCCTCCCTGCATCACCTGAGCAACTGGAGGCTGAGCACCCATGGCCAACTGCTGTTGAACAAGTGGTTGCTGTCCCCAGAATGAGGGCAGAACAGCTCCCATGGCAACATAACCTTCAGAGAGTAAAGAGAGGGGAGGGGGGCAAGAAAAAAAAAAGGAAAGATTTTAAGACTACTGTCAAGAGCGTGCAGGAGAAGCTACACAATGAATCACAGAACCATCAAGGGTGGAAAAGAGCTCTAAGATCATGTCCAACCATCTGCCCTACCACCCCTAGCCACTAAACCATCCACCTCATCTACCTATCTTTTGAACACCTCCAGAGATGGTGCCTCCATCAGCTTCTTGGGCAGCCTTTTCCAACGTTTAACCACTCTTTCTGTGAAGAAATTGTTTCTAATATCCAACCTCAACCTCCCCTGGAGGAGCTTGACCCCATTTCCTCTTGTCCTAAATCAGAAAGATGCAGGCTGCATTAGTGATCCCAGAGCTTCAGCACACTTAAAGTCCTTCCCTTCCTCACTGAGCTCACCCACAGGTCTGTAAAGACCTATGGGCACAGATCTTGTTGGCAGCTCTCTCAAAGCACAGCCAGGATCAGTTTGATCAGACCACTTACCAGAACTCCCATTGCTCTCAAAACCAAATTTCCTAAATTCCCTTCCTTGCAGCACAACCCTGCTCCTCACCACTGAGCTCTGCAGGCTCTCCTTGCATCCCTGACTTCCCCCCATCCTCTGCCTGCCCTGTCCCTCTGGGGCCAAGGATAAAACCAGTGAGAAAGTTACAGGAAAGCACTTTCACACACATTAGACACCAGCTCAGAGGCCCTGAAATGCCAGGACTACCTTCTCACAAGAAAAAGACTCTGCACCATCTCTTCTGACAGTTACAAACCATGGGGACTTTGAAAAGCAAAGTAAATGTCTCAAATATTGTCATCAAAATAGAGCCCAGATGATTTCAGATTTCCAAAAAAACCAACACCACAGCTGGTTATTACTTAGCTAGTTGAGAACATCAAAAAGGTGCTGAGCTTCTGCTGTACTGACATGACAACAAAAAGCTGCTTCAGATACTATGCTAGGGTAAAACCTCTCTAGTTGAGGAGGAAATGAAAGATTAAAACTAAAATGATAATTGCTTCCTGTCAGACCTGAATCCTCCTCTCAACCTACACCAAGAGTCTAGGTAGGAATTAGATGATCAGGTGCTGTGTTGAGGCACTCTACTCCTTTTTGCTCCCTAAGTGGAGCTGGGAGCACTGTTCTTGCAATGATCTGAGTATCCCAGGCAGAGATCAGCACCCAAAGCCACATCCCTTGAGTAGCTGTGCAGAAGGCTCCACAGCTTTTGAATTTTGAGCACTTTGAGGAACACAGAAAAGTCTTAAGGAAACATCAGTATTTGTTGAAGTGAAATACCTTTGAAATGAAATCAAATTCTCTCACCCTCCATTTACTGAAGACAGCCCAGAATATTCACTGCTACTGCCAAGAAACCAAAGCTAAACTAATTGATATTTTTCTCTCTTGCTACTGTACCTACAAAGCTACGATTGAAATCCCAGTCACATTTTTTTTCTTTTAAAAAATGTGGGTAAACTCAAAATAATGTACCCCCAGCTTGTTAAGGACTTGGTTTGCCTTGCCCTGTAGCACTCCCCTTCTCACTTCCACTGTGAAATGAAAGCCCTGAGTGCTGAAATGCAAACCAGAGCCAAGAACTGATGACCAAATTTGAACGAAGTGCATATTTTCCCAGATTTCTCACCTGAGGGTACGGCAGCAGTGCTGAAAGGTACAGAGCCAAACATGTCTGTACTAGCAGGAAGTGACTGGGATGAAGATGGGATAAAGGCATCACCTGGAGTAGCAGGAGTCTGCAAGAAGACAGGAAAAAAAAATATAATGATGATGTATCAACTACAGCTTCTGCAGCACTTAACTTTGCTGTCACATCATCCATAACTCTAAAAACACAGGTTTGGAAGGGAGAGAAAAAAGAATAGGAAGATGGGGAAGGAAAGAAGCAAAAGAAATAAGAGCATTAGAATTTGCTAGAGAAAAAGAAAACGTGGCTTTGTACTAGAGGGAAAAAAAAAAAGTTTGTCTGGAGTAGATCACATGCAACACATACTGACATCATTTCTTTTTCCATAACGTACAGATCTGTGATTCTAGGTTTTAGGTGACAACCAGTAGAGGCAGTGAGCAAGAAGAAATAGTAAAGACAAATGAACCTGCAGGATTTACAGAAAAATGAACAAACACTGCCTCCAAGTAACCAACAGGACCAGAGCCATAGGCCTACAGGGAAGGAGAAACCCAACCCAAGTAAGAAGCTTTAGGATGAGGAGATAAGGCTTTGACATGCTCCAAAGATCTGAGCCTACTGACTTCACAGCTCATACTCCTAATGCAAGGTTCACAAACTTCATAGGAAAATGATCTGTGTTTTCATTTTATGATATAAAAAGCATGTAGAGAAAATTCTCTGTGTCCTCAAAACACATTCAGGTTTCCCCCTCTTTATTGTTTTCTCTTCCTTCTTTTAGTGGCAGGTCTGGGATATGTGCTTGGTGGAACCAGAGACCTAATCTGTATGGCTGGAACTGGATCTTCCTGCAGTGCAGTGGAGAGACAGAGTTCAGTGAAGCATTCACCTCTGATCAACATCAGGGAAGGAGATCAGCAGCTCAGGTTAGATCCTATGTGACACCTAGCCCTGGACCAGAAAAATAAAAATTGAAGATATTTCTGCACCTCATCACGAAGCACTGACTCCACACTGAATTTGCTTCACTTTTATTTTCTTGTAACATAAAAACTCCTTTGAATTCTTCCTGCTGGAATGGTTGATGACCTGAATTGTAAATGTGCTCAATAAATGTGCTGGAAACAACATGTAGAAACTGGCACAGTGTGGATACTCACGGGGGGAGAGGTTACATCAGGAGGAGTGGACATGTCCCCAAAAAGCTCTAGTTGGGTAACAGCCTGTGAAGAGAAAAAGAAAGAAAGAAACAAAAACTATTACCATTTATCTTTTGAGGAGAATAAAGTGCAAGTTAGCTAGATACAACTTGTAGAGTTAGCTAGTAACACCTAGCAATATAAATCCCTTCAGAGCCACCTAGGCTTCAAATGTCCAGTCCCATATGGAAAAAGCACACGGGCTCAAGCTGGGGCTTTTTGGTGTTGCTGCAGCTGACCCTATAAAATGATTCTGTGTGGAGTTCTTCACCATAAAAGAAATGAATAAAGCATGAAAAAACGAAACAGAATAGGACTGTATGGATTACTGCTCTTCCCTTAACATCAGTGAGCACCAAGCATGATTTATGGCCACCTCTTCTCCATGCCTTCCATTCTAAACTCTCCTTAAAAGGTCTCAAAACATGGCAGCAGGCTGGGGAAGGGACAGGACACTGAAGGAAAGGACTTTACAAGTGCTGCCTGATTTCTCCTTGCCCATGGGAGAGCTGTGTCCTGGATAAGTGGACTCAAAGGAGGATGTACAACTGGGTTACTCTATGTTTGTAGCTCCACATTTAACTCATGCTGGAAACATCTTCTCAGGGCATCTTTTAGATTGATCTCAAAATAGGTCACCCATGCAGGCCTCACTCAACTGATCCAGAAGAGGAAAAGCACTTTCATAATAAGGGGCACTTGGCATGGCTACATGAACAAATGTTCTGGAGTGAAATCATTCCACCCATCTGCATCTGAAAATCAGTTCTGCTGGAGGCCAGGGTATGGATCAAGATCCCTTGCAGTTCTGCAGGAAACCCAAAACTCATGAACCATTCCCTATCAGGGTGGCTATTCTGGGAAACTTTGATGAGAACTCAGAAATTACCCCTTCTCCATGACCTTTCTTCTGCTTCTGGGCTCTCACTCTTCCCTCTATCATACTCAATCACACCCACACATGTGGGAAGCCACAATTTTCATTATGTATGAGATTTAATGCAATGCTTAACTCAGCTCATTTACTCTCCTCCCCAGTTTAGGCACATAAAACTTGCAGCCTCCTATTACATATAGAGGCTTGAAATTCAGTAGAGTCTTGACCTGCAAATGTAGCCAAGAGGTAGAGCTTTGGACATGAACTACAGTGGCTGGTCAGTCTTTACAACTCATCAAATAAGCAAGATCATCCCAAGATTGCCCCCCCCCCCTTTTATAATAACTGATCCTTTAAGAAATAAAGACTATTATTCAAAATACAACAATTTTTTTTTTTTTAAATCTAATCTCCATTCCCATTTCTTAAAGCTTGGATGATTCTCAGCTTTATGTCTAATGATGTACCTAGGGATGAATTATTACACATTTCCTGCCACCACGTCTTATATTAAATACATCACATTGCTTTAGTGCTCTGACAATGTATTTTCTTCTTATGGGCTTATATATCCTGCTAAGTATCTGCATGGAAATGGAAGAAGGAAGGAAGAAGAAAACCCCTGTTTTTTTCAGGGCACACTGATTTTTGGCTATGTTACTAAAATACTGCTAGAAGTAGATTCTGGAAAAAAAAGCCCATACATCACTGCTGCAGTGTGTGCAAACACACCAGGCAAGAGTTGTTAAAATGCCCAGAAAAGTGGGAATAATGACAGCAGCAGCACTTGGTTGGAAATCACTTAAAGCCTCCTATAGGTACCACTGCCTCTAAATATGTCAGGTAACACCCAATCACTGAAAAAGCCATTTTCTTCTCATCTCTCTGGATGACTTGGTCAGCACCACCCTTAAATCTGCCCTTTTCCTCTAGCAGTGATGGGCTTTCCATTGTTTTTTCCTCTCTGGCATGAGAAATAGTTGGTGTCCTTTGGAGCAAAAGCTCTCCCAGTGCTCCCATCCCAGGAGAAGAAGGAGGAGAACAAGTCAGAGGGATGTGCAAGGCAAGGCACACACAGACTAGGAGAAAATTTCTGTGAAACTACACATTTTTTGTGGAAAACTTAATATGTGTTTCATACCAATACTGCACATTGATAGTGAGCATGCTTTTGAACTCAGGCTTATCTGGTATGTATTTGAAAGGTGGAAACCTGGCTCTCTGTGTCTCAACACCCCGGCAAAATGGGAATAATAATGCTTTTCAGATTGTTTTAAGGTGGGAGATCTTTAGCAACCCCTCACAGATGTAATTCCATTTAAAGCTCTGAAAAGAAACTCCGCAGATGGACGTCTAAACAGGCAGCTGGAGGGAGTGATAGGAAAGCCAACTTCACTATTTGTTGTAATAAACCCTCATTCACAATACTCCCCAAGGAAAAGGAATACAAATGCAGGGAAATTATTTCTTATAAAGTGGCAGCCCTCTGTGCAACAGGAGCTACAGAACTACGTCAGAGAACATGACCAGAAATTTAGTGGGAACACAACTTCTTCATTTAATTACCAGAGACAACTTTAAACAGCTTGGAGGTGGGATTTTCAAGTCCCAAATGGTTCAGATCTGGATTCTGGATCCAGCCTGTTTCAACAATCCAATTTTCAGCCTGAATAAATGAACTCATCTTCTCTGACATAGATGTAGTTTTATCCACTTGCAGTATACGAGATTCTGGACACCGAAGAGGAATCTTTTATTTTTGTGATTTCACTGTCACTAAAGAACCAATTTCACCCATTAAGCTTTTTTAAATTATTCACATTTGATACTAGCTACATTCCAGTGAAGTTAATCCCAAATCAAACATTTTCAAATAGCACTATTCCTATAGATGATTTTGTCTCTATTTCCTTAAAACATTTTTAGTGTCACAACCTTACCTGAGTGACTGAAACAAGATTTTCATCAATGTCCAGCAATAAGTTTCCATTCTCCAGCTGTAAAGCATGATTTATGAAATGAAATGAATGATTTATGAAAATGACATGAATTTCTGAGCATGAAAATGATAACCTCCATAATCATTGACTTCAGCATTGAAATGAAACCCCTTTCCATCTTGCAGGGAGCATGGCTATGAAATCATGCAGTCAAAACAGTGAGTTTGAGAGCTGCTGAGATGTGGGGCAATCATGCACTTGTGCTAAATCTCAGCTTCTTGTGTATAAGGCAGTTTTACCCATAAGCATACCCAGTGAGCTCTGGCCCTGTTAATCACCTCTGGCTTGGTGAAAGAAGGGAAAAAAGTCATCGAGTTTTGGACAAGAGAAGCTCTAAAAGCAAGTATTTGCAGGAAAACTCAACTTTCTCTTAACTAAGAGAACTCTCACATCAACATAAACATATTTAAGATGACTGTTTTCTTCCCACAGTAATTTTTAAAATTACTTACATCAGTCAGTTCCAATTCTATTTAAATCCCTAGTTCATGTGTGTAAATACATATGGGAATATACAGCCCATACAAACATATGTATCTACATCCATCTAGAAATTCAACACAAATTATCACTTCAGCATCCTCAGAATGCTAAAGTTCAGGTAACATTTATTGTAGTGTTGGAGACTTCATCCCTTAAGAAACAAACATACCAGCAAGTCACCTAAAATTAAATCTTAGATGACTGAGAAGCTTCATACAGGTACCAGCCAGTAATTCCATGCCATCTTAAAACAAAGCAGTTTAAAGATGTCAGAAACAGCCTAGAATGCCCTTTTTTACCCACTCATCTCCAAACAGACCTGAACTAAAAAAAAAAACAAAAAAGGCAAAGCTAGAGGAAGAAAATGCCATCATGCACAACCAGGCAAGATCCAGACCTGCAGCTTCATGGAGCTGACAGCACGTCCCCCCAGCCCCAGAATAGGAAAGCATGAAAAAAATCTCTGTCCATTTATTCAAAGAACTCCAAAGACCTTGAAAACATCCTAAAATGAAACCCAAAGGGTTGACACCTTCAGGAGGGAGCAGTTTTGGCTGGTGGTTAATCCCTTTTTGTTCTGAGAGCCCCCTTGGTTAACCCCCCCCCCATTCCCCAGCATCCAGGGATGCAGCTCACATCATTCCAAAGTGGATCCTGTCCCCAGCCACACTGATAGCTCTGGGAAACCAGCTGAGAAATAACCATATCCTGGCACAGAGGAAATGTGTGCACAGTGTTCACTGGACCATGAGAGCTTCCCAACTGTGCCACCACGGGACCAATTACCATGGAGCACTTGAGCTGCATCTTCCATTAGCTCATGTTCTGCATCACACGCTGGTGAGGAGACACTTCCTAAGGGTGAAATATCCCTGTTTGCCAGAGCATTCAACAGCCTGCAACAGCAACCATGGCTGAGGCTGCAGCACAGCTCCCAAGGGCAGAATTTGGCCCCTCTGAGCCTTCAACCACTTCAGATTTCTGATCCAAAGTGCTTAAACTTCTCAGTTAAGGTCAACAATCCTCTCCCTCCTTCCCCAGTGCAAAATAGAAAATAACCAGAAGCCTGGAAAGATGCTCCAGTCCTTGATCTTTCTCTAGGATTGCTGTCTGGGGTCTCTCTGGAGAGTGATGTAAAAACTCATTTTAATTATTAAAAAATGTATCTCCCTGAATATGAAAACCCCCCCTACAGCTTAGTCAACCAGGTAGACACCAGGGACTTGCAACCAGCCACGCAGATCGAGGTGGAGGGAAGAGTATTAATCCTTGTATGGCAGTGACATTAAACCTGTAATGAAAGCTCCATCATTCTGCAAAGGCATGTGAGGCATACTGTAAATCTTTTAAACATGAAATATGTAAATCTGGCTTCTTAAAGCAAGAGTAAAGCTTTTTTAAAACCACTCCAGCCAGTATTGAAGTTCCTCGTGACACTTTACACTCTGCACTGAAGAACATTTCATCCAAGAGAGGGAGAAAAAAATCCAAGAGTAGGGAAGTAATGGTAAGACAGAAGTAAACTGCAGCTTTCCTAAACCTGAAGCAAACCAAACCCACTTCTATGATAGTATTCCCTCATTGCCTTCTACTTTGAAAAACATCTTTTCTAAGCAATGTAAAAGTTCAAATTTTTAAAGGAAAACCTGAGCCAGGCCTACGGTGTTTGCAGGTACACAGAGCACCTCACCTCCTTCACTCCTGGGCACAGAACAGGTCAAAATATTCAACCTTTGTTACTCAATCTGGTTTTACCAACAGCAAGAGACTGCCACGGACACCCAAGCATGAGAAAACCTGCTTAATATTGCCATACTTTTGCAACCAAGATGAGAAAAGTAGCCTCTTCCAAAACGTGCTTCTGAAATCTCAGAGAATGAAGCAAAGCTGGTGCTTAAAAGACATGGAAAAAACACCCAGTAATTAACTTCTACACTGATACAGAGCTCAGCAAGTAAAAGAAGAGTATGAAGGATACTAAATATAGCAATTAACCAGCAATTAGTAATTAACCTCTGAGCTGGGTATTAGCTATTCAAATCTTTTGAGACAGCAGAGGGATTGGGACTTGGTTTCCTGCATGCAGGGTAAGTGCTGTACCACTCAGCCCAGTAGACAAAAGAGGGATCATCCAACTGAGAGGCCTCTCTGCATTCCCAATCCCCTTTTTCTAACAGGTATTTTACACTGGAAGTCTAACACCAAGTCAAGCAGTTAGTCCAACTTAAGATTTTTTTCTAATTTTAGCTGAATGTGAAATACTTTGTCTACGTCAAATACTTTTTCTGATGGTTCAAATCACTCTTTTATAGTTAAGCAAAGCTTCAGTTATTTGCACAACCTCATACAACAAATGTTGGTATGAGTTCCATGAGCTGCAAGCAGCTTGCTAATGAACTGCAATTCATTCTAAAAACCAATTAGAACTATAACGAAGGTGCCCGTCAGAGCTGTGAGTAAAGCAATCATCAGTCAAACCACGTCTGGTAAGTTGAGACACTGAAAACATCCAACAGCCACACTGTTTTCCTGTGAAAATACTGCTGGATTGGTGGTGGAGCAGGACAACTCAACACAGAATTGCTCAGTTAAAGAACTGAAAAATATGGGTATGAATTAAAAACTGTCAAGGCCTTCACAAGCTTCAACCTCCTACAGATCCTAAAGATCCTCAAATGCCAGAAGAAGATCCTCAAATGCCATTCAAAAACGTTTCCCAGTTACAGCAGCCACAATGTGACCATCAACCCACATTTAACTGGGTACAGCCAAGCAAAACCCTTCAGTTTTAAGGCTGCTGGGAACATTTAGGGCAATTCCCAACAAGTGGAAGCCACACCAGGAGCATTGGCTGCCATAAAACTGTGCTGGTTGATTTTTATCCAAAATACAGGCATTTGGGCACCTGTCACCTACACAGAGTCCAAAGCCACTGCTCTGTATCCCATGGGTAATTCTCCTCTGTATTTTTATTTGAGATAATAAACTTGCCCTGACTTTGGTATCATGCACCCAGCTACAGGGTAGCTTTGAGCTCCAAGGTATTCCCCAACTGACCAGTTTCTCTTGCTCATTCACTGGGAAGCACTGGGTGTGCTGGTTAGAAATGATGTTCATCAAGCCTGGCAGCTGAGGAGGAGGGATGGCTGAGGAGAATTGTTGTAGCACATTATTGAGGGGGGTTCGGGGGGATTGCTTCACTGTTGCTCAATGGCTTCCTTGAAATTTAAGATCTCTTCCCATGATCAAAACATACACTCAGTTTTTTTTATTTTCTCTTCATTTGAAGGGAATTCAACTCCGGATTCCTGGAGTACTTTAGGGATTTAATCTTCTAGGAAATGGCATTGAAAATGCTTCAATTACCACTTTTCTCTGACAGACTAATACACCAGGAGTCCAAAAGGGTGACTCCAGCATACAGCCAGACCCATGCTGCTTCCAGGCAACACAACACCCAAGAGAATTCAACTGTCCTGAGCACAGAGGATGCTGGTGCAAAGGTCCCAGCCACATGGCCACCTGCTCCATATCTTCTCCAGACCCCAAGTGGTGGGTTCAGAGGGCATGGAATACACCAGGGTATCCACAGTCACATCACACGTATTTCAAAGGAATGCTGGAAGTTCAGAAATATCATTGTGTTGTTGAACTAAACACTAAGGCTTTCAAAATGTTGAGGTAAGGTACTAAAGCTGTTGTAGTTTACATTTACCATGCACTAGCACCGATGTCTGTCTTCTAGAAACAGAAGCCTGGCTTTAGATTAAGGTACCCTTACAAATATGTGGAATTTATTGCGTGTGGTTGGTATCTGTGCAAAGATATTAAAACGAAACCTATTTTTCCATTCAACAAAACACTCAAAACAAAGAGGAAAGGTAACTGAAAGATATTTGAACTGAAAAATATCCCCAGGAAAAAAAGCTTAAATTAAAAAAAAGAATAAAGTGATACAAAAATTAAAAAAAAAAAGAAAAAATTTGTTATCGCAGCACCTGATCAGGGAACTCACACCCCATGAAGCACAGTGGCCACAAGCTGATGGTTGTGACCTCTCTGTGAACCTTCAAGATCACCAAGTCCAACCATCACTCCTACATCACCCATCAAAGCACCACGTCTACCCACGTTTTGAATCCCCCCATGCCTGATGGGTAGATTTAGACTAGATATAAAGAAGATTTTTATTCATGATGAGGTGCTGAAACATTGGCCTAGGTTGCCCAGAGAGGTGGTAGAAAGAAACCCCATCCCTGGGAACCTGAGGTCAGGCTGGACAGGGCTCTGAGCAATCTGGAGCTCACTGCAGTGGGGGTGGACTAGATAACCTTTAAATGTCCCTTCCATCCTCAACCATGTTGTGATTCCATGATTTTAAGACAGTGCAATGTGAGCAACATCACTGGGGATGCTCTAGCAACACCCACAATGCTTGCCCAGAGGACAAGACAAGACAGCTGCTCCAGGTCATGCCAGGGATGACACCCAGACACAGAGAAACAACCAGGTGATGTGTGGAGAGGCTGTTAGAATAAGGGCCTCCTGCTACAGAACAAGTCTTGTTCTTGAAGACATGCTACATGACAACAACATCTCACCTTCAGGGCTGAGATGTTACCTTTGGCATGATGCTAAAGGTTTCCACTAAAAGCCAGCAGTGGTATCAGAGTTAATATTGGTATTAAATCAAAAGGCAAGCACAGGGAGCAGAGGTGTTTCCAGTGCTGCACAAAATCATCTCCGAACAGTTAATGCAAAGTCTGCACTACAGATACTGGCATCTGTATTCACTTCTACCTAAAAAAATAACAGCAAAGGCACAACAAAACATCAAAGAAACTAACGCCACAAGACATTATCATAACACACTGATGTATTTTCAAACTTTGCAGCAGCAAGTAGCTGTGTCTGTTAAAAATGCATGTCCCACATCACAGTGCTCAACCTTGTCCATGAGGTTTAATTGAGTGTAACTCAGTCAAGGCATTTGAACACAGCTGTTGCTTTCAAAAAAGGTAAATACAAATGGATGGCTTTGCAGGCACAGATGGTCAGAGACTGGGTCTGTGCACTCTCTCTCCTACCATGTTTGAAAACTGGGTCCTGAAATCTTGATTGTGGAGGATGAAGTCAATTTCATCAGTCTGCAAGTTGTTACTGTGAAGCCACTGATGCAAAATTAGACAAAAAGCAGTTATAAAGCTCTTCTCCAGACCGAGTGTCAGAAAAAGAATTCACTTTGTAGAGGATGCTCAGTTATCTGAAAAGCTGCTTTGAACAACTTTATTGCCAGACTTTTTGGCATGCCATTTCTCCAGAGACTGATTTTCCACGTGAGATGGTGGAGCCCACAGCTACCATTGCCTTCCAGATGACTCCAGGTACATTTCCCCCAACACAAGACCTGAACAAATCAGACCTGCAAACAGGCAGAATTTAAACTGACATTTGCCAGGGAGCTGGGGTTGTTCAGCCTGAAGAAGAGAAGGCTCCAGGGAGACCTAATAGTAACCTTCCAATATCTGAAGAGGGCTTTCAGGAAGGCTGGAGAGGGGCTTTAAACTAGAGAAGAGCAGATTTAGATTGGATGTTAGGAAAAAGTTCTTTCCCACGAGGGCAGTGGAAAAATGGCACAGGGTGCCCAGTGAGGAAGTTGAAGCCTCATCCCTGGAGATATTCAAGGTGAGGCTTGAGGAGGCTCTGAGCAACCTGATCTAGCTGAGGGTGTCCCTGCTGACTGCAGAGAAGCTGGACTAGATGACATGTACAGATCCCTTCCAACCCAGATTATTCTATGATTATATGAAATGTGGCTTCCTAGTCTGGGCAGAAGGATCAGGCAGCCCTTAACACTCCAGATCTGAGTGGGCTCAGGTCCAGCCCAGCTTCATCTGCTCCTCCCAGGGCAGCCAAATTACCCCCTGTCCATTCCCCCCCTGGTTTGTTAATATTTTCCACTCAGTTTGTAGCCAGGTGCCTGCCTGTGCTGCAAGACATCAGCTACAATTCCTTGAGTCTCTATACAGCAGCACAAAGAGTTGTTTGAAAGCCTTCATAAAATGGTAAGCAGATAGTTTAGACATTTTGATGAGAGGAGGTTTTATTGTGATGTGACTGACAGTCTCTGGGATGGGTATTTACAGTCTGACTCTTATTACTAGGAACACCCTGATGGGTAGAACTTGATGTGGATGTATAATGGGGGGATGATGGGAAATTATGACAAAAAGATCTCATTAAATATTTCACTTTTTAAAAAACAGGTAATTTTTTTACCTGTGGAACATGTGGAACAACAATTTTTATGTGGAGTGTGTACCACAGCACTTTGGGGTAAGCTGCATTTCTTTGTCTGGTTTGACATCTGAGTGGGGAACAGGAGGATTGGTCTAAGGAAGCAGCAGGAAGAAAAGAGGAATGAATACAAGTGTGAATTGATAGGAAGGGAGAGAGACAGGGATCAGGAAAAGTGTGTTTGGAGCTGAGCTGTGTTCTTGGCAAAGGACATCTACAAGAAAGCAGTATTTGCTGGGAAGGGATGCAACAAAGAGATGAGGAAATACAAGAATTACCTCAAATAAGCCATCTTCCCATCCTAGTGTCAGAGAAGTGACTTGGCAGACAGCCACCACTCATAATTGAGTTCAGTGGGTACATTCAAGCTCTGGGAAGTGAGATTCATTCCTTTCTGCCTCATTTGCACCATATTTACATTATTTGGATATCAGAGATTACAGGGAGTCACACTATGAAGTACTTGGACACCTCCTGACAAAGAGCCTCACACCACAGCACTGTCACAAAGTCCATCAGCTCTCTGGACCCACACCAAAACTGCTGAATACTTCTGCTTCATGGCACCACCAGAAAGATGCTTCCTTCTTACCTTCAGCCACAGTGGGATCCCATTTGCCCAAACAGTCTGAATTACCCTTCCCATTTCCTTTGGAAAAGGGATTCTGGCTTTTAGTTTTTACACGGTGGTAAAGATCTCACCCCACCTAAGAAGTTACCACACCTGCAACTCACTTGAAGTTCCTCTGCATACAAGGAAGAACCATGTCCAGATGGGGATTTATTCCCACCTGAGAGGGACACCCCATGCAGAGAGGAGGGATTTCCCCATGAGTTCAACACGGCCAAGTGCCGGGTCCTGCACTTTGGCCACAACGACCCCATGGGGAGCTCCAGGCTGGGCACAGAGTGGCTGGAGAGCAGCCAGACAGAGAGGGACCTGGGGGTTTGGATCGACAAGAAGCTGAACATGAGCCAGCAGTGTGCCCAGGTGGCCAAGAAGGCCAATGGCATCCTGGCCTGGATCAGGAACAGCGTGGCCAGCAGGTCCAAGGAGGTGATTCTGCCCCTGTACTCAGCGCTGGTGAGGCTACACCTCGAGTCCTGTGTCCAGTTCTGGGCCCCTCAGGTCAGGAAGGAGATTGAGGTGCTGGAGCAGGTCCAAAGGAGGGCAACCAGGCTGGTGAAGGGACTGGAGCACAGATCCTATGAGGAGAGGCTGAGGGAGCTGGGGCTGTTCAGCCTGGAGGAGGCTCAGGGGAGACCTCATCACTCTCTACAACTCCCTGAAAGGAGGCTGGAGCCAGGGGGGGGTTGGTCTCTTTTCCCAGACGACTTTCAACAAGACAAGAGGACACAGTCTTAAGTTGTGCCAGGGGAGGTTTAGGTTGGATATTAGAAAGAATTTCTTTACGGAGAGGGTGATCAGGCATTGGAATGGGCTGCCCGGTGAGGTGGTAGATTCTCCGTCCCTGGAGATATTTAAAAAAGAGACTGGATGTGGCACTCAGAGCCATGGTCTAGCAACCGCAGCGGTGGGTCAAGGGTTGGACTTGATGATCTCTGAGGTCCCTTCCAACCCGGCTAATTCTAAGATTCTATGATAATTCTATGATTCTCTCCAGTGGCTGCAGAGAGTCAAGGGTGGAGGCCACCTGGGTGACTACTTCAGGATCCCTCACTTGGATGTGTGGAGGGCTAGAGGTAACTTGTCTGAGAACACTCCAGAAGAAAACAATCCCAAGATGGAAAATTGATCTCTGTCCAGGGAATGTGAGCAATTCCATTTCAACTGAAGCAAAACTTGCTGCGTTTTTATTCACTGCTGTTATTTATTGTCAGAAGAGAAAATTCATGGTGGTTGAAACCTATTAAGAGCTACAAAAAGTTTCTTGCTTGATTCATCCATTATGAAATTAATGAAAGCAAGATCTCCTAATAAAGAAAGTGTCCCTGTATGTTCAAACCAGCTAGATGAGTTAGATTGTGTGCCCTCAGATTGAATTTTAGAGGTTTATATAATAATGACAGCTATAAATTGAAAAAATAAATAAATATGGCAAGTGTCTCAATGACAGAGAGCCTCAGATGTGGAAGGGTGAGCCATAAATCAGATGGGCAGTAGAATATTAAATTGCTAATTTTGAGTGCTATAGCTGCTTTTTTTTAAAGACATACTAATAAAAAGGTGAAACAAAAATCTCAGCTACATATTTCTTCTTCTTGTCTTCTCTTTTTCTTCATAAATTAAAGTACATAACTTGTTTGGAGAAAAAGCTCTAATCACTTTAAATGTAACCATGAAATAGCAAAACCAAAAACCAACATGAAATAAATCAAGTCTGCAAACAGCTTCATGGAGATGACAGAGTAAATACATCTGATGATTCCAGAGTAGGTTGTATGAGCTGTGTATCTCACAGTCATGCTCTTTACCAGGTCAGTCTAATACCAACGTGTCTGCATGGTACTGTACACCCAACCATCCTGCAACAATTACAGACCATACCCAGAGTAAATTTGAACCACTGCTGAAGGAATAATAAAAAAAATCACACAAAACGTACACTGGAAAAATTGTAACACTGAGCTATGTGAGAAATGAATGAAAATTCTACACCTATTCCATGCTCACCAGTGCCTTTATTAGTTATGCAATATGACTTATTTTATTAGATTTTCTCAGGCAACAGGGTGATGTCTCCCTCCTCCCAGTGGCTTCTGATCAAGTATTTATGGCAGGCTGCATTTGTTTGTGCAAACCACAGAAGTGTCACAACTCAGACCCACCCAGCCCTCCCCAGTGTTTATCTTCTTTTATCCAGCATTTCAGCCTCTGTGCTCAGCCTAAGCTGTGCAAGTTACCACAACCTTACATAAAAGGAGCACTTCTTTCTCTCTCTTTTGCAGGCATTTCCCCCATGCTCACTGCAAACTGAAATTCCTAACTTATTCAATTCTTTTTCTCCACTCTCACACAAATCCTCAAAAACCCCTCATTTTCCATGTAACCAATGCAATGAAATAATTTAATTTTTTGAGGTATTTACAGCACAAATTTATATTAAACAGTATATCCTAAGGAGTATTCTGCATTTCAGCAAATGCATGCCTTGTTCCTAAGGTTCCCATCACTGCATTTCTTCTCTCAACCACCTGTTACCATTCCTTACACATTCTGGGAATAAATGGCTTCACCTCTTCAAAATGGTAATGCACAAAAAAGGTCCAGTGCCATTTAGATTAAACAACATATTAGCCCTATTTTTTAATAGATTACTGCCCATGCAAGGCCCAAGACAGAAAGCAAGAAAGAAGCAGACAGTTTATATTGAACATTAACCTCTTGGATTCTTTAGAGCACTACAGAATTAATACCTTTGGGAGGCCAAATAACCCCAAAATAAGCAGGGAAGCAATGTAATGCATGAAGAAAAGAATTCTGCTATTCAGGAGTTTGTTGAGTGAAGTCTTTTTGCACACTTAATCTTGAGGGAGCCCCTTGCCATGTTTAAGCTAATGGCAACCACACATACCTCTGCCCTACAACTCCACAGCCTTTATAAGTTACTACAGAAGTTGGCTTTGTTGGAAAAAAAATTGCTTTTTTTATAGTGTACATTAGATTGGGTTTTGAGGTAACTTGTTTCCTTGACTTTTGTGGGTTGTTTTTTTTTAGAAAATTAATTCTAATGTGAATTCCCACTTCTTTTCCAACATTTCATTTGAAGCTCCTTAAATCTTCACCCATCAGCACACTGTATTCCCCAGGTAGGTTTCTGAGAGGTGTAGACATTATAGACATAGAAAACCACAGCAGAGGTCATAGGTGATGTCCTGACAGCCCTTTTCCTAACACCACTTCTCTCCACCTCCACTGCTATTCAGACCTTGCCAAGCCTGCTGTCCTAGCAAACCAACCTGCAAGGAGCCCAACATGGAAGGGACAGCTCTGAGAAAGCACAGAGGGGAGGAAATGCAGGCCATGCTCACTCAGACTGATAAGCCTTATCTAGCTTTGGGTAGCAGATAGGGTAGCCCATGCTTCTAATCCAGGCAGCAAAAATTCATACATGAATATGCAGAAGGCTCTTAACCACAGGTAACACATTTATAAATAGTGACTTCCATAAGAATGAGTCAGGAAAGACAGAAAGGAGATTTAAGTAATGAATGAGATGGATATAAGTGACATTACAGTCCTGGTTACTCTGAACCAACCCAATCAATCCACAACAGATCACTGGTAAAATGATCTGTAAAAAAATGTAAATGATCTGTAAAATGACTGGTAGAAAAACATCATAAGAAATGTACCAAGTATTGCCTAAAATAATGAAAGCCCCAGAAGCTGGGAATCACATCTCCTTTACTGCATATAAATAGGGAAGATACTTACACTTACAGGTTGACTTTTTGGCACATCATAAACACCTTCTTTCTTTTGGCTGGTTGGAACCTGCATCAACAAAGGAAAAAGAAGGTCATTACCCAAGCAAGATTGATGAAACATTGAAATCTGCAACTGATGCTCAAGCCCAGGGTAGTAATTTAATAGTAATGAAATCAAGCTTCTATCAAGCAGCAATATTAATGGAGACAACAGCAAGAAAATAAAACTTCTATGTGACTGTTTAAAACCCTAGTGCCTGGCAGTGTTCAGAAATTTTCTGAGTGTTCTGAGATTTCCATTCTCAGATAGGTTCAGTTTCATTAAGATCAGCTGCACTTGGAACCTCCTTATTTAACTGGTTGGTTTTTTCATTTTATTTGGGGGTTAAAAGATGCACATGGAAGTCATGATGAGGTCAGTACATCATCTTCCTCCATGGCAGAGAGCCAGCACATTGCTCCTGATCTGAGGAAAAAAGATGTTTGGCCCATGGCATTAGATTTCTTCCTTCCACTTAATTGAGTAATCTAAGTCAAGTAAAGCCATAACATGTAGCCCTGCAGTGATGGGGCCCTTGAAGAGCTGTTTGCTTACAATTCTGCAATTTTACTAAGGAATTACAGGCCTGTCAGAGTCTGACACAGCCAGGGAGCTGAAGACAACAGCCTGGCACGGACAGGGGATGACACACTTAAAAAACTTTGGGCAAGACTTGAGTTGAGCCAACAGTCCTGATTTACACCTTGGGCATTTATAACCTGCTCATGTAAATTCAGTTGCTTTGTAATACCAGGCTTGGTTTGCCCAAGGACAGCTGCTTTACATATTTGTAATTTGTGAGGATATTTTTTTTTTCCGTTCCAGAAGCACTGAAAGTCTATTGTAAATGACACAAGCAAGAAGAACAGTAAAAACATGCTCCAAACAGACATGAATGCCCTAAGTAAATCAGAGCTACTTTCCACTGAGCAAGGGCATTCAGCATAAGAAGGTTACTTTTCAGACATTACTGAGACCTCACACATTAACAGGAGGAATTATACTGCAGATATGACAAAAATTATTACGTTTTTGTATTCTAAGACAATAAATATCTTAGACATCTGATATTAGAGTAGGTCTGGTTCAGCTGAAGGAATGTTACATATTCATTAAGATGTGCTCCCATTGCTTATTCTGTATAGTATGTAAAAATAATTCTCTCTGCTATTTAAACATTTTCTTGCCCATGTTTAAATGTCAAAGTCTTCTTGGGAAATGGTGCATCTTTCACTTGGTGCACATTGCAGAACTCTCACAGAAGCTGTACAAGCTTTTTGAAAGATCTCTGCTATTCCTACCCTGGGAATGACTTGCTTGCCTTGGTTGTCTCAGAGTCCTGTCTTCTTCCACTAAAACCATCTATGGCATTAGATAATGTAAAACTGGTCAGAGTGGAACAATTTGATTTCATGGAAATAAAGTGCTCTCTTTTTACAGATTGTTAAGTGACAGGGCAAGAGTAGAAACCCAGAGTGGTATATTTAGGAAGCCACTGGAAAGTTTAGTCTTCATAAATAGAGGAGGAACATGGGAAAATAAATTATTTATACGGTAAAATAAATTATTTATAAACTACCAGCAACACATACATTTTCCTCCTCTCTGGAATTTTTTCCCATCAGTCAACTTCTCCATGAAGTCATCCCAGTTTGCACACTCCTATCCACAGCTTCTTATGGAAAGAGCATTTCCCTGCACTGTCAGTCCCTGCCCTCCTATTCCCAATTTACAGTTGTACTAGAGAAAAGTTTCTGACTTCTAATGCCAAGACAGAGAAGCTTTTCTGAAAGACATTCTACTCGCCCAACTCTACCTTCCCTGTCTTCCTGTTGTCTTTAATTCCCTTGTATCATAACACTATTTTGCTTTGCTATGTAGACTGAGGGTCTGCAAGGGGATTTCTCCTGTTTTTTTCTTTGATTAGCAGGATCAGCCCAGGGGGATGAGCACTATTGCTGACAGCTCTGCCTCTGTGACAGCCTGTGAACCATTTTGATGGATTTGCATCTTGCCAGCAATACAAACACCACAACTCAGAACTCCCCACCTCTGACTGTCAACTCCTGATGGAGCCGAACTTGAGTCTCCAGCGAGACCAATGCTGCTACAAACACAACACCAAAACACCTGACAAAACCCCATCCCTGCCTCACTAGTATAAAACAACAGGCAGAGAGATGCTATTAAGAAACCTGACACAAGATGAGAGGATTGGGATGTGCTCAGTGATTAAGTCCTTGCCTAACTGATACACGAGAGCCATTCCCATAGACAATATTGTGAAAGAGCAGAGAGACACAGACAGTCTTTGGGGTAATGCATCAAAGAAAGGTGACAGACAGAGAAAGAATGCTTAAAAAGAAATCTGTGACCTCAACTCTGTTAAAAGAAATAGAAATTGTCACTTTTTGGCACACATCTTCCATCTCTAGTCACCTACTGGATAGCAATCTTTTCCACCAAGGGATAGGTGAATTCTTTGCACACCAGATCTTTCTTACTTAGCTTCTTCTACTTAGGCTTACAGCTACTCCACCCTTCCATTTTTTCTATTATCTTCTTATCTTTTCTCATTATATAAAAGAAAAAATTTTGCCTTTTTAATGTTCTAACCCTGCTGCTCTCTAACTTAAAAAAACCCCACACCTTTTCCTATAGGCGGATCAGCTCCTAGTACAGCTCTATGAAATACTTAATCACAGCTTGAGTCTCCTTCCCCTCCATCCTAAATGATTTCCTCAACTCACAATTTTCTTACAGCATACAGAGATTCCTGTCTATCTCCCGATTTGCCTCTAGTATGTGCAACAGAATGAAATACATTATATTTTAATAAACCCTGTTCCAATCCTTTGAGGATAAATTGAATGACAAAAGATTATTTTATATTGCTTTGCCTGCAATTTTTTGTCAGTGTGAAGAATGCAAGCTCGGGCTCGAACATAACAGATTTTCCCCAGTTGGCAGAAATTTCTTAGATTTTGCTCAGTTCTTTCTGTGGGTAGAGGGAAAAAAGAACCATCAAAATGTCTTTCTAAAAACTGCTTGGATGGCCTGTCCTCCCTGAGATTTCAGTATCTGTTTCTAGGCATAAAAGGATTCAAGAACTGACAAAAAAAGGGAGCTGACTATTTATCTCCTTCTAGGGTGCCCTCAAAAGTTTAAGACCCTTCCTTCGTAAGCTGACAAATTTAATAAAATTTGCAGAAGCTGAAATGACAAACAAACAGAAAACTCACACTGAGAGCAGGCAGGTTATTCAAGCCATGCCACCAGAATGAAATGCCAGGCGTTTGGTGATGAATGGAAACTACTACAAGTGAACCATGTATGAAATGCACTTTACTAAATGCTTGCAATCCGTGCAACAAAGACCCCGAAGTGAGCGATTTGATACCTGATAAATGTTTTCTTCCATTTCAGGCTCACGGATTGGCTCGTGTCCAGCCTCAAACACAATGTACTATTACACCACAGCCGCCAGAGAGGAAAAGTCAAAGAGGAAACAGAAGGGAAAAAGGAGATTTGGAATTCCACATAAAAACATAGGCAGGCATTAAAGAAACACGTTCAAAGCACAGGCTGGCAGCAGGACAACTGTTGGAAAGTGCAGAGTAAGGTGGTTTCATATTTCAGAACCCAGCACAGAACAGACCTAAATCTCCTCTAATGATCATTAGAGCAACTTCCTAATTCTTTCTCACAAGGGAGACCGCCTGTGGCCCAGTATTAATTTTCTGAATTCAGTGTGAATTTTGCCTCTTTTACATAATGGCAATTATTTCCACATATATTTATTATCTACGATTAAAAAAAGCTCAAATCCAAACTGGGAGAAGAGGCTGCTGCTGGTGTAGCAGCCCACATGGCAAAAGGCTGTCACAACACTTCTCATTTTCAGGTTATTGTGAAGAGCACAAAGTAAAACTCTCGACATTATAAAAGCTGAATAGTAATGTAGGGCATCCTAATTCTTATCATCTTTCTTGCTGCACCTTAGGCACTGTTCAATATTCACTAATGGCTGAATCAGTTTCTCTCAGCGTGCCTCCCACTGACATGCCTAAGTGGAAGAACACAAAATCTCCAGGAAAATAAAACCTAAACTATCATATATTTTGTTTCAACAGAAAAACATGAGAATGAAATTAGACCTTTTCCTTCTTCACACTCAGCAGGGTATCAGACATGAATATACTGACATATTTCTGATAATCACCCTTGCTCCCAGACATTTTTCTTGGATGAAACAAGACTTAAAGTTCAGATCTATTATTAAACCATAGCCCAAACACCAACATGAGAATCTGCTATAACATCAGTTCCACTGTTGTTTTTTTCTAAATAGTCATCCTCCAAATTACATCCTGGCCCCTCAGAAGACAAAAACAGAAGTCAGCTTATTACCACCAGAACAACATTTCACCTTCCTTAGTCTCAAAGTAACTCCCTTTTCAGTGAGAGTTTGTATTCAAATATGATGACAAATCTAATTGGGAAGCTCAAAATCTGGACTCATAAGCCACATATTAGGAAATATTTATGACATATTTAATTTAATACTTCTGTACTCAAACTGAAATATTCTCTTCTATTCTACACAGCCATGTTGTGCTATTTCATACAACTTAGTCTCTAAATATGCTACTTCCAGTAAAAATCTTGCAAGTTTCTTAGAAGACCTATCTCAATAAATTTCAAAACATCTTGTTAAAGGTTTTAAGAGAACACAGATCTACTCATTTCTGAAACTCCAAAGCCTTACAGCTTCAGAAATTACCTGGTATACAGGATCTTCTACATCTTCTTCCAAAATTGTCTACAGCAAAGTAAGAGGACAGACAGTAAAAGCAAAGAACATAAACAGTAGAGATAAAAGAACTGTATTCAGAAATTAAAGGACAGCAAAGAAATAAGCAAAATGGGCAGGTAAGTATAAAGTTTTCTTTTTTTTATACAGTTAAGGTCACATGATTGTACAAAGTAACTTTATTCAAGTTACATCCAATTTTAACAATCTGCACCCTACTTGATTTGATTCAAATACACACACTCAGACATTCCCTGAAGAATCAGACAGCATTAAAAACCTGACTTACAACACACTGGCCTTCACCAAAATTTTCCTTCTGCTTTAGAAAAAAAACTTGTTCAGCATACCCCAAGTGACAGCCTTCATCACTGTTTAATCCTACTTCAGAGCTCAGGATGGCTGTTAGGTTTGTGTTTCTCCATTTGAAGCTAGAACCATTCAAATACCTTGCTGTCAAGAAATGCTGAGGATGCTCAGGGCCTCTTTGGAACAATTTTGGGGGAATACTTCAAACCATACTTCTCTTGGTAGTAATCTAGGCTTATGCATGTACCTGGTATACCGCTTGTTCACACTGCTTGTCCTTTTGTGCCTTTTTTTCCATTTCTTCCCTTTGTTTCAGTTCATAGATGAGCTGAAACAGATCTCGCAAGTCCAGAATTACAGGTTCAGCCTATGGATGCAAAAACAAGAAGGGAAAGTTTCTAGATGGGAAAATAGAGACTTCTTATCCCATCCTGCTGAGAAAGCAGTCACAGAATCTCTGCAACTCGAGAGGATGTCACATGGAATTTATTTTTACCTTAGCATCCAGGCTCAGGTTAATTTATATCAAACTATATTTGTCAATTAATGGTAATCATAATTACAAATATAAAAGGCATTATGATTGCAAAAGGTATATATATATTCATATAAAAGCATATTTATTGGTGGTTTCTCATGCAAAAGAATTACAGTAGACTATATGCAAATAGCTATTTTCTATGACTGTTTAAATGCCTATAGGAATAAACCCAAACTTCACTGTATCCAGTCTAGTTTAGTTAGAAAAGAAAACAGTAACTGATTACAATAAAATATGTCACAAAAAATTGGAAATAGTGAAATACATTCCCTTTTTCTCAAGCTGGCTTCATTAATTTACTATTTAAGAGCACCTAAGCAGACACTTGTGACAAGTCAAGAACAATCATTAACAACACAAGATTGACCTTTTCAACAGCTTCTTATGAACACTGCTTTTCTGTGGAGTTACACTGCAGAAACTGACAGTCATCTGATACTTACTGCCTGGGCTGTTTTTATTGCCACAAATCTATGATTTCCCTCCTTTCCACACACATATCCAAACGCTCGATGGTCTGTGATATCCTTTGCGATGTATGAAATTTCATGAACTGCATGGTGGTGCTGTAGGAGCTAGTAAAACAAACACACAAACCACAAACATAATAAGAAACATCCATCAAATTTCCCATTCAAAAGCTGTGTACATTTTTTCATCAGTGCTTTTACCTGGATCTCAACACACCCGTGGAATTAAACCGACCAAGAGAGAAGCTGGTATCAAAATCAATCAACATCTGAACTCTTAAAACCTACTCTCATTTCAGAATCTAGCCAAGCTGGACTTGCTTTAATGATTTGACTAAAAGCTTCAGAAGGATATTTTTCTTGGTCACTCCTGGTGAGGTATAATTCAACAAAAAATATCCTATTACCTAGTGGCTAACTGCACAGCATCCTAGGTACTGAATCAATAGGTATGATCCCTAGCAGCAGCCACCTGTAGCTTCATGGAGGGTGAGCCTGAGGACAGATTGATCTGCAGGGGCTGCAGAGCTGCAGCTCAGATACCAGATTTCTCTAAGAATCAGCACCAACCTTGCTTCATCTCTACAACCCTCAGCATGAGGCAGCAAGCGGTGTTTCATTTAAAGCAGGAACAGAACTCCAAAAAACTTGGTTTGCCCAGGAAATGCAATTATCCAATTTGAAATCAATGCAGAAGTTCACATTTTATTTGAAATCTCACACTGTAATACTTAAAAAGACTCAGATTTGGTTTAAAACTCTCCCCACAGCCAGGACATGAATCTGAGGCTCCTATAGGCATGTCTTGGAGGGCCAGCATCTTTCTTGCTTTGTCCTAATTAGCGTTTTATTACCAAAATAATATTTAAGTAATTCTACTTAAAGTAACGTCCTTGAAAGCTTTATGTAAAGCAAGCTATTAGTTTGAATTGTTATCTTCTGCTATATTGACCTGCTCTTATATCATCTGGGGATAATGCTATTTCTGAGAGCAGGCAAAGCTTCACAGAGAATTCTTTTGGGGTCCAGATTCCTGCTGGTTTTGAGAAAAGCACATTTTGAAAACCAGCATGGTATCCAGGCAATCTCTAAACAACCTGTTATTTTTAGAGCTAAAAAAAAACCACAACAAAAAACAACTAACCAAACCATTTTCAAATTCAAAACCAGAGAGGATGTAGTGGTGAAAGGCTGAGAGTGTGCAGAGCAAGTGATGAGTGAGGAGGCTTCTGTAGAACATGAACTGAAATTTAAAAGGAGGGGCAGCATGGAAGAGACTGATGGCTACATATAAAACAAAGAGACTGGACACGTTTCATTTTCATTTTACAGTAATGATTCCTGACTACTCAAGATCAAGATTGCTTGCTCCTAGGAAAACAGAAGTGTTGCCATTGACTTGAATGTGGCTGAGTTAAGGTGCACTTCAGACTCTCCCAATGTGTTGAGTGTTTAAAATTAATGATGAGATCTTCTTTAGGTAATGCAGGGATATTGATTTATTAGTTTTTTCTGAAAACCAAGTTGCATGCTATCTGTTACAATGAAGCGAAGTGTTCCCATCTCTCTATCCTGCATATGACAGGCAAAGTTATCTCTGGCTCCTGTTGTACCAAAGTTCTTTGACATTGCTTTATTGATTGGGAGACAGCGTTTTGCACCAAAATTAAATTGTGATCAGGTTCCTTACTCATGGAATTAAATGGGAAGATCATTCTACCATGGAAAAGTATCATTCTCAATGTAAGACAGCAGATGGAAACACTCCAATTTATTTGGAAACCCTCATTAACTGGTCAAAAATCATTACAGTTATGATATTCTACATACTGTCTCAATAGGTGTGCAAATTAAGTAAAGGTGACTGCAACATTATCCTTTCACATATTTACTATGTGCAGTGCTTAGCAAGGGTTTCATTTGTTTGAGGGGTACTGAGTTGGAATATACACCTGAAATGCAGTGTTGCACACTCACACCTGTACTCAAATGTAATGGAAACACCCCTTGGAACCTGTGCTTTTACAGCCCTCGATTCATCTACCATGTCCTTCCTGCATATTCCAATACTTTATTCCAACAATTAGTTGGCGAGTCCCCAATTTCTTTGCTCAGCATCAAGGAATGGGAGTCCTGTTGCAGCCAGTCAAGCTTTACCACCATAAAATTCAGGATCAGAAGTGCCATCCTCCTGTAACTCTTGGATGGAGGATGCAGCCTGACCAGAGCCAGCACAGCCCTTCACAGCAGCAACACCTGCACCAGAGTGAAGGACAGGAGAAGGGACAGCATGAGGAGAAACCCCACCTCATCCAGCCACCCACCAGAGACCTACAATCCAGGCCATCTGTAAACACACAATCCTTGCATGTTTTGGATTAGATTTGTGTCTTGTGCATTTGCACAGATTCGTCTGTCCCGTGACCCCAACCAATTGAAATATCATATTTATCCCACAGTTTGTAACTGCTCACGTGTTGCCACCCCCTCAATATGTGATATTAACAGTCCCAAAAGAAAATTAAACAAAAGCCATATAAAATTCCTGATAGCAGAACTGTTGGTCAGTGCTTTTTTTAATAATTTTATATTCTTCAAGGTTTTACCATGACTTGATCCTGTCTCTACTGGGTCAGAAACACATAAAATAATTATTGCATAACTCAGGAATGTTTATGACACCCCTATATACCCATACTGATGGATTCCATCACACACCATTTGATGTTTTTACTGTATCTTTCCTGAGTGCTGTCATGAGCCTTTTATAACTTTACAAGTGAGGTATCAAATCATTTTGGAGGGCTGCAATACAACAGAACAAATTATAGAGAGGACTTAATTTGTATTATGGTTCAATACAGTCAATTAAATATTGCAAAGATTAGAAAGTAATTTAACATTTAAGCGTCAGTTGTTAAAAAAAAAAACCATCCACTGTAGATAGCCTCCAAATTATTTTAGGTCTCTTGTGACTTTAGTCACTGTTGCAAACGTTGAGGATTTTAAATGCAAGCACAGATAAAGTCTCAAACCGGATAAACTAAGACAGCCCTGTGATGCACAAGTCTTCCTTCTTAGGCTAAAGATAATTATATTTTATTCATCTATTAGAAAGTGTTTTTCCTAGTGTTAAAGGAGCCCAAAATATCCCCCTTCACCAAGGCTGCCTTCTTCCCTCTTCCCCTTAAGCTGACTCCAGTCTCCCCCAGTAGCCATTATTTTCTCTCCTTTTCTCCATCCTATCTTCTGCTCCTCCTCTTCCCCCAGGTTGCTCCCTGTACATCACCTTGAATTGATTTAGCTGCCTCTGAGATCTGTAGCATTTCTAATTTCCCTCAGGCTGCTTGGCACCTATCATAAATTTTTCACCCCTTATCCTCATCTTGCCCCTTTATTTCCATGCTGTAGCCTCCAGTGCCACTAAATCAATTACGTCAATCAATTAAGTACTTGGAGGGCCCAGCAATCATGTCATATATGGGAGTTAGATGGCACGAGAAAGTCACTGCTTTACTGTCACTATTTCTCTTTTAATGAGGTTGTCTATTTAGTGGAGCCTGGGGCACAAGTGTTAAGAGCCACAACAACAACAACAAAATATCCTGCGAGCTGCAAAGCCTCCCATAAAAAGCTGCCCCACTGCAAGCAGGAGCCATGTACCACACAACGTTATATCCACAGGGACAGCTTTCACAGGGATACAAACTGCACAGCCTTTCACCTTGAATAACTAAATGGTGAGCCTCTTTGCAGCCAGGTGATATCAAGAGGCAGCTCCATGGGTGGAATTTCCACTGGCAATACCAGGATATGGCTGCCAGGTGTGGCCCAAGCACTCCCCCTGCATTTCTGTTCCTGTCTCTTCACTTTTAGCACATTTGAATAAGCAAGAATACATTCTGAGTGTCACTTAAAGCTCCCCAGTCATCCAGGTCACCCATCAAACTGCAAAATCCTTCTTGGAGTCATAATAAAATAACTATGGACCATATTTTCAGCCATGCTGCTCTCTACCTGCAAGTCCCCATAGTGCAGCCCATGCTCACAGCACTTCAGGAAGCCAGGCCCTGTGTGTTTATTGTGAGAGGACAAGGGGCAATAGTTCAAAACTTGAAGACAGGAGATTTAGATGAAATAGATGAAATAGATGAAAAAGATGAAATTCTTTACTATGAAGGTGGTGAGGCACTGGAATAGGTTGCCCAGGGAAGTTGTGGCTGGCCTATCCCTGGAAGTGCTCAAGGTCAGGCTGGATGGCGCCTTGAGCAGCCTGGGCTGGGGTCAGATGTCCCTGCACATTGCAGGGGGGTTGGAACTGGATGATCCTGAACGTCCCTTCCAACCCAAACCATTCGGTGATTCTATGTTAAGAAGACACAGGTGTGCTCTGGGCTGGCCTGGAGTTGTCCTCACCCAAGACCCCCAGCATATACCCAGAGTCAATTAAGTTTGAGGGACTTAACTCTGCCAGTGGAGCTGTCTAATTGTGATGAATGGAGCAATGATCCTGAGCTAGCTGGATGCTCCAAGAACCTAATTTGTGAAAGAGAAACCCACTAAGGTAATAAACTTCTGTCTGGCTCTCATAATTTGTAATAATGTCTGACAAAGACCAGACATCAAGTTAGTTATTGTTCATTGTCTATGGAAGCAAATGCTAAGTTGCTCATGCAGAAGATACATTTATTAGATATATGAACTTGTGAAAGGTACAAAACAAAACTGGAACACACACATGGCCAATTTTCTATCTTCACTTCAGAGGCTTTTCAGTTTTTTATTATACCAGGAGTGAAAGTAGCTAGCGAAATCCAAAACCCTTGCCCAATGACTATTAATCCCAAGTTAGATTTTAAATGTGCACTCACAAATATTGTTTCAGGACAAAAGAAATTCCTAAAGGACATGGAAACATTTTCATAGAGCTTTGGAAAAACAAATGTTCTGAACTAAAACCATTGATGTTGAACCTCCCCTGGGTTCTGTACTATTTTTCTTCTTCTTTCTGCATCAGACACAGTCATTGTTTTATCAGGATGGTTAAAATAAAGAAGGACTTGTACAGGGATACAATCAAGTAGCAAACTCCATCCTTGATACCCAAGTCAGTGGCCCCACTATGGCCCTGCCCTGCAACTGTATGGAACTGCCTATAGACTACAAGACATTATTTTACCTTTCCATTTCACTGCTTCCATCTGGTGTACAAGTAACAGTACCTGCCTAGAAAGATATTATTTTATTCTTTAGGATGTCAGCTGCCCAGTGGCCACTGTTGGGTTTCCAGGGCTGTAACAAATCTGTCCTGAGTGTATTCCCCCTTAGTACCCACCTCATCACCTTCTGCAAAATGGTCAGTAGATCAAAAGAGCCACAAATATGCCAGTATTGCCCCTCTACTCTCAAGTCAAAGCTGTATTTTTTCCTGATATACACTGAAGCTTTTAAGGTCTTTATCAATTAAAATCTTGAGCTTGAGGGAGCGCAATATTCAATAGTGAGAGTTACAGTATCATTGAACCTCTCCATTTTTTTATTGCATTCATCTTTACAGCCTGTGAATGTCTTTTGAGAAACCTTTACTTTTACAAGGGTCTTTTTTTCCTCTTTGCCAATATTCTTCACCTCCTGAAACGCTTTTGATTTACATGAACAGCACAAGAAATTTCTTCATACAACTCTCAGGGGCTCTGGAGGCAATTTCTGGCTTTAACTGTCTCAGGTCTTAACTGCTTCAGGTTCAGGAAGCACCATGACCCAACCCTCTTGTTCTAGCTTGTAATTTGAAAAGCTCATCAGTGAAAACCAGCCTCTGCTTCTCTTGATTTGTTATGCAATTCCTGTAAAGCAGAGCTTGCAAAGATCACAAAAACCCCACTCCTACTGCAGTACTAAAATTTAAGTTGCACTGGGTAGTCATCAAACAGCAACTTTTAAAACCATAAATCTACTTCCCTAACATTACAAACTTCTCTGGAAGAAGGGAAATGGACAAGAGGGATTTGGTTTATATTTGTCAATCTGTCTCCCAGATACTCCTATCAATTTAGTAAGACTTTAAAGGGGGCTGAGGGAAAGCACATGTACAGAGAGAAATAAGAATAGAAAAGGCCTCCACGAACCCACCACCTCTGTATAACCAATATGTCATGTTCATGAGACAATTGAAAATGAAAGCAAAAGAAGTTGAGAAGTTCACCCAGCATGATGTTTTATATCTTCCAAATATCAAAGTGATTTCATAACCAGAAATAAACCAAAGCATACAAGCAAGAAATCCTACTGGTTTTCCACAAGGATAGACTGGCTTCCAGTGGCTATATATATATGGACAAAATATGCATATGAGAAACACTAGAATTTACTTTTTCTATGCCACAAACAGGTAAGCCTTTGATCCTGAGGTCCACACCTTCTCTACTACTACCTTTTCCAAAATACATTATCATGAGATCTCCCAGCAGGGATGTCTGAGCATCTGGTTATTCCTCCCAGTGCAGAACTGACTGACCTGTGAGGCAATGGCCAGCTCTTTGGAAAGACTAAGGAACAAGCTTTGTCAATATTGGAAGATCTCAGACCACTCCATAGCTGGAGATGTGCAACCCCAGGGCATTATAATGATGCCTGAAGGCTGCTGATGGATCTGCAGGTTAGCAAAGGCAACTCTGGAGCAATGAGCTTCACAATTCAGAAGCAGTATCATTAACTACTGAGCCTGGTCATGAAGTCCATGCTGTTTTATTTTCAGTCTTCCTACAGAAAAAGAGAGGAAACCTTTCCTTTGAGTATCAGTTGCATGTAAAACAAAACTTCAGACAATCCCATGCGTGTGTCACTCCTTTATTTGCTCAGGTCCCAGAGCTGATGCTTCACATAGAATAGAAAGCATCCAAAGCAACATGACAAGCATGTGCAGCCCTGGAGCCCTAAGAATAACACAAAATATAAAAGGCAAACCTCAAGGAGGCTGAAAAAGAACCAAGAACTTGCAGATGTTTTTGCCTTAATTTTGTTTGATTTCTTTTTCCCCTTGGCATTATCCTGAGGTAGGAATTTCTGGAGTGACATCGTGTGACAACAGTTCTGTATTTCAGCTCAGGCAACAGAGAGAGTTTGTAAGTTCTGCCCTGGCACCTTCCAAAAGAAAGCTCTGAAACTCCCTTGTGCACATTTTAATACCCAAAGGTGATTTCTTCCCCACTCATTTTCATGCAAAGCAGGCTGAGCGTTGGGTTTGAGTCTTGTCCTGCTGATTGAAATCTCCAGAATCAAACTTTGATTAAACAGTCCACAAGAGCCCAGCACAGAGCAGGGCTCTACTACTCTTTCTTTTCTCTCTCCCTGCCTCTGCTTTTCTGTCCTGGCAGTGGGTGTCACACAGGGTTTGCCTTTCAGAAAAGCTGTCGGGTGGTGCTGCCCTCACCTTTTACTTCCATGCACTCAGGGGAGCCTTTCATAGCTTTGATGCATGGATGCTGGCTTGTTTGCTATTACTTATTCCTTTAGTTCCCAGCCCCCTCTACAACTCTGTGCACAGCATGTCTCCTGCTTTTCTTCTCCTAATCAAAACTGAACTGCCTCCTTCCTTCAGCCTCAGCCCCGCTCGGCACTGAGCCTCATGTGTGCCCAGGTTGCACTCTCACGTGCCCCACACTTTAAAACACTTCCAAATTCCTCTGTCATTCACAGGAGCACATTTAGCTAATTAAAGATGCCAGCAGGCTAGAAAACCTTCTAAAAACCAACCCAGCCTTTTTATAAGCAAAGCCACAATGAAAAAAATTAAAAAATTGGATTCAGATCCATACTTTGACTACCTAAAAACAGAGAAAAAATACTCAGAGCTATGCAGAGCAGGGGTTAGGAGCTATATGCATTATTTTCAGATACTCAGACTTCTCATTTGCTTTAAATGTCAAGGCACTCAAATTAATTAGTGCTCTGCCTCACCTATTCCACAACACTCCCTTTAAAGTCTGCAGGAAGGCTGCTGCTTGCTTTGCTGGGAGTACAGAGATACAGAACCAGGATGGGGACCACAAAGGATTAAAATGTATTAAAATGAGAGATAGCTACAACCCATTAAATGCTGCTGCTTCTAGAGGAGTGCTACTGTTCAGGGGTACATTAGGCACTGCTGTAGCTTCATGATTACCACCAGGTGCTGGGAAGCACAATGGGAGATGCTGTTCCAGCCCTTAGGCTCTGCCACACATGGTTGCCTGCCTGCTGAGCATTCAGTGTGTGAAGCAGAATGGTTATGAGCACAATCACTGCATTTAGGAAGATACTTTTATGAGCAGCTATTTATATATTAAGCAAAGATCTAATGGTATCCAAAATCTCTTACTTATTCCACTGACAGACAGGGATAAAAGCAGGGTGATTGTTGACAAATAAGAGCATCCCATGGAAACCACTGTCTTTCCTCCTCTTCACCTTCCCCAGGGCCACTTACTCTATAGATTAAGCAAAAGAAAAGGTATTTACTCATCCCTCTGGACTATCAGATTGAGCAAAGCTCTTGCCAATTTCCCTGTAAAAACAAACATGTTCCTGCAGGCAGAACATCATCCCCTGATTTTATAGCAAACAGAGATCCATTATTAGCATCCTGCAAACTCCAGGTAACTTTATAAGTAAACCTTCCAATAGTTTCCCCTCACATCACACTGACAGCAGAGGTCATCTGTCCTCCTTGCATCTAACCCTGGCAATGAGAGAAGTGAAACAGCCTATAAGTTAGCACAGAAATTCAGAAACATCATTGGGAGCATTGCTATTACCAGGGCAAGCAGAAAATTGCAGAGCAGCTCACCAGGTAAAGTGCACTGAATAGCAAGGAAAATAACCAGCATACCTGGGGTGTAATGCTTCCCAGCCATATCCATGAGGAAGGACCAGTGGCTTTCAAAGGAGGATGTAACTTTATGTCCTGGCACCTGCTGGAGGTTCCCCACTGCCCTCCAAGGAGGTTTCAGCACAGCTCAGCCACCTCTGCTATTATTCTGTCAGCATTTCTCTTTCTCTTGCTAAATCCTTTCCCAAGCAGTTTGAAATCCAGCCATTATGATTCTGTGTGTGCTGAAAATGGGTCTGAGATTTTTTCCTACTATTTTCTCTCTCTGTCTCTCTTTTTTTTTTTTTTTTTTTTTTTTTTTATTTTGGGTGCCCTTCTATAAGGCAAAATCACAGCTGGAGTCAGTGAGGCTACAATGTGGCTTTCAAGCCCCAAATTATTTACCTGAATCACAAAATGGAAGTGACATAGGCAAAATAACACCAATAGAACTCTACACTTGGAGATTTCTGCTGTAGGACAACACCTCCTGGGAGGGGTGCAGTGCAGCTTCAGTATATAACAAAACATTTTCATCATCAGAAGCTGACTTTCAAGGTTTTAGTAAAATTAACCCCAAATTCTGCTTAAGCATACCAAACATTAAAGCTAAATTATATCAGAAGTAATTATATACATAGTATATAACATATACAGATACATAATAATTATTGCTACAACTCCACAGACAGATATGCCCCAGATGTGAAGGGGGAATAAGCACATAGTGCTGGTCCCCACCTCATGACACTCAGTGCATGCACCTCCTTTTCTTAAATCCATCCTGGGGTGCTTGGCTTAAACAACAGGAGGCCACAGACAGCCAAATAAGACTATCCCTAGAGTCATAAAAAATCTTATTTTCTGCTTTCTTGAAAGCAATCCAATTTTTCCCCCTTTCACACCAAAAAAATACAGCTACAAGAAATTCCTATAAATTATTTCACTTTGTATGAAAGGTCTGGAATAGCTTTATTTTATCTTCATGCCAATTAGTGTCAGAGATATCACAAGGCAGCTCCTGCAGATACTCACTCCAGGAAGGTTGAACTCAGCTGTTGATCAGAGTCTTCCTCTGTATGCCAAGTGTCAGGAGGAAAGATGTAAGGTTCAAACCAAAGCTCCAAAGGTGCAAAATCACACCCGAGTTTTGCCTTTGGGATCTTTTTTTTTTTTTTTCCCTCCAGACTGAGAAAACTGTCATAATACATAAGGCTTTTACAATCTTCATGCAGCAAACTGAGCATCTATAAAATAGATCTCTGTGAGCTTGTGGCTATTAAAAATCCCAGTGGAGTGATCTGAGCCATCCAGGCTGTGCAGGGTATAGTTTGGAAGGCCAGGAAGAAATGAATCACAATGGTCCATAAGGGATGTAATTATGGAAGTAGGTGCTTCTGACATTTACATTTTGCTAACTGTCAAATGTTATTTATGAAATGTGGTATTGTTTCCCTTTCTCAGATTATAAATACCTTGTAAGAGCAATACACAAGGTTTTTTTTTAGTCCCCTACTCTGCCATATACTAATTACATTTATTTATTGCATGTAGAACTGTAAATGCCATGTCTTACTGTTCATATTTACAAGTAGAAAGACAGGAAACTGCCAAGCTGCAGAGCAAGATTCCCAGTCAGCCAGAAGGATTGTTTGCAGGCAGAACCTGGGGACAATGCATCCAATTCCCTAACACCTCAGGAAGGCCAGAGGTGCCTCCCTTTCCAAATGTACATGCAAAATTTGACTGTGCTGTTTTTCAGCATGCTTTTTATTGTTATTAGGTAACAGTGTTATCACTGCAGTCCTTAAATACCCTCAGCATGATCCAAGATCCAACATTTCTTACAAACAGTTCCTATAAATAGATATTTTTTTTTAATGGAATTAAAAGGTAACCCCAGAGCATTTATACTTTAGTTCCAACCACTGAAAGCTAAGGGCCCACTGAAACATCTCTGAGACACATGGCTGCAGTAGCTCCTCCTCATCAACCCTTCTGCATGAAGAACTCCTGCATTCTCTGCCTTGAAGACATCCTCCATCTCTCCTCTGTCTTGTGGTTGTGACTTGCCCTGTGTAGCCATTCTCCAACTCTTTAAGGTCACCAAAGAAACAACAGATGGCCAGAAGAAGAATGGCATGGGCTATCCTGATGGGAGGCAAATGATAAGAGGGTGACTGCCATGACAAGCTGGGGTACCAGTTGTCCCAGCACCACCAAGTTGATGAGGTTCCTAGCATGGGAGTTTTTAAGGAGTTGGAGAAAAAATATGGGGGTACTGCAGCAATATGTGGAAAGAATCCTTCCCAAATATGATGGACAGGATGGGATGAGGCTCAGCATAATTTATTTGGAAACTGAATAAGTGATGAAAGCTGGTACTAGAGGTGGTACTCCTTGAAAGTGGATGAAGAGTAAAAGACAGCCATGAAAAGCCTGGGAAAAAACCTTAGGCTATAGGTTGATAAAATAAAGAAGGCATATTCAGCATAGGGATGCAAAGAGAAGTGTGGTATGATCAAAAGAACAAGCTGAGACAGCAATCTTGGCAGTCACGATTGATTTCGAAAGTAAAAGTCACATTTGTCAAGGAAAAAAAAAATTATAACAATTGAGATACAAGATGAAGAGAGGCAGGACTGGATTTTGACTGGAAGTATGACAATAAATGGTGTATTTTTGAGCAGTCAAGAAAAATCTGCAAGATCTGGAGTTACCCTAGATGAAAAGAACAAAAAACAAGGCTGAGTCAAAAAGGCTGCGGAGTTTACAGGGCTGAATAACAGAAGATGCTGACAATTTCCTCAGCAATCAGAAAAAGAGGTCAAAGAAAGACCTTTGGGGGTCAGGATCCAAAAGGACTGGTTGATCCATGGTAAGCCTGGAGCTGATGGCTGAGTGTGTAAGGAGAGGGCTGGGGAAAGAGGTCAGGAATGGAAAAAGAGACAGGGCTTGCATCATTTGGTATGACACCATGACCAAATTTCTGTGTGCAAATGAAGGAACTCATAAATTCACAGCAGGACAAGAAAAAGAGATCAAGGACAGAGAGCACCCAGAAAAAATTGAAAGGAGAGAGAAAGAGAAATCTGAAACACAGGAGTAAAATCCAGAGACAAGGAGGCCAGGAAGGACTTGATTCTGAGAAGTTAATGACATTAATGGTGAAAATGAAGAGCTGCACCTGAGATCAACCATGAAGAGGCCAGCAGGAACTCTGGGAAGTTTTGTTTCAAAGAAATGAGGATGACAAAAAATCTGGAAGCTTTTGGCCTGGAGCTGGAAGGAGCACATCAAGGACCATTAACAACCTCTTGGCCAATACCATCCTCTGGCCAACACAAAAATTCAGTGACTTAATCACACCATCTCTCCTGCTCACTGCAGAGTAAGTAGAGAGGAGATAAAATTAGTTCCTTCTTTTATTTCTATTTTTAAATATTCAGAGATGCTCAGTGATAAGAGACTTGACAGTTTGACATTTCATCTGTTCCAGCACATGTGCTTCAAGGAATAACTACAGATCCATAATTGTACCTCAATTTCTGGTCAAAGATGCCAGAACCAATAAACTTCCAGTAATGTTAAGAAATTCTTTTGGTACATTTAAAATAAGGTATCTTCTGCCATCAAGGAAATATTTCATCTTGCTCAAATTTTCTTTCAACCAAGATTAGCCATCCTGTTAGCAATCTATCTGCAAAATTAACACTATCAGTGATATGAAATGGAGAAGAACAGAAGTGCAGGGGTTACCACCACAAACCAGTGGCTGAGTGGTATCCCAGCCACACCATCACCTCACTAGGAGAAAACAACCTGAGCCCAACAGGATTATAACCACCACCACAAGAATTATGTATTTGGGTATCATTAAGAGTTAAAGCAGAAACACAATTGCTTGTTCTCTGGTCAGTATGAAAAGGAAAATTAACTTTTTTTTGTACAAAGTGCTACAGGTAAGATCTGGTACTCCTTCCACAGAACAGGGAGCTCCTCAGGTGGGTAAAACCTGCTCTGCAAGTCACATAATCTTCCAAAAATAAAGGTTAGATTAAGGGAGAGGTAACTAGAATGAGGATAGATAGCTAACATTTTGTTTATATATATACATGTATTTATAAATATATAAAAATTGTAAATAAATAAATACATATATAAATATATACTGTGTAGAGAATAGTACATATTATATAGGATATAGAGAATATATAGAGGAGGAAACTTCACAGATTTCATACTGACACCCTGAGTATGGTAGTTAGGAAATTCATCAGACATGAGCAACATGAGCAATATTTCAGTATTCCTTGAAATTTTATAACCCCCCAGGCTGTACCCAAGCCCTGTATTTTCATAAAGATATGGGTCAACATCTCTGAGAAACTACTCAGTCCCTCCAACGTATGCACCAGATCATGCACATGAAACTCCCTCCTTGGGTCCTCATGTGACAATGTAAGAAAAATTGGTGACGTGGGTGTCATCTTCACAAAGTGGGTTTATAAACCCATCTGTTTAGTATGTTCCTCACAAATACAAAGAGAGTGATATAAGTCCATCATGTTTTTTGTACAACTTTAGAGTCTAGATAAATATTTGATCTATAACAATAGTTCATACATATATATATATATGTATTTATATTACAGTATATTCTGGCAATTTGCATATCCATGAGCTGATACAAACTTTAACAGAAATAATTCCTTGCTGAAAGCCAACTAGTAATGTTTTTCCTTTCATCTTATTTCTCCTTCAGAGTGCTTGGGCTTTTCATTGAAGGCAACAGCATTTTGCAATCAGTTTAGAAGTACACCTCATTTTACGAACCTAGAAGAAAATGTTTTCCCAAGTATTTTACTGCATTTAATTGTTATTTTTAAATACATTTTTGGAAAATAACCTCCAGTAAACAAAGATGTATGGTTCCATAAATAAACAATGAGATAATTACAGCCTCTTCATGGAGCCCATATTAGTCATGCACGTCTAATGAAGCATTGCTAAGCTATCACAGGGAGACAGCCTGATGTCTGTGATTAACAAAATAATATTCATAAATAGCTAATGAACAATGATGGTCCTTTAAAAATTTTGAATATCCTGCTATCCTGAGAGATATTGTTTTTCTAGCTTCTCAAGGAACACACTAATTGCTAAATTCTATCCTGAAAAGGCAAATATTAAATAGCATAATGCAACTATTTGCATTTTTGCCTTCTCCAGACCATGCTTTCTAAAATACACAAGAACCCTTGTGAAAGTCTACCAATGAAGAAGAAATCACAGCTTGTTCTCTACTGGGTTTGACAGACCCCATTTTGAGATGCCACCAGGGTGCTGGGGGAATATGGCAGAAGAAAGGGATTATTTTCATTTAATATGCAGCCAAGAAATCACCGATGTGGCACTGGGTAGAAAAAGTTTGGGTTTAGTAATAAATGTGGCAGAGTTTTCATGGTAATTTAAAAATAAAACTAGTTCCTTCAGGTAAGGTATATATTTGGCAAACATATTCTGGAGAATATGTGGGATGAATGGCAAACATGTGACAGTAGACAAAAGAGGTGCATTTGAGAGATGAAACAGGGCAAAAACTATCTGTGATGATAAATTTGGGCATAGATCAGGATAACCTCCTGTTAGTCAAACAAAATACAATTTCAGATTATGCAGCTGCTGCTGGGGCTTTAAAAGCAGAAGAGTTTCTGTTGTTGTGCCTGTGTTTGCAGACTCCTCCAGCAGGTGACTGAGTTGACAGAACATTACAGGTAACCCAGAGGGTTGCAGGGTGAGCTGTGTTAAGCAGGGCCCTTCTGTCACATCCTAAATACATTGACACAGATTTGAAAAGGGGTATAAAAGGACCTATTTTGTATTAATCCATGGAAGAGAACAATGAAATAAAAGAGAGAAGTGTTACTATTTCTATTGCAGTGCTATAGCTCAACTGAATTGTATCTCATCTACCCTGCAAACTCACAGTAAATCCTTCTTGTATTTTTCTTGGTGAGATAAATTCTTCCCAAATGATATTCCACCTTGAGACTAATCTCCTTCATGGATAATTTTACTCAAAGGGCAGAATTCCTAAAGCTATAATAATAGCATTATTAAAATCAATAGTTTTTGATAAATTTTATATCTGGAGCATACTAAAGAGAGCTATAAAGTACAGGGGGGAAAGCCTTGCTTATAATTTTTAGTAGTAACCCAACTGCAGCCCTTCAGCTGTAATGAATTATGGAGCAATTCCCCTAAATCATCTGTATGAAGGCAGCTATGACACTGCCAATTTTAAAAAATTTGCTAGTTTTCAGCTACAAATTGATTTTTGATTCTGATAAATTAAAATCCAATAGGAGCCTACAAGATCCTAAACACAGAGAAGCCTACATTTTTCCAGAATATTTTTTTTCTCTTCCCTATCACATCAGACTGCCACTGGTGGCAGATGTGATAGCAACAGCCAATGATAAAAATTAAGAAAAGACACTCTGGGAAGATGAATAACCTTTCCCAACAAACAATAAATGAGGTTTGGTTATGGCCTGTTGCTGAGGGTGTACTGAGATTGCACATGGCTACCAAAAGGCACAGGAAGAAGCTGGTGAAGCAGAGAGAGACTGTGAGTAGAATGGGACGTCAAACCTTGGGACATGGAGAGAGCCAAGCTGGGGAAAAAGCCAAAGGAATGGTGGCTGTTAAGAGCTGCCAGAGGACTTCATGCACTTTGCTTCAGAAGCTTGGCACAGTTGTCCTGTTTTCAAAAAAACACTGTGGAAAAACTGGGGTTGAAAGCTCCTCACACCCCTCTGTCACAGTCCTGCTTCAAGAAGGACAAGTCAATATTCCTCTCCATCACTCTGGACAGACATCTGGAAGGTGGTTTTAAAAGTTTCAGTGTAAGCCACAGTGAGTGAGTGGCAGGGTTACTGTAGGGATGATGTAGTTATGCTGGATTTAGAATATTGGGTGTCAGTTATGAAATGAAAGAGAGTTATTCTCATGTCTCCACCTCACTACTTGCAGACAGGAGAGTGTGAAGGATGCTGCAGGAAAGAATTTGGCCCAACTACACTTTTGTTTCCAAAAGCATCTCCATTTCCCTCTTTATTTTGCAAAAATAAATGCTAAGTTTGTGAAACATTCAGAGTGCCACAGGACAAGTCTCATGCTTTTTCTTGTTCTTTTCCCTTTTTCCTCAAGAAAAAGACAGTAGCCTTAGGACAGCAACTGTGGCCTCAGTGCAATTTGCAGATGAAAAAGAAAACAAAATATTTCCATGTTATACTCTGTTCTGTACACGGAGTGAAGCTGGTACTCCCTGGCCAAGACAAGGCTTGTCATCTCACCTCAGAGTTCTGTACTACCCTAATATCTGTTTGGTAAAAGACACAACCAGGACTGCACTGGCAGCCCCAGTCCTGACTTTTCCAATCTTCAGAGCCCAGGCTGTAACTCCAGCAACCTTCTTTTCAGCACTGCTTTTGTATGAATTCTTTACTCATGCTGTACAAAACACATTCCAAACGAGCTTTTCATCACTAACTACTTGTATTATGTATCAGTGAGCTCAATGACATTGATTTTCTAATAATATAAATTAACTGGCAAAGATAATTTCATCTATCATTAGTAGGGTTTTATTTCTGGCATCGTGTTAAATAGTTAATCTTTCAAAAGATTAAATCAAGAGCTTTTTAAAATTCAAGGCAGAGCTTAAACTGCTGCAAAAATCTTCTTAATTAGGATTAAAGCAGTTTGTGTGTTGTCTCTTTATATCTAAGTAGTATAATGTTTTGCTTAGGTTTCTTCTTTCAGAGCAATCTAAAAAAAAAAAATCAAACATGATATTGCTGTGGTGAAAACTATGCTAGGCATGGAGGTTCCCTGCAACTTCTCAAGCAGATGCTGTGAGTTCCTGCTTGGCTGCCTCCAACAGCAACCTCAGTCTTTCAGGTATCTTTTACCTCTAATTCCATACAATCTATACCTTTTCTACTAGTGGCCATACAAAAGCTCTAATGTCACATGGTGGTGACTATGACTGTATTCCTGTAGGATTATGGACCTGATAGAATTTCTTAAGATTGCCCTGGGACATCTTCAGGGCAAACCATATGGTGTTCTGTTCCCAGGAGCTCCCCAGCCCCACGTGCCCTTCCTCATCCTTTCTCAGTCCCCACCTATCTGAAGCACTGGAGAAGTTTCACTCTCCAGGAGTTGTCCACAGCTCCCACTTCCAGCTTGTTTTCTTCTCCACCACCTTCCCATGACACAAGGGGTCCAAACCAAGACAAGTGCAACCTCTCAGCCTGATCCCTTGTTATTAAGACTCTGGGAAGTCACTTGGTATGGCTGAGGAGTCTCAAGCAGCACCAAGAGGACTTGTGCAGATGGCCCCAGGCTGGATGAGAAAATCCATATGGGCACAGGCACCAGTCTGCACCTTGGACTGCTGAAGACTTCTACAAACAGTGGGCTGGTATTTCCAGGCAGCAATTCTTTATCTGGCAGAAGGAAAAGAAATCCCCTCTTGGCACTTTCTGGACTCAAAGCTGTGACTCCTTCTGCACATTAGGAGCATCTGTGTGCTCAAGTTCTAGAGAAGTAGCCAGGGCAAGATTTTATTATAAACCAGATCCTCATGCTACACTCTACACCTCAGTGACCTAATGGTTTGCTCTATGATAACCCCATTATCAAGCTTGCCAGGTGCTTCACGTGTGAAATACTAGTGCCCAACCAGAAAATGCTTTTTAGGAAAGATCCATGAAAAGATTCAGTTTTGTTCCATCGGATGATTATTTCACTTACCCCTGTCTTTTCATCGAAGATCTTGATACCCCCAAAGGAGACTGTTAGGAAGATTTTTTGTTTATGTTCTCCTTTTGAACGAGCTGTAGCAACAATTCCCTATGGAAACAAAAAAGAGGTTGGATACTTTCATTGCTCTTCCAGGTGCCACAGCAGAGCACAAAGATTTGCTTGTATCCAGCTCACCACTCTTCTAGGAAAACTTACAGGCTTTCCAGGAATACTCCCTCTCTTACTTTTGGCTTCCTCCCATTTTCAAGGTACCATATCTCTTTATGCTACCCAGAGAGCATTTCAAATATGCTCCCACTTCCAACCCCTGCACTAGCTAATCCTCCTTGAAATTTGTTTTCATGGAAGCTGAAGGTCATTTCTAGCACACTTTTCCTAGCTATAAAGCTGCTTTGTTTTCTTTTCATACCAAGAAGAAGTAAAGGGAAAAAAAAACAAACCAAAACCCCCCAACAACTCTAGCTTACTTCATAGGCAAACATTTGAAATAAGAAAAGGGAGCTTTTTTTATAAATGCATCTTCTCAAAACCAAATTATACCACAGATGTAGAAAACTTCTGTTAAGGGCTCATTTTTTTCCTGATCTCAGGCTTGTCCTTTTTAAGTCAACTCGCTGATGTGCATCTCCCACAGTCAGTGTAATAATAACTTCTATTTCCACCGTCTTCAGAGCCTGCCCTGACCAGTAACACTGTAATAAGGTCAAACGTAACCAATTGCACCAGTAAATAAATTGAAACCCCAATAACCAATGTTTTAAGACCCTCATGAGATTGTTCCTTCCACTGAAAAACATCAAATAAAAAAATAAATTAATAATAATAAAAAAGAGGAAAACACTCCCAAGCATTTACTCCTAGCCCTAAGTTGTAGCCCTGCAGGGCAGGGGGGAAACCCACACTACACTCAAGAAAAACACATCCTCTCCTTCCTTCTCAACCACTCCAGCTCTTCACCTTTCCCAAGGCTCCTTAGATGAGGATTCCTTCAGAGAGCTCTCAGGCTCTTTGAGGGTTTGAAGAAAAGGCTGAGCTCAAGAGAGATGTCTGGCACGCCCCACAATGTTCACCCTCCCACACCACAAGTGCTTTCAGACTGCCTACTCTCTAAGTGTGCAGCCTACTCAAAGGCTGATTTTTTTGTCACTGCTCCATCTCTTTCCCAAAACTCCAGGGAGTCCTCTTCATCTTCCCTGTCCCCTCAGCACACTGCCTCCTGATTCTGTAACCCATCAGTGCAGCTATTCCAGGTGTAAGACATTGTCCTCCCAATGAGGACACATCAGTTCTCCCTATATCTGGCTCCCTACACCCCTCAACCTCACTCACCCCTTCTTAACTGTTCCAGCAGAAGTTAAGATAACACTCAAAGGCAGCTGAGTAGCACTGTGATAGAAAATGTTCTGATATATCATTTTCTTTCCTGGTGGCTTATCTCCCCTTTTGCATAATAAAATTACTCAATGTGCAGATGCGTTGTTTATAATTTGTGGACAAATTGCAGTGGTGTCAATCATGAATAACTACCAACCTCAGAGAGAATGTATTAAAATTAAACTGGGATAAGCAGCACCAGCCCTGAGTTCATGTAAAATTGACTGATTTCAATACATAATTAACCAGAGTGTGACTCGGGCGTCATGAAAGGAGAATGAGCAAAAGTTGAAGTGGAAATTTGCTCCCCTTGACTCCATAATATTAAAGATTAAAAGTTCCACTCTACCTTGAGCTTCATCATGGAGTCCTGGCATAACTTGTCTCCTCGTGCAGCAGAAACCTCATCTATCCCAATCAGTTTTGCTTTGTATCGGACACCATCACCTTTAAACCTCTTTATTAAAGTGGCTTCACTGCGATCCTGACCTGGAAAAGACACAAGGGAAACGAGGACATTCACATGAGTGCAAGGGGAAAAGAAAGGAATAAACACTTGGAATAATATGGCAAATTAGATCTAACTCCTACCTCGATACCTACACGTGTGAACATTTAAATACCATTAGGAGGAAAGCATTAGTTCAATGAAACCTCTCGGCCCTTACTGCCTCAGATGAATTCCCAGTGGAATTGTTGCCACACAAAATCTTCTGCACGGAATTTGCACACAAATGAGGTTTGCAGAAAGAAGAGATAAGCCTGGATCAGACCCTGTGGATCTGAAAACTTCTGTTCTGTTATGGGTTGTTTTATTCCCAATACACTGGAGAATTCTTCATTCTGACACCAAAACCCTAGCAGAAACATTTCTTCATGTACTGACTCATCTATCCACTATTAGAAATATTTACAGTTACAGCCTGGATGATGCAAACCCCAATGATGTGATTTCCTGGAGAATGTTGCTGGTCTAACCTCCCCCATCTAAGAAATACTGTCTCCTTGTCCTATTCTTTCTGCTTATAGACATACAAAAAAGAAAACACAATGAGCAACGTCAGCTCTCCCAGCAAGAACTTGAAAAAACAGCACCTGGGGTTTCTTAATAAAAGAGCAATCAGGGGGCAAGATAGCACAGTACTGATGGGCCCAATGTACACAAATTACAATTCTCAGACTTGCTTGAACTACACGATGATAACACTGCAACAGTTCATGAAAGGAACAGTTTTGTCAAGAAGATTTTTTTCCCTGAGTATCTGGCAGAAGAGTTTATACTATGTCTTAGCTGGAAAAATTATATTAGTTGGGGAATCAGCCTTGCAAAAACTGATTAAAGATATATTTTGCAGCTGACTCTGGAACTTCTTTCTAAAATGTCAAAAAAAAAACCAAAACCCAGCAGTGAACTGCAAATAACTGCAACCAACCAACCAACATCCAAGGCACAAAGAAGCAGGGGAAAAAGAAAAAAAAGAAAAAGAAAAAGAAGGAAAAGGAAAAAGAAAAAGAAAAGGAAAAAGAAAAAGAAAAAGAAAAAGAAAAAGAAAAAGAAAAAGAAAAAGAAAGAGAAAAAGAAAGAGAAAAGGAAAGAGAAAAAGAAAGAGAAAAAGAAAAAGAAAGAGAAAAAGAAAGAGAAAAAGAAAGAGAAAAAGAAAGAGAAAAAGAAAGAGAAAAAGAAAGAGAAAAAGAAAAAGAAAAAGAAAAAGAAAAAGAAAAAGAAAAAGAAAAAGAAAAAGAAAAAGAAAAAGAAAAAGAAAAAGAAAAAGAAAAAGAAAAAGAAAAAGAAAAAGAAAAAGAAAAAGAAAAAGAAAAAGAAAAAGAAAAAGAAAAAGAAAAAGAAAAAGAAGAAAAAGAAAAAAGTGAAATAGATATTAAACAATTTGAAGTTTATTGGACCCAATAGATTCCACCAGGAAATTCACCTAAACACAGACTGACATTGCTAAAATGTACACTAGTACCACATAGGAGCTCTAGTCACAGACTCTGCCCCATCCTTCTAGCTATAGCACAAGATTAATAGGAAGTTGGAGCCTGCTATAAATTAACCCTAGGTAAGAATCTAGTATTAGCCACCTCTATTTGAACATTTTTGGCTCACATTTTCTCCACAGCCGATTCCTATTTAAAAGGTCCAATTTCAGCACCAAAAAAAAATCAATTATATCTGCTTCTTTCCAGCTGCACAGAAGATCTGCTCTTACATTTTATGTTACTTTTAAAAAATGAGAGACAAATGAGAAATCAGAAACTCAAAGTTATATTTGATTCAAAGTCAAAATACCACTCCCCAGGAAAATGCCAAGGCAGATGTTGGCACCATCAGCTAAAAACAACACCAAACCATCTTCCACTTCCAGCTCCCAAGTGGGGCAGGAGGGAGACACATCTGGAGACACAACAAAGTTCAACATTAACAGTGGGCTTTTCCATGGCCTTTATACTTACAAAAATTACCAATTTCATTTGCAGTAAGTCCAGTTTCAAAAGCTTTCTTGCCAACAATTTTCATCTTGGTTATAAATAAGAACATTGCACGAGCATAGATGTGTCCCAGGGTGTTTCCTGGGTCTGAGTCATGATATGGAGACCTCACATTCCTTTTCTTGTTTGAACATTTATACTTATTCCAATCCATGAGCTATGTGCTGAAGATAACTAAATCCTTGACATGAATAACCCATTCAAACACAACCTGTGGCTCTGTTTGCTTATGCACAAGTCCCATGTCAATTATGACCCAGATTAAGTACGATGAAGTGTTTTGGGGAAAAATGACTGGAAAAAAAACCATCAACCTGAAAACCATGTGGATATTTTAAACCGTGCTGGAAACTGCAAATTACTAGACTACAGATTCATCCATAAAATCCTAAAGCCTGTGTCCCATGAAAAAGCACAGGGAAGGCACAAATACACTGCCCTATGCTATAAACCAGCCATCTGCAAGAGCCACCATTTCTCAGTGTATACCCAGATCTCCCCTGATCTATACCCAGACATTATTTCCAAATTTTGGTGCTGTAACCTGTGCTGACAAAAATTTTGACCTGCTTGGAAAATTACCATGTGACAGACACTGTCAGAGTGGTTGATTTTAGAGCACCCAGGAAGTGGGAGATTTATGTGCTGTGATACTTCATTTGCACATTGGACACTTACAAGGCCCAGAGTCCAGACTCTCATCAACATATTATAGAATCATTTTGGTTGGAAAAGACCTTTCAGATCATCAAGTCCAACCATTAACCCAACACTGCCAAGGCCACCACTAACCCATGTCCCTCAGCACAGCATCTACACAGCTTTTAATCACCTCCAGGGATGCTGACTCCAGCACTGTCCCAGGCAGCCTGTGCCAGGGCCTGACAACACTCTCAGTAAAAAATTTTTTTCTAATATTTAATCTAAACCTCCCCTGGCACAACTCGAGGCCATCTCCTCTTGTTCAACTATTTCTTCCTTGGGAGAAGAGGGCAACACTCACCTCACTCCAACCTCCTTTCTGTTACTTGAAAAGAGCAAGAAGGTCTCAAGGTCTCACCCCCTAGCTGCTTTTCTCCAGGCTGAACAAGCCCAGTTCCTTGGCTTCTCCTCATAATTTCATCATTAAAAACAAAAAAGTTTTTTCTAATGACAGTTCTTGAACAAAGTTCCTTCTGTGTTTGAAATGGCATAAAGAAGAGATGCCTGAATTATGAGGCTGTAATTCTTCAGCTTCAGAGGAGGCAGAGGACTAAGACTACATCACCAAACCAGAGAGCTGAGCCAGAAACCCATCCAGAAAAGTCCTGCCCCTTTCTTACCACGTATCAAGCAGAGCCAATCTTTTCTTCTTCACAAGTCCCTGAAGATCTGCTGCCACACACTTGGTTCTCCAGCCACCCCCTGCCACCTCCCATCCTGGATTATCCTGGTTGGTCCCAGCCTGGATTATCCTGGTTGGAGGCTGCACTTACTGCTGGAACTTTTATCTGAATAACAAGACACTGAACCTTGGGGCTTTCACTCTCAGCTTGCCTTCCTCAAACTGTAAAAGACATCTCAAGGGCAGGGACAGGGACATTCATTAAACAACTGTGAAGATTTTATGGAAAACTAAAGCTTGATGTCTCTAATCACTACAAACCCATCATCTCCAGCAAAAAAATTAGAAGCATGTGTTTAATGACAACTCTTTCTTTTCACAACACAGATTTCCTGAGATCTCATTTTAGGATTTTTTGACTGCAGAGCAAACCACTGCTGCCAAAGCTGTGCCAGGTGAGCAACTGATGCCCACCTCATGTCCAGAGTACCCTGTGCAGGTAGGCATCAGCCCACTGTTTTTCAGAACCACTAGAATGATCCTAAGTAAAATATTTGTATTAAAACTTCTAGACCAGTGAGTATTTTCCAATGGCTTGCTCTTAAATTATTTTATAAGTATCTTAAAATAAGTAAAGAAATAGCCCAAGCATTTGTTCACCAATCAACACAACCCTTCCATCATCCAAAATGGAATCATATTATTAAAAAAACCCTAAAAGCTATTTGATTCTCATGCCTCAAACTAAGAAAAAATGCAACAACAGCAACAAAAACCAAACCACTAACAATGTCACACTAATTCAGGTTAGAAAGGTGATCAGTTTTAATTAGAAAATGAGCCACTGTTGACACAAGCAAAGAACTATTTTGTTTGCAGTATATAGATTTATAATCCTCAGAGGCCCTTCAAATGTAAGAGTAATTATTTCATCTACTTCTATAGATGTCACTGTTCACCTTTAAGCCATATTGTGCTCCAGCTGGAGCCTCTGCTCCTGTGTGTGTGGGAAAACATGACCTTTGCTGCTGAGTTGTGACACTGCACTTGGACTTCAACAGTTTTTTTAAGAGAACAATAAATCCCCAGGGCTGGGTGATGCAATGTGCTTCTGGGCTTGCATCTAAAGGAGAGAGAGGTTTATCATCATCATCAGTGTAAAAATATTTTATCCATCTCACTAAATATGCTGCAACACTAATAAATGAGGTTTTTAACACACTCATTTTTATTCAAGGCAACATACCTTAATTAAACTCAGATTCTGCAAAGCAAGCCAGAGGCAATCCTCAACCCCAACCTCCAAGGACTCAACCCAAGTACCTCAGGTCCATTCAGCCCTGAGCTGGATCTGGTAAACAGCCCAAGAGACTGATAAGCTCCTGCAGAAGCTGCAGTTCACAGCAGCCTGGGTTGAGAACCAGAGGTGGGGACTCCCTGGGTCCCAGCCACCAGCAGTGGACCCTGGAACTCCTCAGGGAGCTGCTTCCAAGGAATGACCATCAAGCAGCCCATCACCTGCCCTTCAGCCCTTTCACTCTGACATGGAGAAGGACAGCTGGGTTTGCTTTAGGTTACTTGACTCCTCATAATGCTGTTAACTTTGCAGCTCTCCAGGTTTTCTTCCCAGGCACTGTGTATTGTGGCAAGTGTTTCAAGAAGACTCATCCCCAACTCATGGTGCAAGACAAGGATTACGCTTCATTTTGGCTCCTAGCTTAAGAGAGCACCAAGCTAACACTTAAAGCAAATGCTGTTTATTCTCTCAGGGGATCTTTAAGTGTATTTCATAAATAGGAAAAGAATAGAAACCAAAGCATCCCTGCAGTAAGCACATTGTTGCTTTTTCTCTACCTTCTTCTAACACACTACACATTCCTCACAGCACCCGCTGATCTAAACCAATAGCCCTGGAAATGGCTAGATCCTTTATTTAAATGTGTGAAGCCCTCAGGGCATAATCTGAATTTCTTGATTTTATGACTGTAAAATACATAATGATATTATCCTCAACGTCAACAACATGCTCCTGGCAATCAATTTGCTGAAGATCTCCACTGTCTTCGGTCTCGGGTGAGGGTTTTTTTTTCCCTTTTGTAACTAATAAACTGTCAAAGTTCTTTCCATCACACATTCAAATTAAAAAACTGAAATGACACCTCCTTATATCTTGCAGGGCTGAAAAACAATCACATACACACTTACAAACAGCCTACATCTTCATGGGGACATTTAGTGGAAGATACAAAACGCTGCGGTGCAGAATGACCTCCCGGATGCCCCCCACACTCAAGACCACTGAATTAATTGCTAAATGAAAGATATTTCCTGTTAGCTGTGCATTTATACCCCTCCATGTCCACATATATATATATGCATCCATAATTTTACGTACACATACACACGCACACATGGCACACAGCTTCATTTGCTACCAATTATCTGAAGAGAATTCACAGTGATTTTAATCAACTACAGATTTCCCTAGGAAAAAAAAAAACCAACACATAAGCAGGTGTTAAAGAAAAAATACTTATACGTAATTATATATATGTTTCAGAACAGCAGCAATTAAACAGAAGTTCAGGAAGGAATCACGAAAAGCTCAGATTATTCTCCCTGATGGCACGTTTTTCTCAATGGCTTCACAAAACCACAAGTCTGACACAGAGATAGCTCAAAATATATGAGATATTATATATATATCTTATATAAAAATATGAGATAGCTCAAAACTATCTGTAACAAAAAGGATCTTGGTACCAAGGCTGTAGAACCTCAAGAATGCCATTCTTTCCTCAGAATCATAAGGAAATTCAGTGCATCCTGTTTATTTGGGATTTTAAAGCTAAAACAACTCCTCCAACTCCCACATCCTCCTATCTATTAATATAATTACTGAACTCTTCTCCTAGAGGCAGAAAACTTGGAGTTGCCACATTGTTCATTTGTTAGTGCTGCACCTTGAGATCTGACACAGAAAAGTAAAGTCCCAATTCCTCCTTTCATATTTTAGAAGAGAACACACAGCCTATCTAGCAGGATAGGTGCACATAATTTAACATCTGTTGCTACCACAAGCATCCTCTAACCAGATTTCTCTCGTGAGTTTCTTGCAATTAGCCATTTTTTAAACTTTTGTTAACAAAAGAGTTATTTAAGGGCTTAATTTTAAGATCTAGAATTCACCTCAAGAGATAAGAGTACATTTGCAGCAAGATCTGCTTGCAACAGCTATCCCTGCTCTTATAAATGAAGATTTACTCTGGATTTCACACTTTATTTCATCAATAAAGGATAATTCCTAGCAACTGAAAAAAATTTACCGAGGTAATGAGATGCAATCTGCTTATGGAGGTGGACTACAACCTTAAAAATTCCATAGGGAATAAGTACCTCTTTTCTTTATACAGTGACCCAATACAAAATCTTGGTTACAGTGTGAGTACAATTTAAATGCAACCTTCTCCTTTAATCAACTAGTAGAGAAACTCCTAAAAAGTCTGCAAGATGTGTGTTCTGGAGTGCTTTTATCTACAGATAGCTTCCTGTAGGGTCAACAAGTGAACCCCGTTGAGGTCCACTCTTATTAATTGCCAAGGTAAATGATACTGGAAAGATGCAAGTACACAAAACCCCAGTGAATCACCTTTTAAACCTCCTCCAACCAAGAATCCCACCTCTCCCTATGAGCTGTCCTTGCCCAGGAGTGCCATTGGGAAGGAAATGAGCCTCCTAGGCTGAGAAACTAGAGGGAGAAGGCTCTTTCTGTCTGGTGCTTCCATCCTCTGAGAAAAAAAGTAAAATACCCTGTTTAGACAGCAACACAAACATCTGTCTTGAATGCAAAGACTGAGAATATTTCCACAGGAAAAAAAAAAAACATTTAAAGGGGGGGACACAGAAAGCACTCTGAAGACTCAATGAACTTCTATTACGGTTAAATCTAAAAACATTACCTACAATTTAAAAAATAGGTAAGGGCTCTCCAGGAAAATTCAATCATCATTCAGACTATCATCACAGCAGTACTTCCCAACTGCTCAGTACTGCTATTCACAGTAACCTCCAACTGAGAGATTTTATGGCTTCTGGCATTATTAGCCTGTGAATTACTGTACTGGAAGACATCTCTACATCCCCACTCCTAGAACCAAGTTTCCTGTGTAAGCAAGTAAGATGTTTCCATATTATTTGCTGTCTTTGAGCAGTGCTTTATGAGCAGGGATGTCCTTCATAAGGTGACTTGCAATTGCACTTGCCCAGTTTTTATCTTCCCACTTTGTTCTCTGCAGAAGCTCATAGAAAATAACAGGTGCATTTTATTGTCCCCATAGCAAAGCAGTTGGGGGGAACCAAGGTAAATTATTTCTTTATAGCACAAAGAAGTACATGTGAGTGTGTGAAAAAGAATGCAATTATTTAGAGAAGAGGCCTGAGTATAATATAATGTTTGATTAAATATTTGGGACAAATCTCAGAGATGGAGAGCACAGGGCAAGCACATGGGGATGGCAGTGATGGAGCACATTTGCTCCACAGGCAGATGACAAAGCACTCATTTTAGTTTTAGCCAGAAGGCTCACTTATCAATTTTATTTTCTTAGATGGTCTTTGAGATGACAGTGTATGGGCACATCCTCAGACTCAGAAATGACCAAAAGCTGAATGTAATTAAACTTCCTTTCAGCCTCTGTACCACGCAAGTCTTCATAAATCTTTGAAAGCCATTTTCTAAGATGCTTTTCACAGGCTGGATGCAGAAGCAGCTAAAATCCCAAATTCTACACTGATTTAAAGCAAAATAAGACCCTGCAATAAAACTTCATTTTGGGATACCAGCCTTGTTCAGCAAGCCCCTGGGGAATGACCAAAAGCGAAACAAGGAAAACCTGGTGTTACATTTTCTGATTTTAAAGAATAAAAAGGATGTTTTCTGGACAACTAGATGGGAAGAGAGAAGGATAGGTATCTGTGGATTCTCCTCTTTAAAAGACAGAAGATCATTTAGCACCTTTAGCACCTTATTTTCCAAAGCTGGGGTAAATATTTAAATCAAGAAGACATAAAGTCAAGTAAACATCCTCTCAGAACTAAAAAAATCTCAGAACTTAGGGGAAAAAAAAAAAAAAGTGCTTTTATGTGTCTACCTGTATTTGGCTTTCAGCATGTAGTTTTCAGCAACAATTTTAATTAGACTTTAACTAATCTAGGACACAGACATGGATGTGTGTACACACAGCACCCCAAAGTCACGTTGAGACACAAATTCACAATTTCCACTTCAAAGCCTACAAATGCATTCTGCTGATGAGTCTATCAAAAAGTTTAGGTTTTGTTATGTATAAAAAAAGAGAAAGGGTGGAGAATCAGTTCACTTCATACAAATGCCAAATCCTTATGCTGCCCTAAGATAAATGCCAATTCTCCAGGACAATAAAAAAGACTAAGTTAAGAAAAGATAATGCTCTGATGATTAACATTCCCAAATTTCTTGCATGCTCAATGAGGGAAAAATCTTTCCATTCATGATAACTAATTACAGACACTGAAGTCCCCAAAGAAAAGTGCAATAGCCCATAACAGTCAAAGCAGGAGAACAAAACCATTAATTGATTTACACTTTACCCTCTCTTGTCACCACTGTGGGCTCCTGCCACATCAGTGCTGCATGCACACAGGGGGCTGAGCACCACACTGGATGAAACCCTGGCTGCATGCCAAGGCAACCTTGCTCCTTGAGTCACCTTCCTTCTCAACGTAGAACTTTTATTTTGTGGAAGGCTCATGCCAGTACTTGTTAGAACAGGCCATCAACATCTGCCAACTGCAGAGTCTGGTGCTTGGGCTTCTGTTCCTTGAGCAGTTTGGTTCAGTGATGCCCGTGAAGTCTCACCTGAATCATGGGACTTGGTCTTCTGGGGAAAAGAAGGGGAACATCAATCTCAAAGGACACATGAAAGCTCTCTCACTTGGTCTCCTCTGAAGCTCTCTGCACCTCACTTACCACTTCCCTGAACCTCGGTAACACTGAAGCTTCCATACCTCTGAGCAAAGACTCCAGCAAAAAAGCTGCAGCATTCTCCACCTACAGAACCCCCCTGCACACCCCCCTTCCTAAGGAATTAGTGGCACTGGCAATCATGTGTAGATTTAATAGCCATTCTGATGACAAGAGTAAAAAATGCAGTTCTGAAATGTGCAGACCCCTGAGTTTCTGTCCTAAAAAGCTGGGCTCAGGTCTATGGCATTAGAGGCAGCAGGAGGCTCCAGAAGGGAATTCTGTACCTGCCCTACAAAGCCTGTTCTCTCACAGAAAAAGCAAACGAATGAAAACAACATGTTAAAACCCCCAGCAAATAGATTTGTAGGAATTATGCCATGAGCACATTAATTCAATAAGAAAACAGCTGCTCTTTATTTTCCACAGCCAAACTGAAATACCAGTATTCACCACAGAGCAGTCAACAAAAACCAAATCACTCTTTCCTTGCTGAAATTGTTCACATTTTGCTATCCAATGTTTCAGGAAGAAAATTATTCCCATTTTGGCCTCCCACTGCCTCTGCAGCATCAGAGAACATCTCTCCCTGTTGGAAAAACAATAGGAGGGCAAAGAGGAAAGCAGCTTTTTTTTTTCCCCCAGACTTTGGGCTAGAAAAACACCATCAATTTCAGAATTACAACAGTGGCAAAGTGCTTCTTTCAATCTGGTCCTTTCATTTTTGCCTCCTGCTGCCATTCCTATTGTCAAAGTGGCAGCAGGAGGCAGAAATGAAAAGACTACTGCCAGCAATCACCCTTGGGCAAAGCATTAACAAGAAGTGAAACAGCCCCATGCCAAAACACATTCCAGAGGTAAGAAAGTGGGGATTGTGCATCTCTCCTGTGTGTAGTGCCATGGAGGACCAGGATAACTCTGCTGTTTCTGGTGCTGCATGGATTATTCTGCCACTTTGCTCTGGTAAGACCTCATCTGGAGTACTGCATCCATCTCTGGAGCTCCCAATACAAGAAGGACATGGACTGGATGGAGAAGGTCCAGAGGAGGCCACAAAAATGATCAGGGGTCTGGAACAGCTCTCCTAGGAAGCCAGGGTAAGAGAGCTGAGGTTTTGTTCAGCCTGGAGAAAAGAAGATCTAATGGTGACCTTCCAGTGTCTGCAGGCTGGAGAAAGACTCTTTGCAAGGGCCTGCAGTGATAGGATGAGGGGCAATGGCTTTAAATTAGATAAGATTTTAGATTGGATGTTAGGAAAAAGTTCTTTAACATGAGGGAAGTGGAAAAATGGCAGAGGTTGCCCAGGGAGAAGTGGAAAAATGGCAGAGGTTGCCCAGGGAGGCAGTTGAGGCCTCAAGCCTGTAGATATTCAAGGTGAGGCTTGACAAGGGTCTGAGCAACCTCATCAAGTTGAAGGTGTCCCTGCTGGGACATTAAAAATAAAAAGCAACTGTACTTTTTAAATAAAAGCACTACTGTTCCTTGTGCTAGAACTGAACAACAAAGATTTCTGAAGCCTGAAAACTATACTCTGTGCAATTTGCACCTAAATGGTTTAATCACCTGTGCTTTATTAAAATAATTAGGGAAGATAGTTTAAAAAAAATTCCATATAAATGTCAAAGGAGAAGACAACTTTTAATCTGAGGTCAGAGTTCTCTTAACCAGTATAAAATCCTTGTCCTATTAATTTTAAGGACACACAGATCAGATTAGTCTGCTGAACTCAACACAGGCGTAAAGAACAGCCTCAGGGGAAATACTCTATTTATATCATTAAAATATTAACAGACTTTAAAAATATTATTATACCTCTTGCAGCCGTGCTTATCTTCTTTGATGGCTCTGGTAGGGTCATTTCTGGCTTCTTCTCTAACAGCATTTTGCTGGAGCATGCTGAAAACATTGGTCAAATGATGCACGAGTCCTCCCTTGGACTGCACTCCAATGCCTTCTCAGTAACTTGCCTAGAACTTACTCATTTACAAACAAAATTGACTGTGTCTAATCTCCATGAAAAAAGCCCCAACAATCTAATAATTTAATGCCTGTATTCAGCTTAGTGTAGTATAAGATAGGGCACTGCTATGGCAGGTTAGTATGCTATTAGCTGGGGGATTCTGAAGCATCTGTCATGCAATGTAGGTCAATTTCTAGCCATATAATTCAGATTATGTCAAAATATTTATTCATGAGTTTCCTAATTCAACAGACTTCAAATAAGTCATATTTATGTGAAGAAAAAAACAAACAAACAAACAAACAACAACAAAACACCCAAACCACAAACATCTAAATTATGGCTGCTAACAACTGGGTTATTGCAGCTTCAAATACTCTGGTAATCCAAAGACGTGAGTAATATTTTTCCTTTACAATGTACTATTCAGCAACAAAATTGGTTTTATTTCTTATTTGCCATTATTTTTAGTCTGTTTTCCCAAGAAAACAAGAGTAACACAATCACACACTCCATGGGTGTATGCGGGAGAGTGCAAAGCAACCCTCATCCCTCCTTCTCATGGTTGTTTTTTTCCCTGCATTAACACTTGAATATTCAGACCAGTTTCAGCTAAGTCTCATCTATATTATGAAGTTCTCACTTTATTGGTCAGGGGGACACAGGCAGCTGGATAGAGAAGGCTCTGTTAAGGGGCTTGCTGAGGAAAGGTCACACTTTGAGCTTGTCTTTCCTCAAAGCTTAGATCATCAAGACCCAAGAACCCAGGCTCAGGCTTCCCCAGTTCCTCAACACACAAAAGCCTTTCCATCAATACCAAAAGACTACCAGAAGAGAAGGGGGGTACACGATGACTTCCATCACCCACATGCTCACCAAGACCCAACCCCTTCCAGGGAGGGATCAGGAATGACTCTGAGCTGCAGTAACATTCCTGTAGGACTGGGAAAACACAAAAGTTCATTACCTACCCAAGGCCAGCTGTGACTAATTGAACATATCAAGACAAGGACAAACAGCAGCTCTGAGGTTTCCAGACAAAGACAAGGTCTTCAGTATCACATTTTCATCATTCCACAGCACCCTGCTTGATTTCCCTTTCCTTTTACCAGTCTTTGCTTTTATCAGCAACCACACGATGGACTCCACTTTTTAAACAGCCATATGCCTCTTAAATATCCTAAAAACTTTAGGATTGGCAGGAGTAAAATATTGCAACTTTCTTCCCCAAGTAACTGCTGCCTAAGCCTATATTTCATCTTCTAATACAGTGCCAAGAGGTACAGCTGAAAAATGCATAGTATTATCATTCCTAAGGCAAAAAGAATTATGAGCCTAATTCTTTGCTTTATGATGTTTTGTTTTAGGCTATCTTAGCACCATCTTAGTAAGTCAAAAGAAAGAGACTCTCCTCAGAGCAATGCTCACAGCAAGATGCAGAGGGCACAAAGCCCTCATGCAGGTTCTCCAAGGTCCTAGGCTTATACCTGTCCATAATCTATAGGATACATTGCTTCCAGGACAGAGAGGAAGGAATGGCTTTACCTTTCACTACTTAAAAGGTTGTCCCTGAACAATAAAGCCATACAAGACTTAAAACTTTTTGATGGCTGTTCACCTCTGTGCATTAACACACCTTCAGCTTGGCTTTAAGCAACCAGGAAAGGTTGCATCTGAAAAAAAAAAAATCATTAGACCCTGACACTCTCAGTCCTCAGCAACTCATAAAAGCTTTTAAATACCAATGGCCACTACCCAAGAAGCTGTGTCCCAACCTTGAGAGTTCAGTCCTCCAACACCTGCAGGAGCTGCACACCCTGAGCACATCCCAGCCACCACCACTGGACTTGTTTGAGGTCCCACGTGAGCACACAGCTATGTTCTGTCTGTGACCTTTCTAATCAAAGCAAAATAGGGCATTAACACTTAGAAATTATTTCAATTACCAATGCCCTAATATTCATTTTCTAAATGTTCTTCTACAAGGGTAATCAAACCGTGATCTTTGTTTCCTTTTGTCTGGCTGCTTCTCATGTCAGAATTTAAATGCTATGGGTTTTTTTCATTTGTAATAGTTTTCCCTTAGACCTTTCTGATGGAGTCTGCAGGCATTCAATGTAATTTAATTGTTGATTATGTCCATAGCAGTTATTTAACTGCCTATTGGGCTGTTTTGAAAGAATCACAACAGTGGCTAACAAGACTAATCTCAGAACTTCCATTTAAGAAAAATTATTTGAAAATCTAAATGCCAATTCTTTCTTCAGTCCCCCCCCCCTCTCATATTATATCACAAAAATAAAATCTATTTGATATTAAAAGCAACAATAGTGAGCCTAAAGTAACTGGTCAAAATATAAATTCAGGTGCTGAAACAGTATTTCTACCATATAGTTTAAGGACTACTGTTATACAAAAAAACCCTGCCAGGATAAGAGAAGGTAAGTTACAGCAGATGATCTAAGATGAGGAAGACTTGATTCTTGGAATCACATTCTGGCAAGCAGCAATTAAAAAATGACAAAGAACTTATTATGCAAACCCTGATACTGCCATTTGGCTGCTCTGCCACTGTCTCTTCAACCCAGCCCTCACACAACTTTTAAACTTTTCAGTTAGGAATTCAATACTGTCCTTAGGGAAACATGTAGGTTTGACTTGATCTGCTTTCTCCTTTTCATCACCTCAAATATTAGGTGTTTTTACAGCAGAGTGTGTGTGTGTGCATGTGCAGAAAGATGATGTTTTGATGAAAACCACCCCATCCAGCAACACTTAGAGGATCAGCCCTGGTCAGGCTTGAGCTGATCAAACATCCATCAGAATAATGCCACTGGGATGCTCAGCAAAGGAGTTAATAATAGCAGAGGAAAGAAGATTCATTTAATCAGCTATGTATTTCTCTGATTATAGCAAACAAAGGAAGAGGATTGTATGACAATTGTGAAAGATGGGTAAACTTGTAATGAAGCCTTGGCAAGAAGTGGCACAGAAAGATTTTTGATATTGAGACTGTATAAAGTTTCTACTTTTAGAAATGTATCCTAGCAACTCACAGAAATGGTTTTAAAAGACAGCTGGACAAAAACATAATTTGGAATAAAACCAGATGTAATTGCTAAACCAAAGGGTCTGGTGGACCTGAATTGGTCTTGCAGCCACATCTCAGCTTGATTCATGATGTTGAGAAAAGAAACATCAGGACAAGCAGATGTTTTAAAACTATCATTGGCAGGAAAAACTACAAAAAAGCATATGAGAGTCAGTGGAAATTATTTTGAATTTTGTATTCTTTCCTTACTGATGTAGAAAACTCTCCTTGGCTTCCAGTAGAAAGACCTGCTGGATACACACCTTGTGTTTTATAACTGCATGTTGTTAGACAGAGGTTACAAACTGCATAAATGAGCTTTCTTTTTCAGGTGTTCACTCAATTGCATTGCAAATCAAATTTTTTAATTCCAGTTTTCAGGAGAAAGCTGAAAGAAGTGAGTTGTATAATAATGCACAGAACTTTGATTAAATATCTAATCCATTATTCAATAGAGAGATTCTGCTGACATCACCAGCAACAAAAAACGCTCATAAAATCTATCATGAATACAAAAGGAGCCTAAACCATTTTTCAGGAGTAGTATTCAGATTACAATGGCATAGACATTATTGGTGAGAGGAATAAACCATGTTTATACATAACAGGGAACCTTCCAGAAACCCCCAAGGAGCTGAAACACGAGACCATCCTGTTCCTCAGATGCAAAGAGAGAACATTCCTCAGAACTCATTCTGCTTTTCTGTAGAGGATTATTTTGCTTTCCAACAACTGTTTACATGTAAACTACAGCACATGGCACATACAGAATAATTTACCAGGCTGAAAATTCAGGTACTGTTGGGTAATTAGCTCAGTCACAAATCTGCACAACTGCACTAAAAAATGGTTGTAAATGGAATTTGATGCCAGAAGTGGGGCACACAAAGACAGGGTCCCAGTATGGTGTCCAAGGACTGAAGAAAGGATTCCGGAGGAGGAGGAAAAGTTGGGGCCTTTTCAGGTTGTTTTTTAAGCCAACACTTACCATAAGGTCCCTTTGGTAGCTTATCTATCAAGAAGAAAGTTTATTATACTGATCTGAACATCTTTCTTTATATATGATACTGAATATCTAATGGGTAGGAAGACTTTTTTTTTTTTAAAAAACAAACTAGTATAGATACAAATAGCTGCCTCAAAATTCATATTTAACAGTTTGCCAGAGGATATTTTTTCGCCAGAAACAGTGGTGAATTTTCAGTCTCACATGGCATCCTGAATATTCAAAGAGAGGCTTAATCTAATTCTTTGGTTTTAATTCTCCAAAGGTCAAGTTTTACTAATTCTACCATGAAGTTTGTCAACAGATACATTACCAACCCAGCAGTACACACTGCAACATATTGCACACATTGCAGTTTTGTTTCAGTTGATAGAAGTTCCAAGTTTTATGATACATTCTCTTGTTTGCATACAAGGGGCCAAATCCAGAAATCTGCTCTTGATTCCTACCAAAGGTGTCATGATCTGACAAGCAGCAAGCTCCAGCTTCATCAAACCCACCCTCCTAATGATATCAAGTCAACCATTTCACTGAGAACGTATTTCACACCTGATTATTAAAAATCCCAGTTCAAGGGACCATCTGACCTGGAAATGGCCCCATCTCAAGCAGAACTTCTATGCCACAGCACCCATGAATAAGTGCCAACCAAAACATGGATTACCCTCTGGAGATCTACTGACAAGAGATGGATGCTAAGGCCATAAAGTTCCTTCAGTTTGGTGGGATGGAAAATCAGACAGTGATACCACCATGAAATACCCTCCGAAACCCCAAGGACTCCTCTGCAAAAAGGGACAACTTTGTAAATCAGTCATTTCCAAGATATTTTTTTAATTCACTGACCTTGCCCAACTGCTCTTTGAACTTTAAGCATCCCACACAAACCACCCTGGGGCAAGGGGTCCCACAGTTTAACCATGCAGTGTCCCCCTGCTCCCTCTCCACTTGGTTCCCATCACCCCACGTGGCTTCTGCTCAAAAGAACCTGGAAAACTGAAAACTGGCTCACTGGTTTTGCAGAACTAAAGTGTTCAGATGTCTTTCCCAAGTGGCAATTAACAAATGGGAGCCTACCACTGTGCATTGAAATTTACTACTCCTTTTCCCTCTCTGTGCACTGTTTTACATGATCAGCATTGAATTCTATCTGCTCTTTCATTGCCCAGATGTTCAATATCATCATATTTTTCAATGTGTCACTGTTAGCTTTTATTTCTACTGTTCTGGGGGGTATTTTACTGCCAGTAACCACCACTGCCTCCCTATCTGTCCCCTCCTAGCTCATGTTACTGGTTTGAGATGACTGGCATCAGTCCTCTGGCAACGCAAATGAAGATCACCATTTTATTACCTCTTCTCCTCTCTCCCCATTCCTTTATTACTTCTGAACTTTAACACCTCTGGACTCATGCCACTTTGCAAGAAAAGGGCAAAAAAAATCCTGATGAAGACTAAACTGACATTCAAACGGAGAGCAGCAGACCTAATACTACATTTGGATTTATTTCAGAGAAATCTTCAGATCTTTTGTTCTAAATAGAGTTACTGACCTAGAAACATATATTCATCTCTGGAAATAAATCAAAATTCCTCCTACATTAATCTAATTGCACTAGTGGAAGCTAAGTAGTCCCTTAAGTAATTTAACTTTCCTTATTTGAAGGGGAAAAAAAAATTCAGACCTTCCCCACCGCAGCCAAGTGTGTTTTGTAGAACAAGACAGTTATGATTAATTTCTCTGTTTACAGTAGTAAAGGCATTTTCCCTTAAAACAAGAATAGGTGTGAGCAGTCTGCAGTTAGTGAGCATTTCTTTAGCAAGTAAATAAACGACTCTAAAGTCCACAAAACAGTCTAGGTATGGGTTGGTGGGTTTTTTCTGTTTTGTTTTTTTACTGCCACTTCAATAAAACTCCCCACAAAATTTGCTGATTTCTGAAACACGATAAACTCAACACCTAAGAACCTATTTTAGAAATAGCTCTAAGGAAAACTGTGGACATTTTAAGGAATTAATGAACCTGCTGGGTTTCTTACCTCCTAACTCCTGTAATCATGAAGCTATTCTACAAAAGTGCAGCAGCAGCACTCATCAGAACCCTCCTCCCCCTTTTGCCTGTGGTGCCAATATTAAAAAGAAAGGAGGAACCCTTGCTCAATGCCCAGGGAAAGGGTTCAAATACCAGGAGGATTCAGGTCTCTCATCTTAATTAGAGGCAAATGTAGCTAAGCTGCCTGATGCCAGGTACCTAAGATTTAGGGCAGGGAGGGATGTCTTGGCCTATCTAAAGGCTCTTCTGAACCTCAGCCTGAAATCTGGCTCTCCCCATGGGATCCAGAAGGAGCCTGGGAGCTGGCATAGTCTGGACTCCATCAGTGGGGTGAGGAGATGGCAGATCAGACATCTGAAAGTTTGTATTGCAGCATTCAGGCCCTATATGGGCAACACGAGGCAGACAGACACAGCTTGTTACACACAGGCTGCCAAGTGACTTCTGGAGGCTGGGCACCTATGCTTCCCAGTTGGCTTAGGAGCAAATGTAAACTCTTAGGAGAAGTCTCCCCTCCCCTTTTAGAGTCTGTTCAAAAAGTTCTTGCTCCTTTTCAAACACAAGGCTTAAGTACTGAGGATAAAATCTCCACGCCATCCCCCCAAGGAGGAGGCATCTCTCTTGCCTGAGGTACCATTCCCCCAGCAGCCTGACCCAGCTGTGATTTCAGATAAAGGACAACCAGGGACAAGGGTGTTGCTGAGCAGCAGAGAATTTATGAGGGGTTGTGATGTCTTGTGAATTCCTTCACCTTAGACTGGATGTTCTCTACAAATAACTCTCTGTCTAGGGTAATTATTTGGGGATTAAGAAGAGCTAATAAAACCCTCTCGTGAAAGGCTGGATGAATTTGAGATGATAACAAGGTTGTGATGTGCCTAAGGCAGCAGGGGCATCTTTCTGATTGTAATTTTATCAACTCTGATTAAAAGAAAAAAAAATATTTACCTGTGCCCTGTTCAATAAATTTTGATACAAGTCTATTTGTCAGCAGGCAGCCAATCTATTTTTTCTAACATGCTTACCATCAACAGGCTAAATTCAGATTTCCTCTACTTCTGCTTCACCCCAAGAAAAACAGTAAAGTATATACACAGTACACATGGTAAAACCTCTGAAGAATACTCCTAAAAACCAAAACACAGACATTAGCAGCCTTCTTGAGAGACACAGGCCTGATTTCCACTTTTCAGATACTCCACATCCATGTATCAGTACTGGGAATAGTATCAGGGATGCAAAGCTAGCAGGGCAGGACTGCTTTAATCCCACCACATTCAGCCCTCAGCATCACTGCAGAGGTGTAAAATTCAGACCTGCAACTCGAAGGACTTTCTGAGTCTGCAGAGGAAGGAGCACTGCAGAGCTTCTGGCTTTCTGCCCTGCTCAGAGACAACATTTAGACAGAGGCTTCTGCAGTGTAGATTCCTCTTGATGAAGTGTTCCCAGAGCAAGCAGCTCCAAAGGAAGAGAGATTCATAGCAGCTCCTTTTCCCTGATGTACTGCAGCTGAGGGGACAACAATAAAAAGTAATTATCTGTCCTCCTTCCCCAAATATCGAGTCCCTCAAATTCCAATGATTTCTTCTCATACATGCCAGAACATACCATCAGTGGAAATATTGCTTTGCACCACTTTTTTTTTTTTTTTTTTTTTTTTCCCCAGGCTTTGAAAGAAAAGCCTATGTAGTGAAAATCTAATGATGCAATGGATTGAATATGAATAGCTCATTACTTCTGCAAAGCATCTTAGTTATTCTTGGCCTTACTAATCCAGACAATTAAGGCTTGATTAGGCTAAAGTTGTCTTTCCTATGTTAGCCATGTAGTGACTTCCATTTACATCAAGAGCCATAAACTGCATGTACTTAGAAAGAAGGCAAAATAGTTAAGGAAATACCTACCTCCCAAGTGAATGAGTACAGAAACACATTAGGCAGTGCTGCTTAATCAGAATAAATCCTAGCAATTAACTGAATCTTCCTTATTCTTTACACAAGCTGGAACAAGCCAGTTCCTTTAAGATTTGAGACCCTGAGTTTAAATAGGTCAAAAAATAAGAGCACTGAATATTAAATATACTCTGCACACCACACAACATATTGCAAATTCACCTTCACTAAATGGAACCGGAAGGTGAGATGCTTCCATGCTTTCTCTGCTATTAATTTGAGTGTGACTGCTGATGAACTGAGGTGCTAATTAACTTGCAACATTATCAGTCTTTGGCTTTAACTGATTGGCTGTATTACAGAAATCCTAGGATGCTTGGAACACATTAAAAAAACTCAAAAAACCAAAAAAAACTTACAGCTAAAAATACTCAGGTTCTCACTCTTTTGAGACACTGGTGGGTTTAAAAGCAACAGAAAGGAAATCCAAGCCATATGAACTGCTTAGCAAAATAATGAAGTGAATTAAATTAAACTATAGTTTGATGAAAATCCGTGAGGAAAACATCACTAATGATGCTAACAATGGAATACAACATCTCTGTGACTGCACCACACATTCAATAAGCGCACTGTGCACATAAAACAACGCAGTGAGTGCAATAAACATAAACCACAGTAAAAAGGAGAATGTGCACTTTATGTTATGCAGTACACAGAAACGTAGGCCAATTACAAATATAAAATATTGGCATATGCTTCACACGTGCACAAGTGAAAGAACAATGAGGGAAAAACAGGGCAGCAGGTGACATTTTCAAGATGAACAAAGTCCAAACGGGAACACTGGGAGCTAATTAAAGAGCCCATGGCATAGCAGGATCTTCCCCTTACCTGTTCTCAATACCCCTTCAAAACACATTTAGCAGCATCAAATGATGCAGAAGATCATTTGGTCATTACTCTCCTCCCTGCTTATCAATGCCATCCATAACTCACTGCCCAGCAGCTTTTCTCCTCAACACTTCTCCCCTTTCTGATCAATGGTGCCAGCTGGCTAAAGAAGGCTCCCAAAGAGGCATTTCCACATCTGGCACAGAATAAAGTTTACCATCTGAAAGGCAGAGGGGCATACTGTCACCTGCTGAAAACTGCGGGGTGACAAGAGCAGGCAGGATTGGTGGCCCCACAAGCTGGGATCTATATTAGAACTTGATTATTACCACTGAAAAAACCAGCAATTGGCAATTACAGTATAGCTAAAGGAAGGAACCCCACCTGTTACTAGGCCATTCATGCACCATTTTCTGCTAATTAATGATCATCAATACCAAATTTTAAGCCTGGATGTCACAGAGTTAATGCTGAACAGAAGACAGTCCCCAGCACAGGAAAGAAATATATCGAGAAAGCAATTAGCAAGGGGAAAAAAAAACCCCTTCAGAATTGTTAAAGACAGATCCTTAAGTGTCTTATTACATAAATAGTTAATTAAGAGTAAGTTACCGAAACAATTATCATTATCATATTAACACTAATTGTTCCACACAGGAAGACAGCATTGTATAAAACGAGATTGCCTGCCTGTTACTTCAGCACATAAAAATGTCAAGGGACTTTCTTTGGTCTCCTTAATTCCCTTCCAGCCTTTAACCATCTCGGGACGGAAAGACTCTAAACCAAATTCAAATAACAGGGGTTACCAGATTAAACACAGCACCTGCCTGCTTTTATTGAAACAAGTCACATTATTCTGTTAGAATCCCCCTCCTCTTTTCCTGCATGAAAATACACCACTTAGAAACCTGCTCAGGAAAATGTGCCATTGCTAATACTGTGTGGATAACAAGTAGTAAGATTAAGTAAATATGAAGAGACATAATGATGTCTGCATACAGTCTGGAGGTTTAAATACAGTGAAAAAAAACCTCAAAGAGAAAAATCCTCAATCAAGAAAACACGGTTAAAAAAAAAAAAATCCCCCTTTTTTAAAAAAGAGGGAAAGACTGTCAAAAATAAAACATGGGAGGGATGGAAAGGCATCTTTCTGCTCCCATTTTTGATGCCAGCACTGTTTGCTCAAACCTTAGAGACAGAAACAGAAGTGCATGGAGCTGAGCCCAGGATCGGGCCCCTCAGCTCCGGGCTGCCTTGCCTGATTGAGTTTAATTTAAACCTTCTTCCAATTGCCTCCCCTGTTGCCTCTCTGCCAGCAGCTTTCTCAGCACAGCAGGTCCTGGCTTCAGGGCAGGGAAGGAGCAGAGCACCCGCTGCACTTCCCATTAGCCCAGGATTTTCAGCTCCTGCAAATGGTTGTGGCTCCCCGGGTTTCCTCTAAGGACTAAGGCACCTTCTCACCCACCACCCCCCAAAAGTTCCCTGCTTTCCATGGCACATCTACTCCAGGAGAACAGCTGTAGATGCAAACACCTTCCCCAGGCTGGCACTTTGCAGTGTTTCACATTAGCTTCCTGATTTTTTTTTTTTTTCTTCTATAGGACAGAGATTTACAGATTGGGATATTTATGCCATGTGGCTCATCAAATCAATCTAAAACTCCCATTAACAAAAACATCACTATAACAACCCCCTTAGAATACAGTCCCCCTCTATTTGCTCATTTCAAAGACAAATGTCCTTGGAAGTTTCCAGTCCTATGCTAGAAAACCAGTTGGTTTTCCCTCAAAGATGCCCACTCCCTCCTGACTGCCTGCTCCAGCAAGAAACAAAAATTAGAAAGAGAATATTTATTTGCATTTAGACTTGCTTTTCCTCAACTGGCATGTAAATTAGAGGCAAGTGTGTAAGAAAAACAGAAATCTTAAGTTGTTAACATCTCATCCCTCGCCAAAGTTAAGGTACGTGCAGCACTAAGAGCTCTCCCAGGGCTGCTCTCATTTTCTCCTGATAAAAAAGAGAAACATTTGCAGAGAAGTGAGCTGTACCCAATGCTCAACAGAAATTATTTAAGTCGTGATGGATAAATACAGAATTTTGATAGAAGAGACTAAAAGAACTCACTTTTTAGTGAGGATAAAGAGGATAAAGCTCCATACGTGGAGTAACACACCAGGAATGAACGGCCTGACATAAAGACTTTGTTGAGGTTCTTTGGATCTTTAACATTTATTCTAGCAATTGCAAAGGTGGTGGCAATATTTGGAGCTTCCAAAGCTGTGTCTTCCAGGAAACATGGGCATGTGGAAACATAGCAATACCAATTATTGACTCGGGTAGTTTCCTCTAGGGGTTATTAGCTTTAAGGGGAAAATAAAGGAAGAAAGCTCTGGAAGATTCCACAGTGATAGACATCTGAGAAATCAGCCATAGGCTTGGGCAGAACAACATCTACTGTAGTGACAGAGAGGGGAGATCCAGAGAGCAAAGAAAGCTCAAGAAAATAATAAAATAAAATAAAAAAATATAAAAACCACAACAGCAATGACATTGCAGCTGGAAAACCAACCTGCCTGAGGTTCAACCATGCTGGCTGCTAACAGCCTGGTCAAGCACACTCAGAAGGCAACTGGATCCAGCAACTTGACACTGAGGGAAAAGACTACAATAAATTCCTATGTAGCTTTTGCATAATTATTTGTGTGGAGGGGGTGGACTCAAAAATTCCTCCCAGTCCAATGATCTCATTGAACAGCAAGTTGAAATTCTTCATGTAGGCAGCAGTGGATCCTGGTGCCTCTCTCCAGCCCAGTGTCAGTCACTACAGCAACACTCCCCAAGCTGGTAGAGGTCTCAGTAGCAACAGCCCCAAGCCCAGCACTATGTGGGTTGTTCTAATTCTGGTCCAAAGTAACACCAGGGTGATGGCAACCTCTCCAGGCTGTCACATGAAAATTATTCAGTTTGAGACTTTTGGTAAAATGGCTGGAACAAATTCATCTCTTTTACTTTGAAACCCAGTCTGAAGCTGCAGCCTAAATCTTTCCATCATCTTTTCACCACCTCCCTCAGCTTACCTGTAATTAAAATGACAAACACTGATTGTGAAATAAATTCACTACCACAGCAGAACAAAGCAGACTTTAGCACTGTTTGTGTTAGTGCTGTCATTTCAAAACGACTTAAAAAAACCCAAAAAACCAGTAGAAATGTACACTTACATACAAGGGCATCTGCTCTCAGCAAGGTGAGATGTCATTACCATCCTCTGCAAGCTCAGATTTTGAATGATACAGCAAACTCAGGGAACAAATGCTGAAGGTGGACAAATGACTTTTAGTATTTCTTGTCTTCAAAGGTTTTCTTGTGCACACTGGAGCATACACCTCTCCAGCAACCACACAACCTCCAAGGAAAACCTGCACACACCAGCAGTGCCAGTTTACCTCTTTTTGGCCCATCTCTCTTGACAAATAGGATTTTCAGGCCACCTTAAATGGGGAGCTATTGAATAATGTGGATAACTACAGCAAGGCATAACACAGCTCTGGGCTTGGTGTTGGACCCCCTCCCACCTCCTTCTTCTTTCCTTCTTTCCTTCCTTTCTTCCTTTCTTTCCTTCCTTCCTTTCTTCCTTTCCTTTCCTTCCTTCCTTCCTTTCCTTCCTTTCTTTCTTTCTTCCTTCCTTCCTTTCTTTCTTCCTTCCTTCCTTTCCTTCCTTTCTTTCTTCCTTTCTTTCTTTCCTTCATTTCTTCCTTCCTTCCTTCCTTTCTTTCCTTCCTTTCTTCCTTCCTTCCTTTCCTTCCTTCCCTTTTTTCTGAGGCTCTGCAGCCTCCTGCCACTGGGTGCAAAGTGAGCAGCAGCTCAGGGTGCTGAAATCAGACCTCAGCCTTTGAGAGCTTCATTCCAACAATGCTGGCTAATGAAAATGATGGTGGAGGTGAAGAGAATGATAATGAGACATTAAAAAAAAAATAAAAAAATTCAAAAAGTCACACGTGCTGGCTTTAAGGTGTGGAAGCACTGAGGTGCAGTGCAGTGCCCGGGTTTTTGGGTTTGTTTTTTTGTGGTTTTTTTCCCCCAATAGATGGAAGTCTAATTGTAGAGGCAATGAGGTGAACACAACCAGGTGTTGCTAGTCAGGAGGAGGAAGGCAGGAGCTCCTGTTCAGCCCACCTGTGCCCAGTTAGGGCTGGGCCCAACTGCACATGAGCAGAACTGGGGGACCAATAAAAGGGGCTGAACAGGAGCTCCTGCCTTCCTCCTCCTAACTGGCAACACCTGGTTGTGTTCACCTGGCTGCCTCTACATCTAATGACTTCTGTAACAACTGCAGAAGCTCTTACCCAAGTACCCAGCACCTTCTGACTTAAAAGAACTCATCACTTGGAAGTACCACTTGGGAAAACATCAACCCTCCCCTGCCACTGGCTGCCTCCTCTCCTTGCAACGGGGAGGAATGGGAAGGATGGCACTGGAGGATGGGAAGGATGGACAAAGGATCCCATGGGCAAAGGATCCCACCTCACCACAGGCTTCTGTTGCTCATCAGGAACTTCTCTGCTTCGCCCACAATCTTTGCTGTCAGCACTCACCCCTTTTTCAGTGCAGGCAGCCTACCCAGGGCATGAAAAGGCAGAGGTGACCTTTTCCCACCCTCCTACAGATTCTGAGAGTCATATTTAACATTTAAATGAGGCACAGGAGGTAAACGTTTACAGCTGCCCTCTCTCTGACTCTCTGCCCCACCGAGTGACGTGTGAGCCCTTTGCCTTTCAATTCAGACAACAGATTTGCAAAAGCCACTCTCAAAAAGTCTCCCCCGGATGGAACTGAACAGGAGTTTGTTCCTCAGAAAAAAAACCCAAGACCACAAACCAAAAATCAAAACAGATTACCCAGGTATTCAGAGTAAGTGTCCATTATTTAAAAAGAAAGAGTTCCATGGGGCAGATATTTCTTGAGTTTACTGCTCTTCAGGTTTTCCTTCCTTAAACACCGGATTTATCTTATCAGTAGTCACCCCAATTTTATTCCATTTCTCTTTTATCCTTCCCTGGATACTACTGCCTTTTTGACTATACTTCCCTGTGGTATAATGGCAATATAGAACTTTTAATTTTTATTATAGATGTATATCCCATTCTCCAGACACATTGTGATATTGTCAGAATTAAGGGGGAGGCAATTAATGGTTCTCTGTATGGCAGGAAAAGATAAGAAGAAATCAGCTAAATCTACAGGGCAGAGATTAAGGAAAACCCTGTCCTGCATTTGGACCACAGAAACACCTACCTATAGATAATATGCTTCCTCATTAGAGTTTTTATATGAGCAACTTAGACCAACATCTGTCTGGCATGCTCCAGATCTCACCTCTGGGATTTCCCAAGGACTTGACATTCCTGTCACTCTAAAATTACATCAAAATAATTTTCTACTATAACTTAGATTTTTTTTTTTTAAGCTAATGTTTTCAAAGGATATGTGTAAGCATTTGTCTGAACTTCTAGAAAACCTATTAAGTCAAGATGTTTTTATCTGAAGCCAACAGAATATCATCCATGATTTGGACTTAAAAAGTTTACAGCTTCCATCTTCAGCCTTTCTCCCACAACCATTCTTTGGAGCCATCAGTTCTTGAGATTTTCTTTCTGTCCCTTGGCATCAGGTCACTGCATTTCATTCAGAAGAAAACCCCATCCAAGTTGACTATTACCCCACTGAGCTGCATAGGGTTCAACTGAGCAAAAATTAGTGCAGTATTTATCACTTTGTTCTCTTACCAGCAATTATTGGCCATGATTTTCCCTGGCAAAGTGCTGACTCCTATGGAAATATATAGTTAAACATAGAAGTAAATATATACTTACATATTTTGCCCTACATATAGTAAAGTCCCCATGGGTACCTTTAAGTAATGTCATTGTGGTTTCTCTTCTAACCTGAGACCTTCATTCTGCTCTTGTGGAGAAGCAATATATGGCTATGGTTGTTTATCATCAGTACCCTATCTGCTCTATTAAGGTGGTAGTTTAAAAGGCAAAGTATTTTATTGGGTTGGGGTTTTTTTTTCCCATCTTATTCATCCTTTTTCCATTATTGGCATTTTGTCATTTTGAGGCATGCTCAAGCTTTTGTCTCTCTTGTTAAAATGAATTGAACTACAAACTGCAAGCAAACCCAACAGAAACAACAGGGCAAGTTCATGTGGATTCTGTCACTGTCAGAAGCCAGAAAAAGGAAGGAAGATCCAAATGAAGGTCCCCACTGACAGAAAGGTTGTCACACCAGTTCAACCTCACAATCAGGTGTTAAATAATCCATGCAAGAGAAAGCAAGACCCAGAACTGCAAGACCCAGAATTGCTCATACCCTCTTAGCTCCCAGTCCTGGCAACTTGTAACATGGACAACAGACAACCAAAGCATCTGAGCTGCAAGATCTGCTTCAGGAACAAATGTTTGAAGAATAATTTTTATGGCACACTTTGAAAGCAAAAGAAAAGCCTGAAAATCCTCTACAGGATCACATCCTCATTCTTGCAACAGAGAGAAAAGCAAAAGCATTGGAAAATAAACTCACATGTATGTTATAAATTATATTCATTAATGACTTTCATAGTCACTTTCTTTTCCAAGTACTTCACATATATGTATTTGTATTTACTAACTGCAGTCAAATTAATGAGAAAGTTACATTTCAAATTTTGTTTCTGGGCGTGGTTTTTTGTTTTATTTTGTTTTTAAATAAAAGGTAATTTTATTTTCTTTACCATTCTATTATTTTTCCTCTTATTCTTTTCTAAACTTCCCCTTTCAGAGGTAAATGCTGATGCTTTGATCACTCCCCATCTCCCAAATGCTGTCAGTGATATTTCCACTCTCCCCACTCCCAGCCTTTTCCTTCCACGTGGGTACTTGCTGTTCAGTGCCACTGGCACCTTTTTCTCAATCAAGAAGAAAGATGAACAGCAGCCTGGGTAGTCAGGTTCAATTTCACTCCATAGATCAAGTAACTAAGAGAGCTGCAGTGCAGTATAATTTACATCTCCCATCAAAATCCTGAGAGTAGCTGACGGCCAACTTTACACAGCTTTGTCTGATCTTAATCCATCCCTCTGCTTTTGAGTTTCAGCAACTTGGCCAGATTGAAATGTTTTACTGCCTAATCTACAATACAGATTGCTCACTTGCTACAGAAAAAAACTATTCCTTATTAAAAAAAAAACAACAAACAACCCCAACCACGAATCAACTAAAAAACCAAATCAAACCAAGCACCCAACCCCTCCTCAAACAACCCAGAAAAGGCAAAACACAGCATGGAGAAATAATTCAAAATCACAGATAAACCAGCTCTTACCAACAGAGACACAGCCCTATCTAGGTGAGTGTTACCCAGCAAACTAAAGGGAATGCCTTTCCTGATCTTGACTGGTTTCAAATGATTTTAGAGAAGCAGATGTTTGTCTTTTTGATCCATCTACAAGTCATACGAGCTCCAGGTCAAGCACTCAGAGCTTTGCAGGTAGCAGTGCTAGCACATCCCTTAGCTAGGCTGAGTATTGACTCACCTAAAAATGGTTTTGCAATAAAATGACAACATTTACAACTAATTCTCTGAGACTGTGTTAATAAAGAAGTACATACTGATGGGAGGTGGGACTTGACACCTTTTTCTCTTGTGCCTGTTCAGTTCCACAGCCTGATGTGGCACTGCTGAGGGTGGGGACATTGGGCTGAAGCTGTCACCTAAGGGGCTTGCACTGCACCCAGCTTTGAATTTTTCACAGAAGTGAGGCTGAGTGACAGTGAGGTAAAAATTCAGCTTTTAATTCACCTTGGAGACTGGAAAGGCAAACCTGCTTTCATTCAGACCCGCTGGCAATGAGTCCTTCCCTATCAACAGATACAAATTCTCAAGTCCTGAAAGGCTCTGAGCCAGCATCACACAAAAAACCTGCATGAGGCCTCCAAAGAGGATAGAATGCTTTACAAGCAGGTAGTTTTGTTGGTACCACTGAAAACAGAGAAACAGCATTTTCTTTTGTAAAATCAATGCATTCTATCCACCCTCCACTGATCTATAGGATAAACCACACAACTTAGTAACATATCATCAGAGAAACCACCTGAAGACATTCATGCCTGCCAAGCCTCACATTCAGACAGAAAAACCTTTTTTTTTTTGAAGTCTGATGTTATTTAGTAGCAAAGAACCACAAAAGCCTGACTCTGGGTGCTGAGTCCATAATTTGACACCTCTGGATTTCTAAGACTTACACCTGTCATAAGTATCAGAAACATGAATCTTTGAAATCAAATATTAAAATGAGGGATGATGCTGTAATGTGCTGAGGCATCTGGTAAATTGCTGTCATTTCTTGAGAGGTGGCAGCATTTCAGTGGTGCCTGATTGCTTTATTATTTTTGCATTCATTGCCCATCACTGCTGCATGAAAATGTTCATTTTCATTTTGAAAAAGTGGCTCTGAAGTAAAAGTTTAAAAAGCACTGTTCCCAACAGAAAGAATGCCTCCCATGATTTCTAGGTGTCTTTCTATAGTTATGAAGTTTGTACAATAATTTTTAGAGGTAGGATAAAAAAAAAAGACAGAGCCCCACCTCCAAAGGGAACATTTATAGATGTGTACAGCATCCATTCTCATTTTGCCTTCCAACATGCCAGAAGTATCTCCAGTAATGGAAAACTCTAACTGTACAACATCACTACTAGCATCTTTTAAAGCATCAAAAATACATCCTAAATTTACTGAGTTAGACTCAAAATTCAGCAGCCTACTCATCTGCCCTTTCCATTCTAAAGAAAGGGAAGAAAACAAGTAGTAGTTTATTTTTTCAGTGAAAAAAAAATAATAGAAAAAACCTTGCCTATATGCTGTGTGTGAAGCATGCATGGATGGAAAGCTGCTGAAGCCACTTCACTACCATCAACTGGAATGCTCTGGGTTTACCCATATAAATTCCCAGCAGATTATTGTTCACAGTGACACTTGAATGTTCATCCTTGCTTTGTGTTCACTGGTCACTACATTATCCTCCTTGGACACCTAAAGTTACCCTGAAACTTCCTTCATCTCTTTGCTTATACTCTACTTGCTGTAAAAAGTGCAGGTTTTGTGCCCCTCCCAGCACCCCACTGTATCCAAATTTACTGCAAGGGTGAGAACTGGAACAATTCTGCATACACTCCCTTACCCACACTGAAGAGAAATAAATAGAAATAAGAGAAATAAATAATAATAGGAATAAATAGAAATGCTCTAAAACCACAAGTCACAATTTCAAATTAGGACTTTAACAGAGATCAAAGTCCTCTGAGCCCAGAAAGAAAAGGCAGGTGGGAACCCCTGTAGGTGCCATCACCTGGATTTGATATACTTACTATTTGTTCCAAACCTTCATTTTCCTGCAGCTGCACTGTTCTAGATTTTGTTTCTCTAACTGCAAAAGGGCACAAGGAAAGTAGACACAGGTGTTGGTGTAAGGAATCCAGCCCCCAATCCTCATCAGCCCCTGCAGTCACTGGTTCTCCTCCCCATCCTGAACCCAAATACTACAGCCAGGGATGGATTAGAACTCCTTAACCACACAAATACACAATAACTGAAAAGGCACAGCACTGTTATATGCCTACAAACCCTTCTTTGCTTTACTAGATGATTGTAAAAATAAGGGAAGACTACATAAAGCCTCACTGTAAGTTGCTATGAATTATGGCTGCTGTTGAGCCACGCCAAAAATGATGCTCAGTGTGTGTTCCATACTGAGAAACCACTGTTATATCTTTTTAATCAAGTTATTTTCAATTCCACAGTAGAAAAAAAAAAATGCTTGTTTTTAATAACAGGTTGACTCTGGGAATGTTCATGGAAAGTGTATTATGGAAGAAAAGGCACAGTCTAAGTTCTTTTTTTCAAGCAAATCTCTGCTGTTAGCAAGGATGTAAGCATGAGCAGCACTGTGAGGAAGCACGAGGGATATATGGGCAGAAGGAGGAAAGAAATAACAGAAGAGATGGAGGTTTACAGAACCTTTAAGCACATCTAGGATGTAGTTAAAGGAACAATCCTTGCACTTGGCCAGCATCACCCCCCAGGATATTGTTGTAAACCAGTTTCAGCAAGAGAAATCCAGCAATGCAAGTTCCAAAAAAATCAGGATGGGGCAAATCAAAATAAATGTCACAGTTCACTGAGGCTCCTGACATTTCAGGAAAATAACCTGTTTCCATACTTGAAACAAATACACTGATATGATTGGTGACTGACCAGTGTTTAAGTCCTGAACTCAATAACCACAGGATGTTTTGTTTCATTACTTCAAATTTCATTATTATAAAACGTTTCCTCTAGTAATTCCTGAAGGTTAAGTTTTGGCTCTTTTCCAGAAACTGCTCTACGTATTGTCTCTGCTCCTTGTGAGGCTCCATGTGCATTATCATTTTCTGTTCTGCATCCCTGTTTCTGCTCCTTACCTGCAGCCTCTGGAAAAGCATTGCAGAAGCATTATATTTAGACAGAAATGGAAACAAGCTGGAACTGTAATTAGAGCAGTAATTAAAGTGAAACAAATTGAACTGGGAAGACATGGAAAGACAATTTTTTTTTTTCTCCCCCTACTAAAGATGCTGCTGTGAACAAGTACCATGACACAAAGCAAGTGTCCTGACAAAGATTAAAAGGGTGTGAGGCCATTCCTCTTGAGCAGGCTTCTCATCCCATGAAGAATAAATATAAAACCAGCCTCACAGCCTCATACTGCAAACACAAACTCCTGCCTGTAAACACCTGAATTCTAAAGGAAAAAAATAACCACAAAAAGAGAAAAGGTTCCCAACTACCCAGGCTTTAAGCTGGGGCAGGGAGGGAGTGGAGCAGCCCCCAGCTCCTTTACTCCAGGGGGCTGTAGAACATCTTAAAAGCAGGAGAAAAAAAAAAAAACCAAACATTTGGATATGTCTGGACAACAACAGTAGCTTGGCATAGAGGTGATGTGAAGTATGAAGTGACAAATTTAAGAAAGTGTTTTCCAAGGCAATCTCTAAGCAATCACTCAACTCAGGAAAACTGCACCACTAAAAGTACTTGATATGCTCCAATAATATTTGTAAATAGTTAAAGGTAATACCTGAAATTACAGATCAGCTAGTCTGTCTAATTTAAATTCAGCATGTCAGTTTTCCTCCAGGGGAGACAAGTCATAAATATGAAACTGTCAGAACTTCCTTAAAACTCAAGCGTGATATAGCCTAAATCTGCCACACAGCTGAACAAAAGTGGAAGAAAAATAAAAAAGGAAGCCCAGGAAACAAGGCTGAAGTGATATTTGTGTGCCTTTTGAAAAAAAAAAAAAAAATACAGATTTTTCTGCCAAAGTTATTTTTACAAAAGTTGTTTAAACCTAAATTTCCTTTTTGTCTGCCTTGGGCAGAATTCTCCTTCCTACAAACAAGAGTCCAACGTGTGTTTTAAGGCACATTGGCACCTTCAGAGCTGCACAGATGCAATACCTGCCCCTGAAGCTGCCTGCCATTTTCTCTGATGCCATCACCATACTTTTCCTGATTTTCTCTTTGTTAACTCATAAAGAGAAACTGGAAAGGGATCAACCTCTGGAGCCGTGCTGCAGCCTGGATTCATTAGGACAACATGAAAATGTGTTGCCAGATGAAGGGGGGGGGAAAATGGTTAAGAAATACAGTGAATATTTGCATATTTTAATTATGTCACACTGCCTATTTTACCTGCAGGAGATGAAAATATTTACAGCCTTTTACACATTATGATAAGGTCTTTAGCAGAGACTGAGGGGAGACAGGGGGCTCAAAAATAGAGAAATAAAGGTTTCTTTTTGGAAATATTATGTGACAGTGCTGAACTTGCACCAACACACAAGTGGTATTTTCCTACTACCAGTTGGATTTTCTCTGCCTTTTTCACTAACAAAGAAAATAAAGCCCCTGCACACTCAGCAGCTACTTGGTGTTAAATACTCACCTGCCCCTCTTCCAACACACTCTGCTGGGGGGTTTGCAATGTCTCCTTGCTGAAAGATTTTTCACAGCACTAAATTCTCATTTATACCACTCATCTTATGTTGGCAATTATGAAAACTAGGCAGACCTTGCACTGAAAGATGTATTTATTCACATTTAAAGGATAACTAGAAAAATCACTGATGTTTGTTTATTTTCCTTAAATTATTTTGCAGGAACAGCAAATCTGGAGCCATAGATGTTTATTCTTAGGCTGGGCACCAAAATATGCTCAAAACTACAAGATACTTCAAATATCTCATTCCTAGAGAACCAGCTTTATCTCAGGTATCTTAGGGAGAAAATGACATTCTCTTATCAGAATACTCCATTAAAAAACTGGATGTGGCTGATGCACTGCCCAGCAGTAAGCAGAATTTAAGGCTTTTAGCCAATCTGAGGCTTTGTCTACACTGTGGGTTTGTTGTCTGTCTGAGGGAAGGGGGGGAAAAAAAAAAGCTTTCATCTTGAGGATAACATTATTTTTTCACCTTTTCTTTTATCTAAATGTCATGCTGTGGACAGACACCTGGGCCATCGCTTCCCTGAAATCACTGCCAGGTCCCCTGTCCTCAGCAACTCCCCAAGACCACATGCAAACAAATGAACTCCCCAGAACTCATTTTAAGTTACTTCATTCCTGATTGGCACAAAAATGGGTTCCCTCTGATTTTCTGAGTAATGCTGAAATGCTTGTGTGGAACTGTAAATCCATGAACACCTTCATAGGAGCACATCAAGGAGCACATCTCAGCATCTTGCCTAAGGGCACTGAGACCACCTCAGCCAACACCCTCACCATCACCTCCAAAATCTTCCACAGGAGACAGCGTAGCTTGAATTAAAAAAATATTTTAGGAGAGAGGCCCCTTGTGCCAACAGTAACACTGCCATCTTTTTTCCAGTTTCTACAAAAACTTTCCTAAATGAGCTCAGGAGATGAAATAATTTGTTCATGTGTGTGATGGGTTCAAGACACATTTTACTTCCCAAAACACAAAAATAAAAGCTTCAATTTTCATGAGGAAATTAGTAAACCCCTGAACATCTCAGTATTTCTTGCAGTATCACCACTGCCTATTTTTTTAAACACACACCTTCCTTTCCTATGATGTCTATATTTCAATAAAAGTTTTTTTAAAAACCCACTATATTGTTGGTTTTCTGTAATTATCCCCTTTTCTACTCCAGCAAAACCTCAGGAATCTCAGTTTAGTCATCACTTATATCTGGAAGAAGACTTTGATTGAAAAACCCAACAAAAATAAACCAGGCACATCAGCACTACCACGACATGGTTCCAACTTCAGTTTTTCTATGATGTTTAAGCATCCTAGCTAGCCCTAATTAGGATGGGAATAGCCAATCTTGAAAAAAAGAAACCCAAACCAAACAATATTTTATCTTACAGTCTTAAAATATGCAAAAAATACAACAGTTCATTTCAAAATTAAATGAAGTTACAAAACTTAAGAAGTTCAGCACCTGGAAAGGTAACACCCACCTGAGTCAGTGGTGACCCTGGGCAGTAAAAAGAGCAACCAGGACAGCAAGAAACCCCAGCACAGAGTCAAGATAATTTCAAGTAACTCAGTATTGATTCAATACTAAAAACCTCCTTGTTCCACTGTAGTCAAAATGAAATATTTTTATGCATTTTGAGCCTTATTAGAACCTATACTTCCTTTTCAGAACAAAATGTAATTGAAGTGAGTCAGAAGAAGTTTCATTTCTCGTGAAGTGACATTCTGTGATCCAAACACAGTTCAGAACAAAATGTTGAGCTGCAAAGGTGTGGATTTTCCTGTCTCCACTCTTCCTGCCAATTGGCCATTCTCATGAGTGGGGTTAAAACTAAAAACCTGCAGGATACCACGGTTCAATATGCTCCAGAGTTCCTCAATGCTTCTGACACCATCTTGCCATCTTTAATATCTTGTTCTGATGTTTATTAAAAGAGGGAGCATAAAGAGCTGCCTCCAATCATACAATCAAACCAGTGCTTCAGTTAAATTTCACGTTGGGACTCACTGCCAGCCCTCCCATCAGGCTCTGAGCCAATTCCCTTTCCAAACTGGAACCTGAAACATCACCATTTGGAGAAATACCATCCCCAACACGGCCTGAACTGCCCCAGCTCTGCACACCCTGGGACAAGGTGGCTCCAGGTGGGCTCAATTCTCATGAAAAAGGTGTTTTGCCCCCCAAATTGTGACCCAGAATTAACTTAGCACTGCTCTTAGGCATGAGTAGCCTAGTTAACATCTGTAAGTAAATGAAATTCTGATTCACAGGAACACTGACTATGAAAGCTCAGATTCCAAACCCCATCATACACAGCAGAACAAATGAAAATCCTGCTCCAAATGCTGCCAAAAAGTGATTTTCAACAGTCATCCCAGAGTAAGGATGTTCATGTTTTACAGACATTAAAGTCTGGCTGATTATATTCCAGGGCTCCTTAGCTGATATTAGCACTACTGGCAACAGGGAATTGCTTGCATTATACACTTACTATTGACAATTAAAATAATTAAATTTTGTGTGTAAAAATACTAACATTTTTTTTTTAGAAAAAAATAACCAGCTCCTTTTTCAAATCTATTCCTCCCCCCCTCACAGAACACCATTTCTAAATCTTCCAGCTTGGCAGTTCTGAATAACTTGGTTAAAGAAACAGTATTTAAAGGGTTTTGAGTTTAATGCAGGCCAATAACCTTGAATAATTTAAAGCAGTAAGAAAGAAGTTTAACCACACATTTCAGCAAGTCTAAAGAGACATAATTTGAAAGGTATTTCAAGCTAGTCCCTCTTTATTACCACATCTCAGGCTTTTAGAACCTTTGGTCTAAACCTAAAGGGGAAATTTCTCCCTTTGAACTATGTTACTTCAAATGGAAATTTCATTACTAACCCTAGAGAATTCAGTCTCCTCCAAACATCATTTGCTTTGGAAAAAAAAAAAAAAAAATCAACTCATGTTTGGATATAATTAGTGTGGTAACAGAGATGGCAAAATGCAGAGGTTATAGAGCAAAAGATGGTGTTGTAATGGTTAAGACTTACCTGCTGGAGAGACAGCAGGAAGAAAGGGCAGAATGTGTAATACTGACCTTCCTGAGATCATCTGATGGTCAGAAAACTCACAAGAAATTCAAGTTACTGTTCTCCGTGCACACTGAGAGGTGCCCTTGGTATTTTCCCTCCCCCTCTATCTGTAATTGTGCATCCCTCTGCAAATCAGCAGTGGAAAAGAGTATCTAATACGTGGCTAACAAACAGAATATTTTTTTAATAAAACACAAAAGTCCTCATCCCATGTCTCCTTTCTGTCTTTCAAACTCTAGACACACAAAAACTCCTTCCCAAGTTTATTCCACACTTTCTTAGACCTCTGATGGTTAAACTGCTGTAGAGCAAACCTTGACCCCCACCACACCTAAAAACCACAGAAAAGTTCCTCCGTGATCTTCATCATCTTCTCAATATATTGGCACTGAATAGAGGATGAGGAATTACTGAATTAGGGAATTGCTGCAAGCCCTTCTCCTGGCTCTGTGAATAAAAGGAATCTCCACCTCCTCCAACACAAAGCTTCCCTTTCTGAAATGCCATCTTGCACTGGAGGAAATGTCCTTAATAAAGTCTTAGTTGAAAATAGCTGCAAAAGTATCCAAGAGTAATTCCAAAACACCCACGGTTTCTTTGCCCTTATTTAATTCTCACCCTAACCAGACTGTCTTCCTTCACCAAAGCACCACTGCCAAGCTTGGATACTGTGACTGTTTTCTTCCAGAAATATTTCCCTGATCCTTTCACATCCCTATGATGTAACCCTTTAGAAAAGCTATTTCTTAAAATCATTCAAATCCTATCTAAACCCAAACCAAACAGAAGCAAAACTACAATAACCTGTCACTAGTTTGTTGGGTTTTTTTGGGTTTTTTTCTTTTTTTTTTTTATGAGAGAGGGGGGGAGTGAAGCATATATGAAAAGAATGTTGTTAAAATGTAAAGACTTTAGATCTCACTTAAACATCTGGGTATTCACAGGTTGGAGCATTGTGCCAACAAAGCAGGCAGCTCCATCTTGACTACCCAGCAGCACCAAATGGAGCACATTCCCTGACCACTGTCCTTCCATTCACTGAACAGGGCACAGGTCTGCAGGAAAGAGCAAGATGAGCTCAGCTCATTAAAACCTGTATGAAAATGTACATCCTGAAGGGATGTTAAATTAGGCTCAGACAGGCAGCTCGGAGCGTGCGTTCCCTTAGAATTTCAGTGCTTAACCTTACAGCCATAGCATTACTTTAATGCAATTAAACATAGAGCTATAGACATGACATATTGCTTTAGTTATAGTCCAGTGAAGAGAAAGAAAAGAGGTGTGACAGATAAAGAACTCTGTAGGTAGCTTTGATTTTGATCTCCAGTGTCTCTATGGCTTTGCCATCTTTTTGACAAGCTCACAACAGTAAAGGCTGTGTTCTCTTCTTCCACATCCAGTTTTCCTCAGAAGGGCTGCTAACACATTATTTTTAAAGAAACACTTCAGATTCTGTGCATTTTTTAAAAAGAACTTGCAATCTATAAAAACTCCTGTGCTCATAAATATAGCAAATATTTAACACACGTAGGTAACCACATCCAGCTTAAGCCGTGCCCAAGTACAGAGTACACACAATTTCCCTGATGCATTTGATTTACTTTGTGACTTTGTACATTTGAATTCAATATATAACTCACAGAGACACCACAAGGTATAAAAAGAAAAAAAAAAAAGATAGATTAATTCAGTCAACTACTGCTGATATTTTTGCCTTCCACCTAGTTATCAGCACGCTAGTTCACATTATTGTGATGTGTGAATATTACCCTCTTATTACTTTGATGGCAATTTTATATTTAAAAATGAAATTAATAGTTACCCTCAAAAGACTTCCTATGCTTAATTTCATTTCACTCCCTGAATCATCCTTTTCACGACACAATCTCTCCTCTAACTAAGCGAAAAGAATCAGAGGTGTAATTATAGATCACAGATTAGCTGCTCAACATTTGTTAGGAATTAAAATGGAGGTAGACATTAAAAGCAAGTTGACTCCAGAGAAATCTGCTCCTCCCATCATTTGGAGAGATTGCTGTGAATTTGTGAGGTCAAGGTAAGAGCTTTTCTCTGCTTTGGGGCAATTTTCCAGGACCAAAAGCAGCACTGAAACCCCAGCCAGAAAAATCTCCCACCTTCCCTCAAGGTCAGGACTGGGGAATTTGGGAGGTAGAGGACTGAGCCATCTGTGCTGCCCCTTTGTCTGTAGGTGCTGGTTTTCATCATGTGGGTGCTGGGAAAAGCTCCTCCTCCCTGTGTGGGGTGTCTGCAGTGCACGTGCCCACCAGGAATACATCCTCAGCCTTCCTGCTGCTTGGACCTGGACAGAGCAAACCACAGCAGCTTTCCATCAGCCTGGAGCAGAAAAAAAATCCCTTGGGTCCTGCAGCCCACCAGATTCAATTACCTCTAATGGAAGATCCTGGAAACACCATCATGTTAACATCTTTGGTTCCACACATCCTGATTTTTGTGTTGATGGAGAAATAGGTTTTTTTTCTTCCCTACTGCAAGCATCACAAAACAGACAGAAAACCCAGAGAGACCACACAGGATTTGCACCTTCACTTCAAACTTGTTCCACTGCAGAAGGGTGGTTTCACAGCTCAGCAGCCAAATGAGAATTTGCCTCACTCCTCTTTTGAATACTGTTTTGCAGCAATGAGTGATGCTGTCTCTAAGAACTGGAAGGGAAAGCTACTCTGTTCTTGTCCAAATAATAATGGATATTGTCTGGGCCACTGCCCTCCTGCACTGCACAACAGCATAAATAAAAGGAATTGGAAAAAGCCAACAGTATTATGGTAAATGAAGTGCATAAACTCTCCTGCTTGTGAATAAGTGATAACCTCTGTTTGCTGTTCCAGCCTAGGCAACAAAACCAGGATAAATGCTGTGCCTGAATCAGAAGTGAGTCAACTCCACTGATCCTCAACTACAGACAGGGTTTAGGGGAGAGGCAGTGGCTGCTCAGGGAGGGCCAAAGCAGAAAAGTGGGGCTTGTAAGGTGTCAAGAATGCCTCCAGTCATGCTTGTGCAGACAGCACAGACTGAAGGACTGCCTGCTGCAAACCTCACCTTGGTGCTGGGATGTTAGCTTTGGCCTCAATGCTGTTATAGAAGGTGGCAAAAAGTCAATGAATGCTAAAGTATTTGCTGATTTATGGCTTGGATTCCTGTCCTGTTTCTCTTCACAGAGTTAGACAGATCCAAGCAGGGATGACTTGCCTTTTTTAATGGAAAATGGATGTTCCACCACCTGTGGAACATGGTGCAGCTGCTGCTTGTGCTGAGCCATCATGGTGTCCATGCAGCCGAAGAGAGAGAGAGGTCTCTGCAGCCCAAACTCTGGGCTAGTGAGAGGCAAAGCAGTTCTGGGGTGAATGATAGCTGAATGCAGAGTGAGATGTTCACCAAGACAAGGAAAAGTTTCAGAGGGCAGTCCCTGATGATGGAGGCCATCAGTGAACTGCTGCCGAGTACCAGTAAATGTATGTCCTGAATTTACAGTCCTTCTGAACTACACACAGGACACTGTGTTGTTTTTTTTTTAAAGCAGCACACACTCCTGATAATAATCTCAGGGAAAGATTATCTTTGCCACTTTTTTATAAGTGACTGAACAGAATTATAGGTGCATAGTCCATTAGCTTCCCATCCAGCTGTTCCTGATTTTAGTACTATAGGGACCAGGAAACCAGTAATAGAAACTACTGTGAGAGGCGAAAGGGAGAGGAAAAACTCCTGAAGTACACAGCATGAGGACTGGCAGTTTTGGCACTATTATCCTACACCACTACTCTGCTCTCAGGACACAGATTTTCCACAATTTCTTTGGGGCCAGAACCCAATTACAGAAGCCTCTCTGACTCTGCATTCACTACCTGGCCCCATCAAGGCTTCCTCCACTGTCACCCCTCAGACAAACACATCTTCCTTTGGACCCAAAACCTACTCGCATCATTTAGGGGATTAATTCCTAGGAAAGCAAAGCTACCAAGAAGTACCTTGATTTTTCCTTCCTTACAAAAGCAAAAGCATTCAGTTGTGTGATTGGTTTTTAGTTTCTGAAAAAATTTTCCCCTTTCTGGCTGTTCACACTGCAGGGGACCTCAATTCTTTTTCATACTGACCATGCCTGTTCAGAAACCACAGATACACATAAAGACTTGATAATCTGAAATTGCAGTAAAAGACACTTGGAAAGAATTGTTAAAAAAAAAAAGAAAAAAAATCAATTAAGTGCGTATAATACATTTACCCATGATTTCACTAAGACTTGGTCTAGTTTAAAAACAACTAAACCCACATATTTTGCTTTGTATTCAAGCTCTTTGTTTTCATACAAAAGACTGACACAAACACATTATTTAGTTAAACAAACTAAATGTATTGTTGTCTTATCTGCAAAACCAGCCAACTGTAAAAGGAGAGAAATGCAGCTTTTCCTCTCTTCACACTAACACCATCTATTATATATAACAATGTTTAGTTTAAAATAACACAACTCATATGTAATTATTTCTGAGGACACATTTATCTGGTATGAGAAATTAATTTTCAAGAGGAATGTGCTACTTAAACACATTCATCCCCTGCGCCGTTAGACAACCCAAATACATTACAGATTTTATTACCTTTATTCTGGATGGCCAATAATGTTAATATTGATTATACAGCTAGAGCACATCATCTGCAAGAATCACAGCCACATCTTTTCTTTACTCCTGAAGAGCACAGTCAAAGTCTGGGCCTGACATATTTATCACAGGGAGTCCAATCCTATTACTTGGCCAAATTCACTGTGTATTTCTTTCAGCTCAGGAATATGACTGAAATATTCAGGAATATTCCAGAAATATCTGGAATGCCAGAACACATGAATGATGGGCTTACAAATTCAGCCACAGTGTGTTTCAAAAGGCTACCAATTCTGTGGCAAGTTTTTTCTTAAGAGCAAGCCACCAGTGTCCAAGAGCCCTAGGACATTAAAGATTAAGGACACAAGAATTTTTCACTTTCAGTTTTGGTGACTAATTTGCTATGGTATTTAGCTAAACACTTGTTTTCTGGCTGTCTAAATACACAAACCCAACCCTGCAAGTTTCCCTTACCTTGTACATTGCTCCACATTTTTTCCTTTACAAGTTGACCCATGAAATTACTCGTATCTGGTGACTGAGAGAGCAAAACATACTGGATAACTCTCAAAATTAGAAACAGGACCTCCTGGTCCTGTTTCCAGCTCAGCTCTGGTTTGTGCTGTAATTTTAGGGAAGGAATTGTGAGGTGATGAAATTTCATTACTTTCCACTAATTATAGAAGATTATATAAAGTTTTGAGTAATTTTCTCCAGTAATATGGAGAAGTGTTCACTGCAGTTCACAAATCAACATTAATGCCAAGTGTAACCTGTTTGGATCAGGGAAAATTGGTGGGCAGTTCAGGGCTTCCAAGACTTCTGGGATCAATCTCATTTTTCAGATTTGTCTTTGATTTCCCTTCAGCAAAATAGGAGCATTTACCAATACACCTCATAACTCTAACCTGGACTTTAGAGTGAGTAACACTGACATATTGTGCTATTGCTTGCAGAATTTCAATGGAAAAGGCAAAATGTCTCAGAAAAGAAGTTCAAGTGCATGTAAGGCAACATGAAATATAATTCATTACTATTTATGAAGCAAATATTTTTGGATTCGGATTGATATAAAACCACTATCACCATCAGCATATTCCTCCCTGTAGAATATTTCTATGTGTGTTAGGAAACTTCCAGTAATCCAGACCCCTAGAGGCATTTTAGCTCCTAAAATGGATGAATTAAGTCACTCCTGCTCAGTGACATTGATTACGTGACAGAATTTTCATCTTTGAACTCTTTTGTTTAGAAATCTCCTAATAGAAACTTTCTTGGGAGTCTTTTTCCATGACTGCAAGCACCCCAGAAGTTTCCCTGAATATTACTTTTTTCCCCTGTTTGGAAATCCTACCTCCTTTTTCCAGCCTCAGCTTCTCCCTTTCTTTCTCCACCATTTCAGATGTAGTTTCCTGGTGTGAGTGGATGGAGGGAGAACCAACCTCGAGCACAGACTAAAGAGGATGATCCCCCCCTTCCTAAGGATTTCCTAAGGTACCTTGGGAACACCTTGGAGCACAGTATTGCTGTGCAGGAGTCAAATCCTCCATGGAAGAGCCTTGCATCACAGCTCCTAATTGCTAGTTTCAACGAAAGTGCTTTGACTGCTGTTCAAATAGAGAAAAACTAGAAGATAACACAAGTTCTTCAGGAACTATTATGCTGAAGAAATTATTGATTCTTCACTGAGAAGAAGCAAAGTGACAAGAGTTCCAGCCTGAGCTTTGGCAGACCTGTGTCCCAGTTAAAAACAGTAAATATCTTCACTTCAAGAGGAGACAACATCCATCACCCCTTGAGGAGGCTTCAATGAACACAGCCATGGAGCCCCTTTGGTTGAACACAGTATTTAAACTAGAATTCATGAGCTCTCTAATTTATGATAGGCTATTGGATAACTCTTGTTAATTATAGCTACACAATGTCAAAATTAATGATTTTCCCACCCTCTTTCAGCTTGAGAATGAATTCATACCTTATATCAAAACTCAAAAGATATGCAATTAATATTGTCAGTAACCACTTCACAAAGGAGATTTGTTAAAGCCAGACATGTGGACTCAATTAATGTATCAATTAATGTTGCTGTTACATGATCTATAAATTATTGAACAACTCGTAACTCCTGCAAGGAAACAAAAGCAAATCCACTCCCTATCAATGAAATAAGTGCCTGACTCTGCCCCTCCTTCATTACTCCAGATCAAATTTGAATTTTGCTGGTTTCCATGAATCTTAGCTATGTAATCAGAAAAATAAATGAACATAAACCAATCTGGTAACTCGAAATGCCTCATTAAAGTGATGATGCTTTAGCTGTTGCTAGCTGATTGTAATACGAAAACTGTTCAATAATAATAATTTTTAAAAATATATAAAATCAACTGCCAGTGTTCATAACACTTATTAATTCCAACTGAAATTGCAATCTGGAAATCAGCTTGAAAAAACACAGAGATTTCTAGGTATCAGCAAAATTGCAACTTTCCCATCAACCAGCAGCCTCCAGCCCACTCTCAAATTTACCAAGGATTAGTCCAAAGATGAGATTCAAATGAAGTCTAAGAAACTGGAAAGAGGACTTGGGGAGCACTCAGCACCTATGCTGAAAACTCAACCTGACAAACACAACCTTTTTTTCAAGGCTGCTTATCCCCAAAGGCTTGGAAACTAACTAGGTACCTCCTGTTTGATCTTAGTCTGACTAGAGTTTTGCTTCTGGGGATGCAAAGGTTTTCCTTTAGATAGTTAGATAGACTACATCCACTCATTAGAGTTTAAAAGACCCAGGAAATAGATGTGACTCTGCCAGAGGCCCAACCTGAGACATGGGAATAGTCCCAGGGCCCCTGCATTCCTTTTAATTAGCAGTCAGACAGCTAAAATGGGACACTTAAGCTTTTTGCCATCCTAATCCCAAAAGGAACAAAATTCTTTCACCAGCAGGAGAGCTCTGCCAAGCAACACCCTCTGCTCCGCTGGTGCAAGATTCCTTACCTGGCATTAAACACCTCCCTGAGTGGAGTCTGCTCTTGCTGCCCCCTCCTAAAGCACAGCTTCAGAACCTGTGGATTCATTCAGCCAAAATTTCCCCCCCCCCCTTCTCTAAATTCCAAGTTTCTACTGGCTTGTTGTGACAATCCCTGCCTTGGCCTACTGGGAAATCTATTTCCAAATGCCATGTGCTGCCCATGTGCTGCAGTGGAAACCTAATAAATAAGGGAATTTCACCCCTGGGGATCCTTAGCATCAAAGATCATTGTGCTCACTGCCAGCATGCCTGAGATCCTCTTTGGATCTTGCTCTCAATTTTTTGGAGTCCCTATAATTTTGAAAATTGACTCAAAAGTTTTACTACAGACTCCACAGAGAGGACATAATGAGCAATGATTTTGCAAAAAATTAAAGCCTCAAGCATAGCATGTAGAGAAATCAAGTGCAAGCAGAGGAAACCAAATCCCTAGAAAAATGTTGTGGCTTCCCCCCAAGGAGATGCAGATTTGCATTCAAATTCTCATTTCCCACCTTGAATGGTAAAAACATGTAATGTTATTCACCTTCTAAGGAAGCAGATGAAATAAACAAATGGCATCAAATAAGCCTTTAGGAGCATTATTTGAAATGTTAATTCTGCTTCTTATAGAACATGATTTTTGGCAAACTCAGGAGCAACAAAGCCCTTAATGTTTTATCATGTTTTGTGTTCATATACCTTACAAATCTTAGGAATTAAGCTTTGTGTTATTTCAGTGCTTCAAACACTACCTTACTATACCCTTACACACACCTTGAGAGATTTAAAGATTTAGCTGACAACTACACAGACCTATGCTCAGCTCAAGAAACATGTCCCATGCTCTGAACTCCATACTAATCCTTATCCCCCATCAGACATCCCCAGATCTTCCCCATGGGATAAACTGGTGGGACAGTCATTCCATTAAAAAGCTGTTATCAAACTTACTGCTCTCAGTGCAGTTCTGTGAGCTGAGAATAGGAGAACTGCCAGAGCAGCAGAAAACACAGCCAGAGAGGCCCCTTCCCTGCTCAGGATGGAATGGAAATGGTTGCATGGCTCTTGTAAAAGGATGACAAAACCTGGATCTGGAAATCCACTAGAGCTGAAATTTCTGTTTATGAAGCCAAGGCTCAGTTCTTGGGAATATTAAGGTTGGATGCATAATCAAATTCACTGATCAGCAACAACATTAGAAACTTCATATTAGTACAGCTCACATTTAATGAACTTTGGAAAAAAGAAGAAAAAATCCCGTGTTTTTCACATGTCCATCACTCACACTATACAGGAAAAGGCTCATTCGTTTAAATACACACAAACACCTGCAATTCAAGGACAAGTAAAAGAGCACATCAAGTCACTTCTAACTTTCATTATGTAGGATCTGAAGGGCAAACAGGGTCTGAACTGCACACCTTGTCTGCATAAAGCAGTCACTGTCCCACTGTGGATGGCTGGATGTGATGGGATGCACTCTGACTTGCACATAAAATACAGAAGCAGCTGAATTCTGGAGATGTGCTCCTGCTGTCCCCTGTCCCTGCCAGCTCCTCAGATACTCTGGTACATGCTGCAGGGAGCTCCGAGTGCTGCCACAGAAGATATTTTATACTGCTCAGCAGTCATTCTCAGAATTTCCATTGGGGGGATAGAATCAGATTTCGTGCAGGGAAATATTGAGTTGCTATGATTTGTGAGAAGGTTTTTAGAAGTAGGATGCTGAATATTTTATTAACATAAACATCAAGTTCCTAAAACAGTTGTTTGCTGTTATCAAAAGTCTCACCCTCCAGCAGAAGAAGTGGCATTGGAGACACACATCAAACAGCTCTTGCCCATATTGCAAAGAACTGACATTTTAAAATTTCCTGCCTGCCCAGAAATATTGAATGATCATACAATCAAACTATCTTTACTTTCTTTACTTGCCTCAAACATTTCTCTAACATCACAGTCTCATTTACATCAAAGTTGCCCTATTTTGCTTTTCCAAACTACAGCTGTTTTATCTTAAATAGATTTTTTCCCCCCATGTGAGTTTAGATTTAGATTAGTCATAAGGATTCTAAACCATCTTCCCAAAAATGCTTGAAAATTTTACTGTGTCTTTTTTTGAAAGTGCTAATACAAAGACATCTGATAAAAAAACCAATTGCAAACACCAGGTCCTAATTACCAGTTTAGTAGAACAGCTACAGAAGAAAGTATAGCTGGCCAGAAGTTAAACAAGTTATTTATCAGATATCTGAGTAAAATTTGCAACACAAATGCATAAAATCAAAGATGAGAATATTTTTTGTCTTTAAAAAAAACAAAAAGGAAAAACTCCTCAGAAATAAATGGTGAAATTATATACCCACAAAAAGAAACAATGACAAACTAAAAAGCTCACAACAAAATTTACGTCTTGCTGCCTCAGGTATTAAAACTGTTATGTATGAGTTTTTCTTTTTGTTTTAGCTTATTTGAGCAACTAATATTAAACTCAATCTCTATTTCATTACCTGCATAGGTTTTTTAAGAGAAAAATCAAAGATAGCTATTCAGAGGAACATGAATCACCACTAGAATTCAAGGTCTTGGCCTCCAGATTCATCAGTACTTAAAAAGATAAGCAATAAAAATAGCAGTAAAAATCTGGGGACAAAAATCCTTACTAAAAGTCCTTCAGTACTCTTATTCACAACCACCAATTCAAAGAGACCCATTTCTGATGCTTAGCAGTCCAAAGAGCTGCCCAACAACTGGATGCAAAACTGTAAATAAAAATATGAACTTATGTAACCATGCTTCTATTAACAGCTTCTTAATTTTGCATTTTCCTCCTCTTTATTTCTATTTCCTTTATTTGATCACAATTATTCTCTCTACAGATTGCTGCTGAGCTCTCTGTAACTTCACAAAGTGTCAGTAAGATGCAACCTCCAGTAACAAAAAGTGCATTTAAACTCTGGTTACTTCAAAACAAAGTCGAAAAGAAAAAGATGAGAAGAAAAATATATTATTAACAGAGGTAATAAAAGTTATCTATTGCTAAGAGTAATTTTTGAAATTGTATTTCCATTTATGAAACAACTGCAATACCTAGAGAGTGCAAAAATTAATGAACTGTAATACAGAAGATCTTTCTTGCATTTTAAATATATTTCAACAGATTCTTAATGTCAGAGAATCAAATCCCAGGTTCCCACACCAGACTTCCACAGGGCTTCACAAATTCTCCTTTCACAGAGCACACAGATAACAGAAGAATCACAGATGCATGAAAGGTGGTTGATGTAGGAGCTGAATAAAGTACAAAATACATAAGAGTAAAGAGAAATGAGTCACTACCTTTCTTTTTGGAGTCTTTCTTTGTGCTGGTTTTAACAGCCACTTGAAGTTCTGTCTCAGTTGACATCCTATATCCTTAGTCCTCTTCACACAGATCCAGGATCTGGGTCAGGCTCATTTAGAATGTCTCTTCAAGAGAATAATTTAGCCCTTCAGATACTATAGCCCAAACAGTTCATCTCATTGACTCCTCTCGAGTGCTGTTTAAGAAAGAAACAAAAAGTAATGGTCATTTTCTGAGTTTAAAACTTCAATTAAAAAAAGAAAACAAACAAAGCCAAAGAAAAACACTGCAAGTTTGCTGAGGAAGAAGTCTATGAAGTTCTCAGTCTACACAGTCAACTGTCAACAATTTTAGATGTTCAAACGCTGTAATCTAGTCCTGTTTAAGATGCTCTGACCTATCTGAGATGTTTTTCCAGGCCAGAGACAGCAGACAGGATGTACAGAAGAACCAGCAGCTGGAAGACAAAGACTACAACGTGGGAAGTTGGTAGAAATGTCACCAAGAACAAAAAAAATCATCTTGCTAGACATGAATTTCAGATTTTTAGTCCTCAAATGCTCTTTCAAAGCTTTTATTATTCTCCTACTAAAACACAGAAAAAAGGAAAAGGCATTCATTGCTTATACTGAGGTTATACTTCACCACTCTTCTTGCTTATGATAATGTTTCCAGCATAGAAGAACCTGCCTCCATGTAAACAAAGCTGTAATTCTTACCACCCATCCAGCAGTTCCTGCTTACAGAGAACTCTGAAAATACATTTAATTAAATCTTACACCATCCTAGCCCATTTGTATTTTGTGGAAACTGTACACGAGGCAAAAAGTTAATGGCCAGGGAGAGAGCTGCAGTTTGCCATAATGTGGATTTGTTGGGGGGATCCAGAAATGCACCAGAAAAAGGCTGGTGGAGCAGCAGGAGGGGAGAGGCTGTAAGGGCCGGGGAGATACAGGCTGTGGAGGCACAGAATAAACAACCAAGCAAAGAATAAACCATCACTCCAATTCCTCCTGCTGGTCCTTCTTGCTTTGAAGGATGAGCCACCTACTTCAGGCAGTCTGTGGAGGGGAGAGGACCACACTGTCCTGAAGCCATTTGTCATGCTGTTCCCTCACTAACCACATCTTCTTTTTGCTCTTCCTTTTTTGTGAAGACGTGCTCATGATTAGCACAATTAGACTGAAGTCCATCTGCCCAGTCTGAACAGCTGCCCAGTTACTAAACAAGCATTTAATAAAGAAATTAACCCAGCATATCAGATGGTTAGCTGGCCAGAGATTAACAGTTACATTTATTTACTAATGTCCTTTCTCTGTAATTTAAAAAAGCAATACACTACGACTACTGAAATAATTATGACAGTTTAAATCACTTTTCACAGTAAAAGGCTGTGAATCCTCTAGTACTTTCAAATCCAGGCTCTTTTAACAATTTTTAAATGCTTCAGTAACATTACACTGCCATGCACTGTCTGAAGTGATTTAATATTGCTGAAGTGTGTCAGGGGCTTTCTTTAATAAGCTCTTCAAGTCTCTATGTGTATTAGAGGATATTCAAACATAGCTTTTCAAAATCTGCTGAACTGATTCTGAAATACAAAATTCCCTGTTCTTCCTCTCTGAAGTCTGAGTAAGTGCTGCCTGGCAGAAAGGAGGAAGAATAAAGCAGCTTCAGAATCCAAGTTGCAGAGCTTGCTGAATACGCCTTCTTGGAACACCTGAGTCAAATCAGAGCATTTTGATTTAACATTTGGTTAAGAAACCAGTAGGGAAGGACAAAGCAAATGAAGGTTGATCAAAAAGAGAAAACAGGGAGCTAACAGCCCCCAGACCAACAGCCGCTCAGGATCTGAAGCGCTCTTTGGCCGAGGTCCACGGACAGGGAAATGTTTCTACCCCAAAGAAGGGACACCAGGGTGGGACACCACCTGCTGGGTCTGCTGGCCCTCAGTGCATCCCCTCTGCTGTGGGGGAAACCACCTCACCCCTGCCCATCAGTGGAGCTGCTCCTCACTTACGCTTCAAATCCCCCCAGCAGAGCGGGAGGGAAGCGGTGCGGAGAACAGATGTCCCTTGGCAACCCCCAACTCCTTCCCCTCCCCCTGCACACAACCCAATTTCATAATATCTTGTTTTACAGCACAGTGGGGATGCATCAGTCTTTACAGCTCAGTGGAACTTATTGAAAGCGTCTCACAAGTCACAGCTGGATTGACAGTTTATTTTTCCTAGAATTCGGATTTAGATTTACCTAAAGGTTAACTGCCTGACTTCACAGGAAGCCCGAGCATGAACCACTTAACAAAAGGAAAATACTTAGAACAGGTCCGTGTATTAAAAATAAAAAATATAAGTTTAAAAAGAAATAAAACATTCCCCCAGGGTAAAGAGTCAAGCAAGTTTTAATTTCTTAGAAGACTGTGGGTACAAAGCACCAAGAATGTCATCTCCTGTTGTTAGCTGCTTTCAACAGGACAGTTGAAATAACTGCATCTGAATGGCACTGAATATTTAAAAACTAACAACATATGACTGCTATCTCACTTGAAAGTCTCCTGAAAAGCTATATCCCCTCGAGGCTATCCCACTGAGTAATATATTTTAAAATAAATGCACGTCTATTTTTGGACAGGTTCACATATTGATTTACTTTAAAACCTAATCAGGTCAGACTCCCACAGGCTCATAGATCCTTGAATGAAGGAAGAGGTGTCTTTGTAAAGGAGAACATAAACATCTGTCAGATGCAAGCTATAGCTCAAACTGAAGCAGCTAGAGACAATTCCTCCAGAAGTACAGGTCTTTATGTAAGCTACATTAGTAAACTTTCATACAGTGTCCATATTTCAGCCGTTTATTACCCAGATGAGAATGGCAGTCAATCTGCTCTTCACCGCAACAGCTTTTATTGTCTCCTCTAATCTAGGTCACTGTTGTTAAATACTCTGCTCTCCCAACTGTGGGAAGCACTGCAGCATGTGTTTTATCAATGGGATGCTATTTGCTTTGATCAGTTCTGCCATCTCTCTCTCTCCCTGCTCACAAGGCAAAATTTTGTTGGCTGCATTGAAGAATAAAATACATTTTTATAAGCCATCATCTTACATGTATCCACTCTAACCATCTTCCTGGGTGCCTTGTTCCTCTTCCAGCTATTACAATGTTATGTGCATGCCTCAGCTTTTCCTAAAGAGGATTCAGAGCTCTTCATTTGAACAAAATACTGTTTTCTGTTCCCTTATTAAGTGCCTACAGCAGGAACACAATCAGCACATCCTGGAATTAACTGGTTTTTAATTCCAAGAGAAGTCTTAAGCCTGCGTTCTGTGTTAGTCTTACACCAGCATAAAACCCAAAGCCTTAGTGAATAAGTTTGGTGGTTTTGTTTTTTTTTTGTAAATACACTTTGCAGTCAGGATTAACAGTTTGGACCTTTGATGCAATTAGCCATACGCTCCCCCAGCCTCTCCCACACATTTGTAAAACAATTTATCACAAATAATTTGTCTTCCCAACCATGCTTCAGCAGGCTCTTGAAGGGGTTAACAGTTGACTTCCTGTGGTTCAAGTTATGAAGGAGGCCAGCAAGATGATCATAATACTTACTCTGGCTTGAAAATACACAAATTTATTAATTTTCTTTTGGGCTTCATAACTTAAAAAAAAAAAAAAAAAAAAAAAAGAAAGCAATCTACAAAGGACCTGTAACTAAGCCCTGGCATTCCCCTAGGTACTTAAGTTCTCCACAGCACCAAAATGGGATTTGACAAGAGGATGGGATCTCCCACACCCTTGGTCTGACAAAACAAAACCCAAGCTGCCATTGTTAGCTCTTCCCTCTCTGCCTCTGAAGTTCTGCAATTCATTTCCTTTTCTCCAAAGCACCCAATGTAATCACCTGTAAGGGCACATTGACACCAGTGATTATGCAGGTGTTAAACACAGGCCAAACACAGTAAAAGGGCAAAATAAAATGATTCTTAAAGTGCTGTGATGCCAGCAAACTGAAAGGAGTTCAAGCACAACAGACTGCTACCCAGGGATAAAGATGTTACTCATCAGCTTCTCATCTGATCAGGAAGCCTAACACAGGGAACTTCAGTGGGGCCACACAGGAACAGATGGTGAAAAAATTCATCCTGGCCACCCCTGCCCTTTAGACCCTCCTGAGAGAGGAGACCATGAAATCCTTTGGAGCTGCTCACACTGTTTTGTACTCATCAGCTCATCTCCCTAATGGTCAGGCCCCACAAACATCCCAGGGGAAGCTACTTGGTATCAGAGTATGAATCTTTAACAGGAGGCACTGAACTAATTCCAAACTGAAACCCAGGGGACTGGTCCAAAACCCACTGAAATCTTTCAGTTAATAAGGCCTATTAACAACACGCAGAAAATGAGGAAGATAAGGTAAAAGAGGCAGTTTAATATACTGACACAGAGGGGGAAATGAGAAGGAAAAGAAAAGCAGGCAGGGAAAGTTGTCTCTGCAATTTTCCCTGCAATTGCTTTGCTGGTATAGGCTGGAAAGGTGAAAGGAAGCTCCTTGTTCATGCACACAAACTGAGATCCTACACAAACTCATTCCCTCAGCAGATGTGGGAAAAGCCCATGCCTGGTTTTCCTCCTGGAATCCCCCCCTGCAAACTGCCAGCACTCCTCTGAAACCCAGGACCCCACTTCTCCCACTGCCTCCCCCAGTCTCACGGCTTGTGAAGACTCAGAACCATCTCTGTTATTTCAGCCTTAGTTTTGTTTGGTCTAAAAATGAGCAAGTGCCCCCCTCTACCTCTGATTTTCTGTATATTAAGACAAAGGGAGGAGATTTATGTGCTTTATTCTGCTGTCTGTACTACACCTGCAGTGAGAAACCAGAAGGATCCTTCCTTCCTAATTCCTTTGATGTCAGAAAACTATTTAGTACTCAAACCATAACATTTAATTTTCCACTGTACATAGCTGCTATTTTAGTGGTATTTATAAAATATATCTCCTATCTCCTAAAAACAAGAAGCTCTTTTTTGGGGAAAAAAAAAAAAGCACATGTAACTAAGGCAAATAACACATTCTATTAAATTTATTGTGGTTTACAATATGCTTCATTACTCCATCTCTAGGGCATCTTTCAGGCATGCTACCCAGTTCCTCAGATGGTGTAAATAGCACCACTGAAGCTAATTTACCACTAGAAGAGCATCTTGCCAAAAAATTGACCTATAAAATATTTCCAAAGTAAGATGTTTATTAGGATGCCAATGACAGCAGGAATAATTACTAAAATTCCTCCTGGAAATCCCTCCATGTAGTAGAAAATACTACACTCCACCTCTCCAATTATTCCCAAGAATTACTGTGAATTTTCTACTCACAGAAAATGCTGACTGGATTAAAAAGATGCTTTTCATAGGAATGAATTGATTTAATCAACATTTTTAATGGGAAATGACTAACATTTCATTTTAACATTACAGTTTCTATTTTATATTATAGGGGAGAGCATTCTGGAGACAAAGGCAAACCAGAACATATCGACCTCACTGTAACAGAATTTTTGAAATATACTTTCAAAGTCTGTCATTTTACATTCAGGAAAAGCTACATGATGTCAGTTCATAATTTCTCAGAGGAAGGATATTCAAATACTTTTAAGGAAAAACTGACTTGAGCCGGTGAGGGCTAATAGAAAAAGATTTGTAGTTTTTTCCTTTAATGCTTTCAACATGAAATTTACCCTCTTAAAAGATTTTCTATGATCACAGTGCAAAACCTTTTTTGTTGTTTTTTTAAATAAAGAAAACAATAAGCACAACAAACTGAGAACCCAAGACTTGCTGCTCTCCCCTGTTCTGCTGTGTAACTCCAGTGCTGTTGTGGTGTCTCTACCTGGTCTCAATCTGATTTTCAATAATCAGGTATCAACTTCAGCTCTCTGAAATAACATTTCCCATCCCTTCCGTGGTTTCTGCTAACACCTTGCCTCTTCTTTGAGCTAGGTATACACCTGGGAGCATCACCAGGCAGTGTGAGCAGCATTCAGAGCAGGCTTGAAAGGCTGGAAGGGACAGAATCAACCCCCCAATCCATTGCCACAGAAAATGAAAGGCTAGAAATCAATCTGGAAGTTACAATTACAAAAACCAGTCAAGGAAGCACTGGATGCTTTCAATTCCATGAGGAAGCATGCAAGTCTGCTGCACAAAAACATCTGCAGCCTTGAATGAAACAAGTCTTGATTTTGCTTCCCCTTTGCCCGTGCAGCAGAAAATGCAACTCCAGCTTGGAGAGCTGAAAACCAGTAACAACCCCTCTGAGAGCTGGGAGTGTAAATACAACACACATCATTCCTTTAAGCATATTTTTCTCCTCCAGGGTGCAAAATTCCCCTCAAAGTGCTGTTTGTAAAGTTGTGCAGGTTATTAGCATGAAAAAAAAAAAAAAAGAGCAGTGCCAGTGAAAGGGACCATCTTAAAAACTTGACATCATCTCTTTGATATCAAGAGGCTGAGATGTTACCAGACAGCATGGAAAGTCCTGAAGATTAGACTGGGGATTCCCTGGGCTCCCAGTGAAACTGAATCACCTAAATCCTTCCCCTGCAGGAACTGTGTCACACCAAGGCTTCTCTATACCTCGATTACTACTTTGCTGACCTTGAAGTGGAGAAGAAAAAAACCTTCTGATAACGCTGCGTAAGAACAAACAAGAACCAAACCTCACAACCCACACACTGCCCAGGCACTGTCTGACTGTGGTCTGAGTTCTCCCTGCAGAAAACTGCCTCACCTCCACATTAAAGTCAATAAAGTCACACGGGCACAAAATCAATAGCTTTGCATTTGACTTATACTGGCGTAATTCCATTGATTTTAATGGAGTTGGAGTTACACCAATTTTATGCTGGTGTATCTGCATTAGTGTCAGTGGAGCTATGCCAGCGTGACTGATATAAACAGCACCAGAGCAACCAACCCCTCCATGTCTAAAATTCAATGCCATTAACTTGAAAGCAAGAAGAAAATGCAAAGCTATACATTACCAAAGCTGGGCCTCTGGAATTTATTTTTGCAAAGCAGGAGAACAGCTCTTTTGCAATCCTCTCGACACCAAAGAAACCCAGTGAAGACTAAGAAGGGAAAAAGGACAAAGTACACAGTTGGGATCACAGGATTCTGTAATTAGAGCTGTTAAATGATTACTAAAGAGCAGTGGTGCAATCATCGCACCGAAGAAAAGGGAGAAGTATGAAGTCAGGAACATCACCAGGGAGAAGGTACAAGCAATGACAGAGACACCACGTTTTATATTTAAAATGCAAATTCCTCACAATCAGAATTCCGTGCCTTCTAATTGGAAGAAAAGGTTATGGAATTAAATGTCTCACATCCTGGACAGCTCAGCATGTTTTTAAGTGGCACGGAAAGTTGGAAGGCAACTTATTCATCTCCTGTCCTTAACAGGAATATCTTAATTCTGCTCTTTTTAGTTTGAAGATGACTTCCTTAAGCTTGAAAGTGACACTGAACTTGGGATTTCTTCTCTCATTCATTTTAAATGAAATACAGCACAATACCTTCACAAGATCCAACCGAAGCAATACTTTGAAATCTGAACTAGAGCTTGAAGTGATGCTTTATACCGACCCCCTCAAAGGATGTGAATTTGGCACCAACTTTTCCAGGCCCCTTTGGGATTCCCTCAGTCACAGGAGTTCACTTACACACCGTGACCTTCAATTTTCTGGATGCCTCCTGACAGAACAGCAAAGGAAAGCAAACTTGCCTATTGTCAACAACAACAAAACCCCCCTGTGCCAGGCTCTTTATTCACTGCCATTTTTCAGCACTCAGCCCTTGCTCCCTGACAGTTAAGTCTTCAGAAAACTAATCAGAGGACTTCATCTCACTGTAAACAGACTTTTGATTTATTACACACCAAACCCAACCACCAGACTTCTACCAAAGTTCATTGACTAGCAGAGCAACGATGAAAAAGCAGAAAGCTCTATAGGATTATCAGGATGAATTTACAGACAGAAGCAGAAATTATTTTTACAGCGTTGTTCCACAACTGCCAAATATTTTAAATAGTCTACTACATGAGTTTTAGCTACAGAAATATATTTGACAAGCCCATTTAAATACTCCTGCCTTCAAACCAGCAGTGTCACTCATGAAGGTAATTCCACATGACTGCTAAGGCAGCAGGCAGGCTTCTGAGCAATACCAAAACCTATTTCAGAAGGGCTGCTAGATACTAGTGGAAAAATTCCAAACCATGGATAATTTTCTTGAATTCACTTGTCTGTTCTTATCTCATTTGTGAACGCAGTGCCTTGTATCTGATTATGTTATACACTGCTCCACAAATGATTCTGCTTTGTAGCAGTAAGAATGTTAAAAGGGAGGAAGCACCTCCCAGAACAAGTCAGGCTGGATGCATTTCTGTTCATGGGTAAGACTCAGCAGTGCTTCTAAATAATAAAAGACAGCACCCTTCCCACAGCAAGACCTATAACAGGGGGAAAACAAACAAAAAATAAACCAAACACACACACACACAAAAAAAACCCCACAAAAAAACCACCCCAAACACAAACCTAACAACAACAAAAACCAAACCACCTGATAACCCTTAATACTCCATAGAAAGAAAAATCCATACAGGGAACATCCATGCAGGACACACACTGATCTCCACACAGCTATGACCATGCAACTGAAGAGGTCTGCACGACCACATTGTGCCCTCAGAGCATCAAAGCCTAAGGGATCAGCCTAGGGATCCTGTAAAAAGAATTACTTAAGAGAAAAATATAAATAAAGAAATAATCAAGCCAGATCAGGTTGAAATGTCAGGAACAAACAAGCAAAAAAAAAGATATTCTTGATTATGCAGATGGGGAGCTGATAAGCAGCTCAATGAGTGCAAGGACCTGCAAGAGTGGTAATGCTTGACAAAACCATGCTTATTTCCTCAACATTTTTTAAAATGTGCCCAAGCAGCATGCAGTGAGGAGCCATTCACCTTCTCCTGTCACGCTACAGTTTATTCTCTCTTGGAAGCAATTACAGGACAAATGCCAAGCTACAGAAGGTATTTTTCCAGCAGCAGCATCTGGCTTCTTGGCAGACTCCTCAGGCAATTTTATCGGAAGCTTTAGATATGCTCTCGGGTCAGTCCTGGTTATATTGCTCATGAGCTGTCTGGCAGTTTCTTCTTCCTAGATGTCATAATCCTTCTGATTTTCCTTGAAGGAATTAGCATACTTTTATCCATTTCAGAAAAAAAAAAAAAAAACCAACAGCTGACCTGCAAGGCATTTAGAGGCTATCTACAGAGATGGAGTAAAAATCATTTGTGTCAATCTGTGTACCTTGGAGCCAGGAGCATTTCAGCACCCATTGCCTAATGCACCATCAAGAAAACAAGTAAGCCATGCAAAAACTGCCTGTCTCTACTGGTAAATTGAATGCATTCCTTATGATTAAAGGGACAAAAAAAAATCCCATAAGATGAATGAAAAACAAATTAGTTAAAAAAAAATCAGCTGGGGGAGCAGCAAACCTGGGCCTCAATTTCCATGAACTGCTCTCATCCAGCCATGACAGCAGAGTGCTGTGCCCTGCCATAAGGGACAGGGCACATGAAATCATAGAAAGCTTCTGGCAGACAGAAAGAGGAAACTGAAACACAAGGAGATCTCCTAAGACAATGGGAGGAACCCATTTTCTTCTTCTTGCAGCTCCTCTGTTACAGACAGTGCATCACAGGGCAGAAGAGGCATGGGGAAGGCAGGACAGAACCACGTCCTTTGCTCTCCCCTTCCCCCTTCCCAACCCCAGCAGCTAAGATCTGCATTATTCTGCAGCTGTGGTCACAGTTAATCCTCATCCAGAAGGATGAAAGACAGGATGCTGCTTTTACTCTCCCCCCTTGCATACCAACAAAACCAAGTGCACAACAAAAAGGGTTTATGGAAGTGTAGAGCAGTCCTCTAGAATGAATGCAGAGAAAGAGAATGCTGCAGGAAGCACATTTATAGGCATAGGTGGGATCCTCCTTCTCTAAAGGGGCTCTGTGCAATTACTTACACAAAATATATCCTTAATTAAAAAAAACATATATTGTTAATACTACTTTATATATATATATATATTTTGATGTCATGCTGTTTCTTTTTTCTTCTTTCAAGAGCCGTCAGAGAGGTTAAGAAACGCCAACAGCATCCTGTACCAGTTTTTTTTCTAGGGAAAAGAAGTCCTAATGCTTGAAGGCAAATATTACAAGTACATAAAACCTACTCTATAATTTAATAAAGAGCTATGGACCTTGGATTTTCAGTTAACAGGAGTTCACTGAGCAACGTAAGATTGACAGCACTAAGATGCACATATCCAGGTCAAACAAAAAGCCAAACAGAGCCCTATCATCAGCAGAGTACAACTAAATCCAGCCAGACACAGAATACAGACTTGGCTAATGTGAATTGACTAATATAATTCCATTGCAGGCAGGGCAAAAAATATTCTGATTACAGGCCAGTGGTGCTGGCAAGTTCCAAATGTAGATACAATTGCAGTAGGGCCAGGTGAACCATTAAGTGAACTAACCATTCCATTTCAAAGATTTGTGCTATCCAAAAATTAACTTCTCAGATTTAAACCCCCTACTGACTCGTGTCATTTCCTGTCTTTTGGCTATCTCCATACTTTAATTAAAATTTCTGCAGAATCACAGTACACGTTGACAATGCAACCTGGGTTTTAATATGCTGTGAAATGGCATATGCTGAAAAATCAATTATGGAGGCTCCAGTACCTGAACAGAACTTACTGGCACTAGAAATGGTGTTTTAGAGGAGACATAGCACAGATTTCCTTGTTTACAAGCTTGCTTCTGCAAAGTCCAAAGCAATCTTAGGGATCAGTTGAACATTTCAACACACACTGCAGACTAAAACTTCCAGTGATGCCCCAAATATTTCACTGACTCCACAAATGAGATGGAAGTTGCACACACAGAGGTCTAAAATCTTTTTATAAACTGTCTTTGGTTAAGTGTCAAGAAGGCTTGTAAGTTGAGAGAGCAACCTGGAAGGAGGTTCAGTGAGTGTATCCAATGAGTGTACATCAGTACAGCAAAGAAAAGCAGTCAGAATATAAGTAAAATGTCGATTTACCTTTTCCACTGCCCTCTGCAAACACCTGGTACTCTTCAACAACATACATTATATTCAGGGATAACATAACCTAATCTGAAATAAAGACTCTGCTATAATGAAATACTTAAGTTGTTTAGCCAGCCAAGTTTAAAGCCAAAAGGTGAAGAATACCTAATCCAATTAAAATGAAAAGGAATTTAGCAATGTAGAATTTAATTACTCTACTTGGAAGGTAGCCAGGACCATTGGGTTAAGCACCCATGGCCTCATGAAAGGGCCCTGGCAGCTCAGATGAGAGGTGCTCAGCTGTTTCTCCTTTGAGCAGGGCACCCTCAGCACCCAGGTGCCCTTGAGCTCGGCGCCAGGGATGAACACCAGCTGCTGAACCAGTGTTCCCAGCACCTCTTTGGGAGCTGCCTCCTGATCCCAGCATCACCTGATGCCCAGCAGCAGGCAGGCCTGGCCTTACCCAAACTGTGAAACCAGAGAGGCTCTCAGCACAGTGTGGTCAGGCTGCAGATGATGTCCAGCTAAAGCCTGTTGGATAAATGTGTTCAGAGATCACCCCTGTGTCTCCTCCCCCTCTGCTCTGCCCTGGTGGGACCATACCTGGAATACTGGATGCAGTTTTGGGCTCCCCAGTCCAAGAGAGAAAAGGATCTGCTAGAGAGAACCCCAGGAAGAGCTATAAGGAGAATTAAGGGACTTGAAGATCTCTCCTGTGAAGAAAGACTGAGACCTGGGGATGTTCAGCCCTGAGAAAAGGCTGAGAGGGGAGCTTATCAATGTCTACAGATATCTGAGGGGTGGGTGTCCAGAGGATGAGCCCAATCTCTTTTTGGTGGTGCCCAGTAGTAGGAAAAGGAGTAATGGGTTTAAGCTAGAACATACACAGGGAGTTCCACCTCAACATGAGGGTGACAGAAACCTGGCAGAGGCTGCTCAGGGAGATTGTGGTGTCTCCTTCTCTGAAGACTTTCAAATCCCAAATGGATGCCAAATGGCCTGCCCTGGGTGATCCTTCTTTGGCAGGGGGTTTGGACTCAGGGATCTCACAAAGTCCCTTCCAACCCCTAACATTTATGATTCTATGATTAATATTTTGGGTTGCTTTAGGTTTTTTTCAGTTCCACCAACATTTAAATAGCAAGCAACAATATTAGTTTTGGAAAACATGATGTTTGCATTACCCAGTCAAGTTAATTAACAAAAATAACGACAGAGTTACAAACATCAGGGATGATTAAGAGTCTGAAGACTGTCCCAGCCATTTCTCTGCCAAGGAGGATTTGTTCTTAACAGCATATTCTTCTGTTCCTCATCAAACTTTAAATGATGCCAGCAGTAAGAGTCCCATCTCCTTCCTTCAGAGCTGCTCATACATTCAGACCCATTTGTTAGAAGTAAAACCCGAGAACAGAGGTTCTGCCAACCTCCTGTCATTATCCTGAGATAACTGCTAGGAGATTATCTGCAGCAATTACTCTCATCTCTTCCTGCACACACATTCCAAATACCTGTAATCCTCCCACAGCTCAACTCTATCAGTGTTAAACCAATCTGTCCCCTTTAGGTAAAATCTAATGCTAAAATCACATACCACTGCCTTTATCACCCAGACTATTACACTCTCCATTATTCAATATTGCTTATTATTTTGTACTTATAAAGTCAGGGAGATGTGATTTTACTGCTTGAAAATCATTCTTACATTAGTCTTATGCTGTTAGAACTTCACTCTGCTTTCCAGATAAGCTTTTTGCTTGCTGCATATTTAAATAGTTACTCTAATTATCCCTACTTGATTGCCCTCCTCTTGCAAAGCCTTTCTGCAGTATCAGCAACAGTGAATTCCTTCAGTTAAAAAAAAAAATAAAAATCCAAGTTACACAATATTTTTAGTTAATAAGAGCATAGAGGTGGTTTTTTTTAGGGTTTTGTTTGTGTAGTTATGTGTTTTTTATTTGTTTTGTTTTTTTTTTTTAAATGTGCACATTGGGTTGCATCTTCAAATCTTTTTTCTAAAGAATTGGTAAGAAGGGCAGATTAGTGATGGTTACACTGGAAATCATAACGGTACAGAACAGTGCCTAACAATAAAATAAAATAAAAAATAAATAAATTTAAAAAAAACAACAACAACAAAAAACCAAACACTACGGACACAGTATGAGATCACTCAAAAAAAGTTTTGCTTTTAAATATTGCTTCTTTTGCAAACTATGGTTCTAGGATTTTTAATCATTTCCAACCACAGCTGCAGAAAAAACTTTGTACTTCTGGTTGGTAGGTACACACGAACTACATGTGGCTACCCAGTAGCCACAAATCATGATATTTAATGCCTTAACTCAGGTAAACTATTCGCAGAAATGCACAATAGCAGAAAACACAACAATAAAATTGGTACCAACACTAATGCTGCTTCAAAGACTTTCCCCAGTATTTTTTGGTCATTTTGTAGAGATTCTGCTATTTTGGTGACTGACAAGGTATTTTTGTTTAATTAGAATGCTGTTTGGTAACATCAAACTGCCGTTCAAGTTGCCTGACATGTCTCCTTGTGACTCCTCATTTTAGATTCTTCTGACTTCACCAATCCAAACCCAAGTACCCCTGCTGGAGCTGACAGCTTGCATGCCACCCAGCAAAAGCCACGACACAGGCAGCTCAGTCTGCAAGACTTCATCCTGCTGCCCTGAAGCATCCAGTCCTCCCTCCTCCTCCTCCTACCTTCCTCCCCAAGCAACCAAGTTTCCCACAGACACTGACTGCCTTCATCATCAAATCCTGATTTTGATGGTCCAGCACAGACCTCTTCTTTTTCACAAAGGCTTTATGTGGAAAAAAAATAAAGTTCCCATGTGACTGCACACCCAGCCTTGCATTTAGTTACCTTCCATCTGGACGATGTTAAATTTAGCATTTCTTAACTGATGTTCTTGGCTCTGTAATGCTGATTTTTATGTCTGTGTGAAATAACACACAGGAAAAAGAGGCAACACAGGTGTACCACAACCATATTGCAGTGTCTTCTTGAAATCAGCTTGCAAGCTGCATTCTTTCAGCACCTCCTCCTGCAATAGCTACTTCAGTGGTGGGTGAGAAGGGCCTGGCAGGAGTGACTGTCTCTCAAAGGAGATTTGGGCTGAGAAGGATAAAAAAAGAGAAGCAGGAGGTCCAGTTGTAACTGTGGCTTTCGGGTCTGTTGGTGTCAAAGCAATAGCACAGTGCTTGGAAAAGACAAAACAGTCTTGAGGCCCCAAATGCTGACTTTATTCCCATTATTACAAGCAGTGCACGACTTCACTGACTAAAACCAAGCAGCTGCACAAAGACTCAGTGTTCCACCTTTGAGCCAAAGCTTTCCCTTAGGAAATCCAACATTCAGCCAATAAATAAAGCTTCTCTCTCATGTCCCCACAAACTACACACCACTGAAGACTGCTGGGATTTATCTACAACTATCTCACACATGACACAGCCCCATGGGCACTCCTGGACCAGCTGCTGACCAGGAAGGGTGAAGGTGCTGGTTCTACAAGCTCTGGCAGGTCCATCAGCTGAGGGTGACCTGAGCAAGCTGCTCAGCTAGGAACCCAATTCTGCTGCTGTGCCCACCCAGTGCCAGGGGATGTTGTGAAGCAGCCTGGTTGAAGAGGACAAGCCTGTTTACCAGCTTAGTTGCCAGTAGGGCTAGCTCAAACACTTGTCATGATGACAGAGGGGTTGTGAGGGCAAGTTCAGAACACCAACAACACAGCCTCTGGTTCAGGCAGGACAGGGTTATCTGTCTGTGTTCTGGACAGGGTTTTCTTTTCCTCTTATTTCCTGCAGATTGATGACTTTGAAGGAAACACACGCCTTGAGACCCACAGCAGAGACGTGCTGCTGTGATTTATGCTTTACTCTGCCATCATGCTACAGCTCTGGGAAGAGCAGAAGGAATCAGCCTGATTCTGTTGGCTGGGTCCATCCCCAGAGACTGAACCTGGGCTGGAGGAGGTCAGGGATGGCTCCTCAGAGCTGAAAGGCTTGGAACCAACACAGGAATAACTGAGAGAGTTCAACAGTGACCTTCCCCAAGTTGGCCATGCCCCCAACCATAAGCAAACACAGAGGATGTGCAGCCTTTTAGCAGACAAGTAACCCTCTGACAAGACTATTCAAAACCACAAGATGTGAATATTCAGAATATTATTGGAAGAATAATTCTATCTGAAGCTCAGTAAGTAACTCCCAAACCTCTATATGTGCAGTAATTTGCTTCTGTTTTTATCCATTAAAGAACATTTGGATTAACAGATTGAAAAAGTTCATCCACAGCTTTACATCTCTATGACTCTCACAAACCCTCCCCCCAGCTGCCCAGATAACCAAATCAAGGCACAAATTACACTCATATGTTCTTGATAATACTTAAAAATCATCATCAACATGTGTGGTTTCAGCTTATTTTACTTATGAGTCCAAAGTTGTCATGTATGTATGCCATTTCTATAGAAATATAATGCCAAATATTACCAAGTTCCAATTTTACAGCCTATTTTAAGATATCTTGATGGCATTCAGGAAATTAAATTGAAATGAAAATTCAAGCTAGGCCTTTGCATGCCACCATAATATTTCAGGCAACAAATTCAAGAGAGAAAAGTCAGAAAACAGACTGTGCATATCCTATGGTTCAAAGTAGATTCCTCATGTCAAACGGCATAATTTTTCCTTTTTTTCCACTATAGAATTATTTTGTCTTCTGTTGAATATATTTACATGCATAATGAAACTTTTGCCATGGTTCTTTTTAAACTACTCTCTATGCATTAACACTGCAGACACTAATAGCAGACACAAATCCACACATAAATGTAGGCATTCATGCACACAACATTCATGCAAAAAAAAAAAGAATTAATGGAAGTTTCTTGACTGGATGTTACCCCCTGTAAACATGTTAGATGGGAATAGTGCTTATGGATGAGGTCATTAATTAAAAATGATGCTGTTGTCTGCACAATCCCTGTTGCTTGCATAACAACAGATGACATGTAAAATGCTCATTTTACAGACCTGGTTCCTCTCAATTTACCATCTCTACTAGGAAGTTCAGTGCTCACTTACTACAAGAATTACTTGAATCACTTGAGCTGAGATCTCACTCAGCATCTGGAGATAAAACTCCACAGGCAGTCTTCTCAAAAAAACAAAAAAACCCACAAAACCCCACAAAAACAACAACAAAAAAGCAGGAAAACAAAGCAAACCAAACCAAACACCAACACCTCTCAAAGAAAAACCCCAAACCAAAACCCCAAACCCAACAAAACCCACCACAGCCACAAGAAAACAAAATCACAAAAAACCACCACTACTAAACCCAACCCAAACAGAAAACCTCAGTGAATGGAAAGGGGGAGGGAAGGTTTTGAATGAGTTCCAAACACACATTCTGATATTATGTCATGGAAGAGTGGTATCTCAAAAGCCACAGTCCAGACACCTCATCTTCTAAGAGAAAAAAAGAGAAGAGCAGCAGCTAATGTCACTGGAGGTAACTCCTCCCAACTTCATCTGCTCATCACCTTTTTCTTCTCCAGTCCTTTTCCTAATATCCCAAATTCTAGAGCCTCTCCAGTCAGAGATCTGCTCACACCCAGTCCAAACACTCAACCCCCCCACCAAGCAGGAAATTTCACCTTCTTCATGAAGCTTGGACCTCCTGCCCCTCTTCCAGGCTGATGCAGCTCTTCATCAAGAGATGAACTTCAAACCCACATTATTTTTCCAGACTAAAACACTGCTACACCCATCATTCCCTGAAACATTCCCAGGCTTTATGACAGCTGTGCCAGCTGCTTCTTTAAATCCCAATGACACCCAGGTACTCTAGAGACCAGACACAGTCATTTATTGCTGGGACAATGCATTTTACTCCCAGATGCTCACCTCCCTTAAGCCTTCCAAATTCCTGAGCTGCTCTGTCCCCCTTTCACAGACTTACACAGGGTTGTACCTACCTTACAACAAGGTCTCACCATCCCTGCCAAGAGCACTCCCTACCCCTCAGAGTGCAAACACTTGGTTTCAAAGCTCTCTCCTATACAGGGGAAGTGTTGAAAAGCAACTTAATGCTTTAAAATCCTTTGCTGTAACCTCTGAGTTAGTTTATCATTAAGCCTGGGCACTTGGAGGCTGATGGGTGTATCTAATCCAGCCCACTTGGAGCTAATTGTGTTCAATTTAACATTCTCTGAGCACTGGCAGTCCTCATTCAAGCCAAGTGTGAAAGTTTTTAAATTAGCTTTCACAGTTTGATTCACAGACAGCAAATGCAAAATGGCACAGGATTTTTTTTTTTTTTTTTTTTTTTTTTCCCCCCCAACAACACAGTGCAACAAAATAGCCCAAAGGCTATTTTAGTTCATTTGCTTCAACTATTAGGGAAGATTCACAGCACAGAAAGTGCTCCAACAGAGACAAAAGCTCCTGAGGAATTTCAAAGCTTAATATTGCCTCTATTAATTAAATCACTGTACATTTGTATGGCCTCTCCACTTTGTCACTAGAAGTTAAAACAGAATATAGGCCATTTAAGACAAGTCATACTGATTATTTATTAAAATATGAACGTATCAATACATTTTTCCTCATTTTTATTACAGATCACATTTTTAATACTTAATAAACCTTGGTACTGGACTGTAAAAGGGTCTATATAGAAATCCACATTTTCCTTGGTAAATTACAAATCATGACTTCATATGTAATCTGACAACGTCTCTTTTGATCAGTCTGCCTGTATTTGCAGAGAAGCTAGACTGTTAAATTAACTATTGAAAATATGACTTGTTAACTTCCAGCAAACAATGGCAGAGCAGGATGGACATTTGGCTTTCTTTGCACTTCTCATTTTTCTCAGGAATTACCACCAGGCACATACAGAGAATCCAAAACTTTCAAGCACACAAATTTCCCTTTGAGCAAGTACAGAGGGTGTGTATGAGCTGCTTCATCAACAAATATAAAAGTTTAGCACATAGAAAACCTGATTAAATAATACTCAGTGTTCAGAAGAAAAATATTTCTCCAATTTGACAGGAAAACTAAAAAATCTCCACTAGGAACTTAGCTCATCTCAAAGTATCTATTAGAATTTTTGACAAATCCTAAATCCATTCTTACAATGTGGTTTATGCATATAAAGCTGCACAGCCCCAGCCTGAAATTATCAGAAGAATAACATGGTGAGATTTAATTCAGCTGATTTCACTGGGAGTCTTTCCATTATCTTCAGAAGTTTTTATATAAGGTCCACAAACTCATAAGCATTCTTCAGTTCCAATTCTTTCTGATGCTCTAATAACTAATCATTCAAATCCAATAATAACTGTATCTAAGAATAACTCTGTATGACCACAGTAGTGCTCATTCACATCACAGATGGGAACTATCTTAAGGTAAAAAAAAAAAAGGAAAAAAAAAAGTGTACTGAAATTTAGGAAAAAAAAATAAATAAAAAACTTGCATGCACGGCCAGATTCCACACTTCTGATTCCAGATCTGATTTAGCCTAGGATATGCAGGTCACATCTGACAACCTACAAAGCCAAAGGCCCATCCAGGGATGTGCAGATGTTTGTCACTGAGGTGAATGCCACTTAGGCACTTCTTGACAGAATTCTGAGTACTAATCTCAAATATCAACCTCCTTTTGCAGGGATTTTCTGGTTTGTGCTAAATAGTTACACACTTGCATTACAGTGATTGCAGGTATCACCTTTTTTTGTAAATAAGAAGCCTCTTCCACAGTGTATTTGTGGGCAATTTGTGGAATTGTTAAAATGTGAAAACGAGAAGCATGTTGCCTACTTAGTGAAACATATTTACAGGGCCAGAACCTTCACACACAGCATCACTGCACAACCACACAGAAGGTCCCCAAAGGAGCTTAGCTGCAGTAAGAATAAAATTTGATGAGTTGGCATTCAACATCTCCAGTTGCAGTAAGAATAACCTGCACATAAACCTAGGTAATAAGAATGAAAACCATGAAGTCAGGCTCTGACCAAGCCAAGCTGTGTCAGTGAGCACTGGGAGCACTGGGCAGGTGTGAACAGCCCCCCTGAAACCCAAGGGTACTGCTCCTGCTCCCTGGATTGAAGTTTTCTTTGGCACTTTTATCACTCTTTGGTGATAAAAAGTAATCTGGATCTGTCCTCACATTCCTTTTAGGATGTCTTTTCTGATAGTTCTTCTGTGATGGAATACTTCGACAAAATTTCATCAGTTTAAATATGATGGCAAAATCTAAGTGAACACATGAAATATAGAACTGAAAAAGGAGATTTGAAAAAAAAAAATACTTTGCTAATGCCTTTAGACCACTAGTTTTTTTATTTAACTACAGGCAGTATAAATCCTTAAGTATAACCCATCATTCCCTTAAGTATAATCCATACCACTACATATAAAAACTTTTCCAGTGGTAAGTCCAACTCAAATGTTTTCTGAATGAACTTCCCAAGTTTGTAAAGCTCCATCAGCTCAGATGGTAAAAATGTTGAGGTTATTTGATAGCTAAACTTGTCAGAAACTGTAGAAAAGATACAATCCAGTTGTGACTGGCAGTAATGAATCCACTTTTCTGGTCACTTCATGTCAGGTGCTAACAGACATGGGAATCCCTAAATAGCACATTCACATGAGCATCATATGTTGGTGAATATTTATGCTACGAAAATGAAGTCTATCAAAATGTAAATGCCCCAGTGCAATCAATCAGTCATGATCATGAAAATCTCCCAGAGATTTCTGGGAGATTTCATGCTGACTTCTGAAAAAAAAAAACTAAGATGGTGAAAAATTCAGGTTTTGCTGAGAGTAACTAGTTAGTCACTGGTTTATTGGCAATTCCAGAGCAGGAAGCAAGCACTTTATGGGCACGGGAAACAGCCCCAGCCTAAGGAAGCCCATGTAGGATGACTGTAAAATGGTCTGCAAACAGTCAGTGGTAAATGTCCAGGCTATCCAGATGTTCAGTGATGTACAGTACATACTCTGACGTGGTTAAGGTACCAGCACTGTGGCTGTTCAAGTAGAGCAGATCAATGACAGCAGCAGCCTGGCTGAATTTCTTGTGGTCATTTGCAAGTTTCAGTGCACTGGAACTTCTGGGAATCCATCTATATTTTGAAAAACTAATTAATGCTTATCTCTGCTGAACACATGCAAACATATACATGCTGATGAAAGACACTCCCCCTAAAACCACTCATCCCACCAATGTGTCTTAGTGGATATACTGATAGTTCTGATATAGTTTTTTCCCCTCCTCACTCCCATCCTAGGTCTCTGTCCAAAGACACCATCATTGCTTTCTTTTCACACTTTTTTTTCCCCAAAAGTTTCTCGTATCTTCTAGATGAAATGCCTTCTCAGCTGCTAAACAAGAGATACCCAAGAAACAAGACCCAAGAAACACCAGTGTGACCCAAGGAGGAGCTGGGTAAGGTTTCCCCCTTCAACAGCAATGAGCTGCTCCTGGAAATGCAGTCCCAGCTGCTCAAAAAACAGCCAATACAAAGCAACACTGAGCACAATCATGTCCCACCAAAGAGTGAACCAGTAAGCAGTAGTTTCCTTTCACTAGACACGAAAATATGCATTTCAGTAACTAGCTTCAAAATAAACATCTGATAAATCAGTTCTGTGCATAACGTACACACACCTGTATAGATTTGACTAAAAAAGCAGACAGACTGTCAAGAGAAAAAGTTACATCAGTTTTCAGGGCAATGAAGTTCCTTGAAATCAAGGAAAATGAAGGCTAATGGCCAGGGAGTGATACCATTTCACCTTTTTGAATCTGGCAGGAACTGGTGCTCCAAGAGACATTAGCTACAGCAAAGAGGCCTCACAGGGGAAGAACTGCTAAGCACATGCTCAAACAAGTAGCAAAATCATGTCCCCATTTCAATATATTACTTTATACATTGACTAGATGACCTATAGCCATGTGTGTGTATGTCAGTAAAAGCCTCTAAATGTATATTTAAGATGTTTACTGGCAATTTGTAATTCCAAAAGCAAGGGTTGGGTAAGCTAAATGCTACCAAAGAAAGAGCTAACATGCAAATCATGACCCAGTTTAATATAGTTTTTGATCTGTAGCAGCACAAAACCAACAACTTGCAAACAGCTATGCTGGTGCCACAGAGCTGTGCCAACTGACACTGGATCCAGGATCTGTCCCAGTGTGTAGCTCCTTCATCCTCTCCATTGGATGATACTTGCTAGCAATCACATTGTACTAATGGGTGCATAAAGCTATTCTGTGCCTGTCGATTGCCAAGGCATCTGTGCAAACACAATGAAATGGAAAGAAGTGAAGCAAGGAACCCTACCAGTAAAAATAAAACTAAATCAATACAAATAAAACTTAAGCACTTGGCATGTATGGCTGGCTTCCTGCTAAGTACAAAAGGGTATCGAGGCATGTTTTTAGCCCCACACCTAACAATGTTTAAATCAATCAGTTGCATCTTACAAATAAGATTCTTTGCACTTAAGTGTCTTTGTAAAAAAAAGTCAATCTTCAATTTGTAAATGCTGAAGATGAATGAACACGCTGGTTTTCAGAAAATTTTGGTGTTCTTTCAAAGGAACTACAGAGCTACTTCTGTTTTCCCACAGGGTTCAGTGTTGTTTTCTTTTAATGGCTTGAAGAGAATCTTCAGTCCTGGTAGAAAATCTTCAGCTCTGCTTTGTGTTCCTTCTATTTCTGAGGCGCCCAGTGCAAGGCAAGAGTACAAATACAAGAAGTGGAATTCCCAGAAAAATGTTACACTTGCATGAGTAGCTGCTATTGCAGAATATCAATTTAGTCACTGCAGAAAGTTTAGAAAGCATGATCTGAAAGTGAAGGCAGCCTGATCATTACCTGCTTGTTTTCATTTCAGAAAGCTGCTTCCCCTTACTTTCCTTAAGTATCTACTAACGCCTTTTTTTATTGCAGTTCATCTTGAAAATTAATCATCATAAATATAAAAACATTTTCTCGACAATCTGTCAGGTCTGCAGTGCTATTTCATTTATTACAAGACCACATGACACATCAGAGCTCTGCATTTGAACATGACATATTTTCACTTTGTTTTGATCCCGCATTTGAAAATTGTGCCTATCAATCACTGGAGCCAAAACTTAACTGTCTTGTGCACTGAAACATTAAATGCCAGCTCACACAGATGAATAAAAGCATCTGCAAGGTGAACATCTGCATTTACAGATGCAAACATTTGCAAAAGTTTCCTGTCAAGAAGGTCGACAGAAGAGAATACACAAAAGTGCATCGAGTCCAGGGTCAGTAGTGCAGCCAAGCACTCCTCATCATTCTGGTCATCAGATCACACAGAAATGCAAGAGATTTCCTGAACACAGATCCTCACATAGATTTTTGGAAGTGATTACAGTTCAGGTTTCCAAAAAGGAGTACAACTTTCAGGTGTATCCAGCCTCAACTTACGCATTGCTTAAGATCCATCATTTTCTGCATCGTTTGTGAGGGAGTAAAAAACCCAAAGAGGCCACAGATACTTACATTGCCCATAATGCATCATTTTCTCTCTAAACAGTGGCAGCAAACAGGCACATCCAATACTGTATTACTTTCTTCTCTCATTCATGACGATGTCTTTGATTCTGCAAAAAGAAGCATTTCCCAGGTTCTAAGGATAGAGGTACCCCAACCAATCCATCATGCTTTGTGTGCTAATGATAGACTCATGCATAAGAGGCACCAGAAGCAGTCAGAGGCAGCAGGCATGAAAAGGAGTGAATCAACTGTCAAGGGTTGTGATCTGAAGGACTGCAAGGCTGTGATTAGAATTTTCAATCAGGACTTCCACAATTCATCAGGCTACAAGGGAAGCAGGGGGGGGGAAATACTTCCCCATCAGCCCTTTCTGCTATTGGCATAGCAAGTTCTAGGGCTTTAAAAAAAGGAAAGCTTAATATCTTATATCTCTTCAGAGAGTGGGGAGTATCCAGTGGGACTGCACAGGTACTACTTTTTTGCCTGTGCACTCAAAACAAAAGCAAGGTGGTTTGCAGCACAACCTTTAAGTTGATGAAAAAGAAAACACAGCTCTTCCTTTCTCACCTGTTGTAGGAATGCTCAGAGAGAAGTGGCCCTGGAAACCTTTGACTATTTGTCTCTAGTATTATGAAAGGGAAATCAAAATTTGCTAACACACTCTGAGACTTCAGAAATGAAAAGGCAGAACTCCTCACAAGGGCAGTCTCCTCAAAATCTGAATAAATTCACCTGAGAGGTGGCAACTTGTCACGTTTTCAAAGTGGAACAGGGACCAGCATGTTGACTGTTTGAGTTCAGAGCAGTCAAATACACAGTCTAACTGTGCTTTCCTTAGGGTATTTGTTTGCCTTGGTACCACCTCTACTAGCTCACCCCCCAAAAAAAGACAAACCCCACAATTTAACAGCCTCAAACAGGACTCAGAGCCCTGTTACCTCTGTTTTTCAAGCCACGACAAAGTCACAAAAGCTCTCCAAATGTTTTGCTGCTTCTTCCCCCCATTTCCCCTCCTATGAAACGTGGTAACTCTTGTGTTCCTGTGTACAGATTTTCCAAGAACTCAATCCCAAAGGAGATTGCTTCCTCCCAGAGCAAGCCTTCAAAAAAATACCAGCCCAGGAATTAGGAAGAGGGTTCTGGTGACTTGAATGAAGTGCCATGGGGAGGAGCAGGCTGCCTGGATCAGTGTCACTGCAGAGGCTTTGTCTCAAAATCTAGACCCAAGTGACAGCCCAAGCAGATTAGACATTTATTGAAATATATGAATGAAGCAATCTTTTAAAAGGCAATTTTCATGTTAAACTATGAATAACGAACAGTAAAAGACAGTTCTTATTTGCATAATTAATGTTGCAGTTATTGATATTCCTTCAGAGGGTCACTAGCCTTTTTTTTCTCAGAGTTAATTAATTAATAAAGCAACTCTTTTTATGTGGGTAATTGTAATCACTTCAATACTCAAAGGCATGTAAAATATCTGGTACTTTTTTTTTTCTTCTTAATATTGTGACTCCAGTAACACAACAATCATTTGCATAAATGTAAATGCTGAATGGGCCCATCTAACTCCTGCCTAGAAAGAAATCCTTTGAAGCTAACAGGACAGAAATACATAAAGTACAGACAAAGGTGGCAATATGGGCAAGATCACCTTGTGTCCTCATATCACAACTATCACATTTTCCTCAAAGCAAATCTCAGCTTCGAGACAACATCCTGCTAATGAGGCAAATCTGTCCTCACATGGAGCTGAAGATTGCTCTGAGGAGAGAGAATAACTTAGGAAAGAATAGATGTCTAGGGGAAAAAAAACTAGAGAAGTCTTAGCAAACAGAAAGCTTTACACACTCAATGTTTTGCAGGTAATAAAAAACTTTTTTTTTCTTTACTTTATTTTAATTATGAAATAAATAAATCTCCCAAACCTGACCCTATAGAAACCTGTTACAGAAAGACTTACTGCCCCTGGTAAGTCTTACTCAAGTCCTGGTTTCTTTACTCAGCAGCCAAAGCTGCAGCAGAGCAGGCACCACACAAAATTCAACCAATCTACAGAATTCTGTGCTGAAAAGAAGAGGAAAGCTGAGAGGTTAGAGCAGCCAGGAAAACTTTTTCCTCCTCCCACTTCAGAGCCAGCACTGAGTGATCAGTACAATAAAGACTAAATACAATCCTCTGAAAACCTTGATCCACCAGTTAGTTTAAAAGTCACACAGCCTGGCTGCTGGCCTGTAGTCTCCCAGGTCAATGGTTACAGCTTTTTGTCTGGAAATCTCAGCATTTGCCACTCATTATCTATTCAAAGCTCCACTGCAAAAAGCATTTTCGTGGCCTCTTTCATCATGTCTCTGGATGCTGGAGAACGACCACCAAATTTACCATTTTTATCATGTGTAATATTCTTACAACCACTAGTAACTTACTCATCCCAGTTCTGACCCTCTCTATCTACATCACCACCTTTTTTCTGCCAAACAAGCATCCTTGGGGGGATATCCAGGATGCTCTCCTGAAGCAGAGCAGCACAGTTCTCCAAATCCAGTTCTTTCTTGCTAAAATTTCACCTCAAATACATCTTTTTCCGGTGCAATTTAATGAAAGAGGCAGAAAGGCATCGAAGACAAAGGTATCCAAGTTACTGACTCCACTGACTAGATGATAACCAGAGTCTTATCACTGGTATTTCCTCATCAGAAAAGAGCCACTGCTATCAAGCATTCTGAGAGAGGTTTGGGTTTATTTCTGTTTTATACAGTGCCCAGCACCACTGAGGGAAAACAAAGGGAAGGATGGCCCAAGTGCACCTTATGGGTTGAGAAATGGGATGGCAAGATAAGACCAAAAAAATACTACTATTTGCTTTATGCACTCATTTGCATCATACCAGCTGCTAAGACCTTGCAAATATTCCTGAAATCATTTGCAAGCTGTTTCCAGACTGTAAATCTCAAACCTGTTCTCCATCCAAGAGATTATACCAAAATGTGAAATAACCTAAAAACTGAAAGACATTTCACAGAAAAGGGAAACAGATACTGCAGGGAAAAAAACACAACAACCACATACCAGACTTGCAAATTCTCTCTTTTGTGTAATCCTTGACCATAATCTTCCAGAGGACTATTTTGATCTCTCTCAGTAAGAATATCTCCCAGTATTTTTAACTGCTGGGGTTGGCTGTGTATTCAACTGCTCCTTCTAGCAAATGGTGTTCAAAGGAAGCAGGAGTAAGGAATGCAGCTGCTAAGCAGATTATGAATAAAACACTCAGGTATTCTTTTCTGTATTTCTCAGTAATTACTCACAGCCAAGGAGCATAATAGAGATCTGCCTCTTCAGTGTCTCACTTCTGAGGGATCGATGTGGTGTGAACACAGGCACTACAGGACTTAATAGCAAGTTCTAACTGCCTCTTACCAGCTAAGAGTCTCCTGGACAGCTTTCTCCTGGGCACTGAAGAGGTAGCTAAATAGCTGCTATTAGTGTATATTTGTGTCTTTTTTTTTCTGTTAAAAATCATACTTAATAAACAGGAAGAACCGACAATGGGCAGATCCAAGAGAAATATAAATGAAATTCTGCGTTAACAAAGCTCGATTAAATCAAGTTAGCAATTTTATCTCCAGGGATGATAATTTGGCTTGCAGTGGTGGGCTAAATAATGCAGTTCAACACATTAAGAATAGATCTGTAGTCAGGCTGAATAGACTGTTAGCTCAGAAAAAAAGGCAGGAGGGAAAATAAGTGCTGAAGTAGTTTGGTTTCCTGCCCACAGCACACTTTTTTTCTTGTTCATCTTCCAAAACTATCATGAGCATACATCCATTCACCACATCTTGCACATTCTCTGGGCAAGAGACAAATCTCTGGCGTAATGGGTGTCCTCAAAAAACATTCATTCATCTGGATGCAGCACGTGTAGCATGCACAGACCATCCAGAAATCAGTGCCATTAAAACTGGGGCTTTCCCTTTGCCAGGCAGCCATTGCAACAGGAAAGGAAGTTTTTATCATTCCATACTGCAGACACCTTCACTTCCCCAGAGTGCATCCAGCACTGGATTCACCTGGAAATCTCTGCTCTGTCCAAGAGGCAAGTCACCCGTTGTCTCACTGCAGCTTCAGTTTCAGCCATCCAGTTTTCCATGAGACAGTAAAAACTTTGTCTGTTGTCAGCACTGTTTTTAAATGTAGCACCTTTTCCATCAAACTTAGTGCCTACATTTCATGAAAGTGTCTGAAAACCTCAGGATTCAGGTTAGAAAAAGAACATAAAATGTAGGCTGGGCTCAGCTAGAGCAGGCTTTCTAGGGAATATCCCTCTAAAGCAATCTCTTCATAGGTAAAGTGTCTGTCTTGCTGTAAAAGCAATGATTTTTGAGCACAGATTTTCAATGGTCTCCAGAGGTTTGAAGTCTTAGAATGACCTCATTTCATTCAAAGGTATCTGCTGGCTTCCCCTGTATTTTATATTTGTATGAGTTCACATGAAATAAAAATTTGGGCAAAAGAAATTATGACATACCACAAGCCAAAAATTTGGTTCAATTCCCTGTATCTTACAAACATCACCCAATGCTGTCACGTTTGCTAACATTTTTTTTTTACCATTTAAAAAGGACATATATTTTTTTTTTCAGATTGAAAGGAACGCTTCAAGGTAGATAAAAAGAATTACTGGGACTAAACGGACAAAGTTCAACTGGGGGTGGGTGGGGAATGTAAAATTACATTATTTCTGTTGCATCAGCATGGGCAATGAAAACATAAATGTTTCTGTTCTTATCTCAGGCACACCTATGAATATTTTCAAAGCAGGGACTAGTATTCAACCAATGCTTTCACTCCCATTTTCACTCTAATTGAGTTATAATTTGTGCTCCAAAAAGGATCCAATTCCCATATATTTATGCCACCTGCCCTGTTCCAAAGAGACAGGATTTATTTGTTAGCTGAGTGGTATCCCAGCTCTGTAACAGAGTTAAAGACACCATGGGTACACTTGAAAACTGCACCTGTATATACTACCAAGACAGTATTTTTAACACCCTGCATTTTAATCCTTCATCTAACTTATTTTGAGATGAAAACCCTGTAAGTGAAAAGACTCCAGACCCAACCTTCACTGCTGCCTTTGCAGGACATGCTCAGCATCCCAAGCTGTGTGTAGGGTGGATGACAAGACACACACTAGTGTGGATTTCTTTTTTTTCTCTTCCTCAGGAACTATTTTAACTCATCCATGTGACCTCCATTAAAAACAAAAAACAAACAAACAAAAAAACAATAACCAAAAAAACAACAACAAAACAACCATTCTGATTTCCTTCACGCTCCTCCTCAAAGAAATAAATCAGTATCTTGACTGATGGAAACACTTTAGCTGCCAGTCACTTTGCTTGGTCCCTTTGCTGCCTCCCCCCAGCCTACAGGAACTGGAGAGAGGCAGAGCAGTGATTAAATTGCAACGTGGAGCACTGAGAGCAATAACTAAGTGAGTGGTTATAAACAAATAACACAGTTCTTCATAATTCAGCAAAGCACATTATTTGTTTTGTGTGTGTTTCTGAAAGCCCCAAGTAGCAGTGCTTTTTCTTCCTAATGCAGTAACATTACTGCTTAATGGTGGAAAGCACAGGAGAGCAATATATGCCCTACAAATAAAAGCCAAATGTGCAGGCTTAACAATACAAGTTTATCTTCCTTATGAATTACCTAGGCGGTGCTTTTATTGTAGGAGATCCATTGTTTCCCCATCTGCAAATTACTTCCTGAATCTCCTAAGTGTAACAGGAGAAATGTACTTTTCAGTCTTACTCTCTGAGAAAAAAAACAACAACAAACAAACCAAAACAAAACCCCAAAGCAACCCACAATAAATCAGTGGAAAAAGGTGAGTCTGAGCTGGCAACAAGGCTGAGGTATGCCAAGTGTGCAGTCACAGTCTCCCTTGAACACTAAAGGTTTGGGAGCAGAGAGATGAAAGGATTTAAGTGTAAATTATACAAGGATAGTACAATTCTGGAGTATTACCATGCATGTGAGGGATTATTAAAGATCAGGTAGGATTTTTCTAGCCTTACTTCAGACACCTCCAGGGAAACAAATTCTTCCATGCTACGTAAGAGATAAAGAACAACCTGAGTATATTAAAAGGCTCACAGATATAATTCCATGAACTACAAGCTTTCTTTGTAACTCAGATGCTTTAAAGTGCACAACACTTCTATCACAGACCTGGTATTTCATGTTTGTCAAGTCTGACATTTCTGCTTCCTGACTCAGAATTTGCATGGCTTGGATCCTCTAGTAAGGGCCCAAGAAGAGTGATATTATTTACACTCATACATCATTGCTCCCCCTAAATTCCAACAGCACATCCCAAACCCATTTCCCTAAGCAAAAGTTTTCCTATCTGTAAAGGCATTTAAAAATCCATCATTTTCCTGAGTACAAAAGATAGAGGTGGAGGTACCATGAGGTGCTCCTGCAAACTGAAGTCAATATTGGTATTACATGGCAGAAAACACATTTACTGTATTCTCCCTCCTGACATACCAAGTGCTTAGCAAACCCTAGTAAGCTACATTTGACCAACCACAGCACAGTTTGGTAGCCCTAGAACTGCAAATCATAACCAAAAAGGGAAGGCATCTGCATTTGTCCAAGGGCTGTGACTACACTTAGAGCATTCCTTCCCCTTCAGAACTTCTCCATCACTTCCCAAGTGTAGGAAATCATCGAGCTGGATTCATTTTCTGAGCTTCTCCCATTTCAAATCCTCTTCTCACCAATACCCAGACCAGCAGGGTTTATATTCTGCTCTCCCCAGCCTACAGCAGCCCACAGGACTCTTGGCACCAATAACCCTTGCACTCTGCCTCCCAGCAGTCACCAGTGTAACACACGCTCTCAAAAAAATTCCCTGTAACATGTGCCTGTAGAAGAATGCAGGTTTTCCTTCAGTTGTCTGCCTGAAACAAGCAGCCACAAAGCCCCTTAATGAGTACCCAATCTGTGCACAGTGCACGCTTCCCGTTACCTCTTAAATCTTCGATCTCCAGGTCACATGCTTCACTGAAAAGTTTGAGCAATTTATTTATTTATGCTGCTGCTATGACCAGTAAGATGGCTAAATAATTCCCTTCAAATAAGCCACACATGGACATTTTCTCCACTGAAAGCTAGCAGAGGAAGCATCCCCTCTTTTTCAGGTTGCCTGGCACTTCCCACTGTATGAGTCTCTTTTCAATTCCCTGCAGCCTCACCAGATTTTTAGCTGCTCAGGCTGTAACTTTACACATCACATGTGTGTGCTTCAGGGTGATTTTCAGGACGTGAGGGAAGAGGAGTAAGTTGAATCACTTCCAAGATTTAGACTGTAGGAAATACGACGTTTTGACCATGTTAAATAATTATGAACTTACATCTGAGAAGTTTTCTGAGTTTTAATACTGGGAGTAGGATTTGGTCTTCAAGTCATGGATTTTTTTTTTCTTGCCAATCCTAAAAAAGCCCACAAAATTATAAAGTGACAGCCTTTACAGTTGTACAGTGACTTCTCCTTTATGCTAAGATCTCCCTACACTGTTACCTCTCTTGCATCCTCCAGAAGGAACTAAAATGTACATCCACATTGCTACCAACATTGTACCACAAAATGGGATATCCCTGGAGTTCCTACTCCAAACTGCAATGCCACAAAGACTGGAAGCAACAGCAAGAGGTTCATCTTTCCTTTAAGGCACCCAGCAAGCTGCTGGATTTGAATGCAGAAGGTGCAAGAATCAGATCAGGGAAGAGAGGAATAGAGTAAAAACTCAGAGGTAAAACTCAGAACTGAAAACAAGAACTGAAAGAGGAGAATTTGTGATTGCATTGAGTAACTGAGAACCTGGGAGTCAAGAGACAAAAATAGGACATTTATTTCTTATGTTAAAGTCAAGATCATCATCCTACTGCTACTGCTTTCTCTCATTGTATACTGTAAGCTGATTTTAAATACTTCATTTCATTAGACAAATTTTCTAAGATGACATACATTAGGGTATAGGGCTCATAATATTTTCACTTCCTTTCCCTCTAACCCATTTCACTAGTTCTACACTTCATCAATTTAAACATTATTGCTAATATATAACATTTAAACTCCTTCACAAGAGAAAAAAAGCCAAACGTCTAATTAGAAAGCTATGATGGCCATTCTGGAAAGTAGTTACATTTTCTACCCACATCTGATACATATGAAAGCAAATGCAGAGCTTAGACCTAAAGGTTTCTGAGCAGAGCAAGAGGGTTTTTTATGGCTCACTTGGGTACAATGAAAAACTGGATCCTCAGGGCACGGAATCCCTGTCTGAGATTTACAGCTACACAGCAGCATAAAGGATTAAACAAGAGTATGGGAACATCTGTTTTTCCACAGCATAAAACCAAAGGCAAGTAACATTTTTTAATGTTCAACCTAACACATTCCTACACAGCACTGCCTCAATAGTATATGAAGATTATAGAATGGCAGGAAGAACACCTCTGCCTTAACACCAGAAAAGTTAACTGCTAACATTAGTTCACATCAGAAAAGCTTCTCCTACCCAAACCTTTGTGATGAAATGTGACAACAATCTTTCAAACATCAAGAAGTGCCAGAAAATCATGCAAGAACAACAAAAAAAGATTTACCAGGAACTGTTTTACAAATCTTTCCAAACATATGCGAACGCTTCCTCAAAATAAGCAAGATACTTCTCTGGCATGTGCTAAGAATTCTTCTACAGGCTGTAGTAGTGTCTTAAAGCATCAGTAATCAATCAGAACTATCAAAGGAGGGGATTGAGAGTCATTACATGAGGTTTTTTGAATGCTAGAAATGTGTAAACCTTTGTACTACAAAAAGATGGGGCTGTTAAAAAAAAAAAAGGATACATAATATATTCATCCACACACACTCTCCTCAGACTTTGCCCAGCTGTTAAAACCTTTGAAAATACCAGCAACTAAAAGGTAACCCACTCCAGTTTATTAATAGACCATTAGACTGGTTCACAGGTTACTAGTTAAATAGACAATTATTCAGTGAGGAGAGAGGGAGGCCCTGAGTAATAACCAATTGTACTTCTAACAGCAACTAACTGGTTCTGTTCTGCACTGTCATGCTTTCCTAAGCTCCTTTACCCATTATGTTTTTTTGAAATAATATTTGGTACCTTGTAGCATAGCTCCTAAGGCTTACAAACGAATTGTAACAGGATTCTTCAGCTTTAAAAAAAAGGAAGCCTTGGCCATGTGAGATTGGAGGTGGAAGGGCCAGTAAGATTTTATTTTTCTGGTTGCCAAAACTCTACGAGTTTCTCTTCCTAAGTGTGGTATATTGTTGTGGAGCTGCAAGGCAGACCCCACTAGTGATCCCTACTTTCCCAGAAAAGCTTTTCTAAATCTATCACGTATATTACATCTTTTCCCTAAGCTTTAAAATAATCCTTAATGAAATGGAGCAAACAAACATCCCTGATTCATCCAGGCAAAGCAGCTGCATACCACAACCAGACTCCTACACCCACAAGCAAGCAGTTCTCCTGGGCTTGTTCACTACTCCACAGGGTCCATCAGACCTCCTCCTGCCTGCACTAAGTCATTTACACAGCGTTTACTCCTCAGAGCAAGTGACCTTAACTCCTTCAGCCCCAGGAGCCCTCCCTGAGCTGCTGCACCAGGGAGAAGAAGTTTCCCTCTCACATCACCCCACAGAGATGCAATCAGAGTCACTCCAGGTTATTGCTGTCATCTCACCAAAACTTTACACCAGGATTTTTCATTTAAAGGCACTTGGTTTAAAAGCAGTGTTCGGGGAGCTCTGCTACAAGTTGCAAGGCATTTCAGTCACCCATGTCTATTTCTCAGGTTTTTACTAAAATAAAGAATAAAAACAATAGATTAGAACTTTTCTACATGCATCATCCTTGTAAACTGTTCTCCTATTCATTAGCTACTTGATCTCAAGATAAAACACAAAAGCCCCACCTCTGTAACGTATTTATTTGTCTCCTGAGAAAAGCTTCTGTTACAGTGCTGTTATTCAGTGTTAACCCCTGGAACTGCTCTCCAGACATCACCTCCCATACTTTCAAGACAGACAAGATTTTCCTCAGCTGATGTACACCTGAACACACAGTTCATTCCATTTAGCATTCTGCTCCCCCCCACAAAGCCAGTGTAGCCAACTTCCTACAGGAAAGTTGGAACAATCAGGATTCTCATAAGGATTTAACAATATTAATTTGACATATTATTCTGTCTTCATACCTGCATCTTATCTCATGCAGAAATACTAAAATGATGAAGATACAGCCCAACAACATAGCAGCTGTGGCCAAATCCCAGGTAACAACCTCTGTAACTCTAGGCTTAACTTTTTCATATTTTATTGATGTTAAAACTAGAAAGCTATTATGTAGAATACATAAGAAGAATAGAAGAACTACTTCTGTTCTTGTTGATTATAACATAAGATTAAGTTCCTTGGGTTTTTTTCTTTGGGTTTTGTTTTTTTTTAACCTGATATGTGAAATATTCATGCCTGAAATGGAGAGGAATCCTTAGAGATCCTGGTTCCACTCTGTTTACTTTTTTTTCTGGTATCACTGGGATACACAACAGTAACCCTACACTGATCTCCTGAATGTATTTTTTGGAGAAGAAAAGATACGTACTCTCATTTCTTAGAAACTAAACCAATTCCTGGTGGTTTCCTGATGCCCATTTCTCTGAGCAAATTAAACCCTAGACAATCTTGAAAAATCTAATGTCAGTCACTCTCATTAAAAAAATAACTTACCATTCAACATCACTTATCTTTAATAAATAACCACTGTGAAGCAACAGGGCAGTACAATGTAATCCACAAAATAAGGGGAAAAAAAAACAAAACTCAGAGATAATCTCCACTCCAGACACTGCCATTGATACTACAGCTGCTTTACTCATTCCCCTTATGCAAACTATGCAGAAAATCAACACTGTACTCAAGAGAAACCAAGGCAATTTGGTCTTGTGTTAGGTGGTTCACAAAACGAATGGTATCCACCTGTACTGTTCTCCTTCTCTGTACTGTACTTCCCATCTCCACCAAAAAGTTCCACTTAGAAACCCTGCTGAGCAGAACCAGCCCCCCAGGATGTTTACAGGTCATCTGCAATATGTTCTTTGAACTAAAGATGATCTTTGCACTAAAGAGCAGAGTTGCTTCTCTACAGAGGCTTGAGCATTATTTCAAAGTTTGCTGCACATGATCCTCACCCCTGGATTGCTGCTGTCTGGAACAAACAGGGCAACTTGAGTTCAGTGACTGAAAAGAGGATTCTTTCTCACTTAAATTTGAGTTGTCAAGCCTGGGCATCTTGTACAAGCTCACAAACCAGGGCTTCCTCTACAAAGAGCATAAAGCTCATGTCCTTTCATGTCCTCTCCAGGCTCATCCTGCACTGAAATCCAGAAACTGGGCACAGTGGGATTCACTCAATAACAATTCTCACTTTTCTTTGAGGTTCTGTATGCACCAAAATCAATTAGCATTTGCTGCTAACGTAACATAGCAACAGTGGACAAGCCCTCATTTGATCTAAATCAGTGTAGTTCTTCTTTGAAAGAACTTTCCCAAATTTAATCAGCCCTAACTCTCACGGAGTGCTTTTGAATAGCTCACTGCATCATGAGGGAGGGAAGAAACAAAATTCGAGTGCCAGGAACAGTAAGTGGTCAATTCAATTTGTTTTTCTCTTTAGGACTGTTCAAACATTTTATTTCTCTTGTTTCCAGAGGAAGAAAAATGAGGCTGAATATATGAAAACTGTCACACAGGGATGGTGGCTGAAAAACTGTCCTGAAGCCACGATCTGAGATTTCATTACTCTGGGCAGCCACCAAAACCACACACATTCATAAACTTGTCTTTATTAAACTCACTGACTTTTTTTTCCACTGGTTTTAAATTCGAGAAAACTGCCAACATGCTGTGTGAAGCAGCATTTCCTGTTGATTTTTGTGTTGGTTATACCACAATTAAAAATGGGAGTCTTTATTTTAAAATACCTGCACATTTAGGGAAGAAAATCCTAGCAGGGGAAAATCTTCATTATATTAAAAAAAGGGGGGGGGAGATCTCCACCTGCTGGGAAGACCCTTAATATTAGTGGTTTATATATATTATAATATAATATATATATATTAGTGGATGCTACAGATAAGACAGGAACACCTAATGGGTCATCTAATGTTCCCATTATGAGGTTTGAATTTGCCAATATGCCTCAGAGCTTGAAGAGAAGTGACAGAGAATGAGCAGTAAAACTAACTTAACTGTGTACTTTGTTACCTAAAGAAATCAAAAGGAAAATTGAAATATTAATAAAATAGTCACTCCATTGATTGTTGATGAGCTAAATAGCAGCACAATGGCATGAATATCAGCTGGACTGCATTAAAGCTTAAAAGTATTTTGCTTTTTTTTTTATTTTTTCTGATCACCCTTATGCTTGGCTTCATCATGTAGCTAGTGGGAAACTCCAGGCCTGAATCCTCCTGGCAAAGATTGGGGACACCAGCTCCTACATCACCATAGCCACAAGCAAAATATGATGTTAATTATTTGATTGGTAAAGGTTATGCAATGAGATAAGAGATAAAACTGAAATTCTTCACACTGACTACCTGTTAAAAACACCCCCCATTCTAAATGGAAAGTTTTTCTTTCCTCCCATCAATACTGACAGATTACTTTGAGAGAAAATTAAAGGAAAGGCATTAATTCAATAAGGGGAGAATTGAAGTGACCTACTACATGTTAATCTGGCAAAAAGCACATGTCAATTGAACTGCTATGGCCAATCTCCAGCCAGAGAGTGACAGGTCCTGGAAATGCTGTCAAATCCCTAACACACTGTCTGCTCCTGCACGAGCACTGCATCCTGCTGGCTTGGCTCTCTTCAGCCTGGCTTCATCTCAGAAACTACTTCAGGCACCTGAATAAATCCAGTGAAGGTTAAACAAGTTGAACTGCTCTTTTTCCTTTGCTCTTTTAACATAGAGCAGTTAACTATCTCAACTAACTAGGAAGAGAAAAAAAGTGCTTTTTTTTTTTTTTGTACAGTTAGTTACTTTAAGTACAGAAAAAAAATAATTTATAATCTTTCAGGTTGAGAAATGACCAATATTCTGCCTGCTCTTCTTTAAATAGTTATCTGTCAGAACGTTAGAAGACAATCCAGCAAAAGAGAAGTGAGAAATGTGTATGTACTGCATCTCCAGCAACCCAAGTTCTGTTTCCAAACAGACTAAATATTTAAAGTCTCTGCATGCCCAAACTCCAAATGGGAAGCTACAAATGTCAATAGTCTGATTTAAACCTTTCAATTGATCGATAAAGTTATGTTTGGTAGGTATAACTAAGCCATATGTTTAATAACTTATACTTTATGCTGTGCATTAGTGAGCCAACTTTTAACCAACAGCAGTTGGTATGAAACCAGATGACCAGATACAATAAAAAAAGACATTTTCCCATGATTTTTAACACTGATAATACCCTGCAACTACGAAACTTCTTGCATTTACTGGAAGGCATAAATTTCAAATCATTTAGTACTGTTTAAAAGTTATACCAACTTATATTCTTAATACCCATTATTGTTTAGGATGGTTATTTTTTCCATTAAAAAAAATATATATTTTTTAAAGTTTGGTACTGGATCATCTTCAGACTGTGGATTTTCTTCCTAGCTAACTATGTTGTGAATCTAACTACAGCCAGAAGAGAAAAACTGCAGCAATGTGACACTGGGAATTAGGAAAGTATCTCTTGAACCTCTTGGAGTATCATCTACGTGTGCTAAAAACACCACATGGTGGATTACTCTGTTCTCTCTCATCTTGACCACACGTAGCCCAAGAAAAGTGTAACTTTAATAAAGTTATTCTACAGCTGGAAATAAAAGTAAGACCTTTCTTATTTTGCAGAAATTTAAACCAGGAAGAGTCTCTCAATAACCATCAAAGCTGTGACCTTGCTGATCACTCACCTTGCTTATGGTAACTGTCCTAAAATAGAGAAAAAAACAAACTCTAACTGGGAAGCCAAGGAGTTTTAAATGCTACATTTTAAAAGAGAAAAGATACACTTTTAAGTAAAAAAAAAAAAAAAAACAAACACAAAACCAAACCAAGCAAACAACACAACTCTTAAAAAGAGATTTAAGCAAAGACTCCCCTTAAGGACACTGAAGAAGCATCAGAGTCCAGCAGCAAAGAACATTTTTCAGGTAACTGTTGCTATGGTTTTGAACTTCTACAGACCCACAGCTTTCCTAGAACCCAAGAATAAAACCGTGCAGGTTTAAAAAGTTCTTTTCCAAACCATGATGATACAGCTTTGTAAGCTTCACGGTGTATCTTGGGACCTGACCCAGATAGACTGATGGGTCCCCTTACCTAGGGAATGACACTAAAAAAGGGATTTGCAGGCCAGGAGTTGCTTTAAGGAGACAGCTACAGTGCTTGGAGGCTCATCAGCTCCCAATTAGCTTCAAAGCAACAAATACATCCCAACAAATCCATCCAGAGGTACTTCTCATCAGCAGAGCAAAGCACACCTACCACACTATTCCCATCACACTGATGACATGGAGATTTATCCTGCTTTTTGCTCCAGAGGGCATTTTGGGAAGAATCCAGCTCCACCTTTACTACTAATGGGAGGACTTTATCGGAGGGCTCAGCCCCCCTCAGTACTAAACAATAATCCCATGCAGGTGGGGATGATTCTGGCAGTATTGCATTGTCTGCCTTTCCACAAATGTCCTCTAAATTTCATTTTCTAACTGCCCACCTGGGAAAAGAACCTCCTAAAACCACAGGGACATTGCCTAACATCTAAATCTGAAGTTTTTTTGCAAGACAGCAATATGCCTGCTAGAAGAAAACAAACCAGCAAGCACACATGCATGATAGGATTATTTGATTCAATCCAATATAAATTAGGTCAGACCCCTCTTTGGAGAATTCTGTGTCAAGAACTAGGTGGTCCACTAAATTTCTATTCATTTGCCTTCAGGCTTGGGGAATTGCAAAGACTCTCAAGAAACTGATGTTCTTCCACCCACAAGAGTAATCACTATTTGGGGGACAGGGGGCAGAATCTCTCAGTGTAACAATATCTAGAGACCTGAAAAATCTTTATATAAGCAAAAGAGCAGCTAATGAATCTATGCATATATATAATACATATATCTATACAAAGAGAGAGAAAAATTCAATATAGAAAAAAAAAACCCAAATGGTTTTGTGTATTTAGGTATTAGATTGCACAATTTTTTTACATTATACAATGTATTCATCTTCATTAAACTGACAGTAATGTAATGGCAGGACATGCACTTTCTCTAGAAAAAGTGCAAAGAATTATGGGCTGGAAACTATGCCCTGAGTGTGCTCCCAGCAGGCTCCTCCTGCTCAGGAACTCTTCATTTTTAAAAGCTTACCCCCAGTTATCATCCTTTCTTATTCCATCAACTAGAGTAAATCTTCACACCTCCAAGAGCCAGAAGACCATGCCAACTACTCCACATATCTAAGAAGAGGTCTGGGTCAGAGCAAGGGGGTTGCTCCTGGGAAGGGCTCTGGGTAGGACATGCTCTGAGCCTCTTGAGCTACACCTTGGAGAGCTGGGACATGAGCCAACAGCCCCTGCACCCACACAGACACACAGCTGGCCAGCCCAGGTACCACCTTCATTCTAACTCCTCAGAAAGAAAAAAACCCACAGCTGGTTAGGAGACAAAGCTAAATCTTCAAAATGGCTCACACCTGAAACTAGATCCACCCCTGGAAATGGGTTGTGGAGACTCCACTCCATGCAGCAGGGCTCAGCCCAGCAGATGCTCTCAGAGGATTTGTGTGTGTGAATGAACCACTGGAAACAAAGGTGGTTAATTCCACTACAACCATTTTTAGACAAGTTCTTACAATGTTTGTTGTGGCTTCTTGCAAACAGAAGAACGCAGAGTTTCATGCTGCAAACTTAAAATCAACAAACTCTCCTTATACTTCTAACACCCAAAAATGTGTGTGATGGATGAGCAAGATAAGGTTGCACACAACAATATGGTGAGCTCTTCTGTAACTCACAACATTGGGTTTACTCATTTTTTTTCCAAGTTGGGACACTTCTACTGCCTTTACACAGAATGGAAGATTGATTCATTGGTGAAATTTCTTCCCCACCACCATGAAATGGAACTTTGCTGTAGCTGGACTGGGCAAAACCTAGAGTTAAGGGCAAAACACAGAGTTGCAGGTTCTCTGTGTGACAAGTAGGAAAATGAAAATGTTTAAGTCTGATTAATTACTTGGTTTAGAAGATAGGCTTTTCATTCTATTGTATCAAAATACTCATAATAAAACAGTGCAGCTGATGAAGTCAAGCACTCCCTTACAAAGGCTGGCAAATCTGCAGAACAGCACTTGAGGTTCAGATTAGTAAAATCCTAATGAGTATCTACTCTAATACCCATGTAATTGCATGGAATGCATTTGCAAGTGGTACAATTTAAAAAAAAAATAAAAATAAAAGAAAGAAAGAACAAACCACTGAAGTCCAGACTGTGTTTTTAGTGTCAGCTGAAGAGACTCAAGCAGCAACCCAGAAGAATGAAGATTGCCTCGAGAAAGGAAGAACTGCAATAAAAATTTCCAGTTCTTCTCCACACCACAATATGTTGCAAGTACCAATGGCACCATACTCAGCTACATCATTTTTGTCCCAGACACCTGAACTGGCTCCATATTTTACCCAGTGATTGCTTTCTCAGAAGTGCCCACCCCTCCCTCCACCCTGTACAAGCAGCTGGACCCCCAGCACAGGCTCCTGAAAGATTTTATTATAATTATATACAAAAATGCTGCAGCACTACATGGTGCAAGGCTTTCCACTTCCTTTTGAGCCAGCACATGGCATCTCTGCATCTCACTGCCCTACCCCAAAAAACCATGACTTATTTACCTCACAAATCCACCAGACATATGCCTGCTTTGAAGACTAGGGGAGTAGTGTAAGAATGGAGCCACAGAAAGCAAGCACTGCTGAAATATCAAACAAGTAATAACATTCTTTTAATCCTAAGTAATTGGCTAAGCAAACGTACTGTGATGCAGCAACTCTGATTAATTTTGCAAGAATGCTTGGGTAGTGTTTATAAAAAATCAAGTCATTACCTTGACTAAACATTGACTTGGACAGTTAACTTTAACCATCAAGACCTTGACTAAATATTGACTGGGAAAGTTAATTTGAACTAGAAAGTCTAGACATCCTTGGTCCTTTTTACTAGTATTTGCCATCACTTGAAAATGTAAACACCAGAGTAAAAATAGAGATTCTGCCCACTAACCAATATTTGACAGAGTAGCCTGGCTGCTGCTAAATTCAACACAACCATTTTGCACAATTTAAAATCCAAGATACTTAAAAGAAAATAGGCCCATTATGGAGTAGAGGGAAAGGTCAGTCATCCTGTGTTTTGTTGAGCAAGAACCTCTCAGAAGTATTAAAAGAGAATCACAAGGTTCATGACTTAAATTATTTTCATACATACATGCAGGGGTCTTCCAATGTATGTTTAAAAACTATGCCTTGCCCAAAGAACAAAGCAGGCTGAGCACCAGGACAATGTGTCCATTCTGGTACCTTACTTTTGAAAGCCTAGTAGCAGCTACTCCAAGTCTACATCCTCCACTATTGGTGTCACTTCATGATGTGAGGCCACAGGTCAAAGGACATACACGGGGTCTTTCACTAGCTGAGCTTAAAAAAAAAAAAATAAAGAAAATCAATTTCAATCCTCCTAAGATGAAACCACTGATGTGTGCAGTCACTGAAGTCCCTAAGGTAATCCTACAAGAAAACATGATGGTGTCCTCCATCACTGTGCTGAGATACTGTTAAAGTGCAGCAAAATTACCTATAAGGCATAGTCTAAGATCAACATCTATAATCCAAATACTCTGAGTTATAAATCTGAACTTATAGAGAAATATGAAAAGCCAATTTTAAAAGTGTAATGAAATTAAGCAGTAATGACAATGGGAAAAGGAATCTTGTGTTCTGGAAGGTTTCAAATATGTGGTTAAAGAAATAAACAACGACTGAGAATCCAGCTGATTTCACCTAGCTTCATTTTCAGAGTTTGAAAGCATGTTTTAGCTTTGTGCCTTCATTCCTTTTTTAAAAATATCAGCTGCCTTTGTAGCACCCAATGAAAAAATAGCTTAAGAGCAAATACAAGATATAAATCTCAGATATGAGTAGAAAGATCAAACCAAGTAGTGAAAACTTGCTCTTCTGTTATTTTTGAGTGTAGTAGTAAGGAACAGAGTATACTGGCATTGTAAGGGGGTGAGGGTGGAGATTGAAAGAACAATAAAACAATACAGTCATCAGTAGTTTAACACAGCACCGTGTCTTGCAACAGAAACATACTGTGAAACAGCTTGCAAGATAAGCTTCATCAACGATAAGTAATTTTTATTCCGTTTGAGTGGCTGAAAACAATAAACATGATTAAATGTTTCAGACGTGCATTCAGAATTTAGACAAATGGCAAAGAGTCCCAAGGACTTCGCTTTTAAAACTGCTTTGAGGAAAGACCCAAACATTAGCTTAACCGGTTTGAAATGTACAATAAAACAGAAGTTCATAGGGAAATTTAAAACTTCCCATTCATCTGCAAGCTCCGTGATTGTCCAAACCAGAACCAAGCTTTGTTCTGTGACTGTTCAGATGAATAGTGACCCCAGTTCCCTTCCTCACTACTTGCCATTCATACAGGCATTTCAAATGGTCATGAATATGAGCTCCCATGGTGTGAAACACCCTGCAGAACACAAAAGAAAGAGGTGGCTCTGGCTCCCGGAGAGTTTACAGCCCCGGACTTGTGTCTTGCCAGTCCTGGGAGGATCTGTCACGACTGTCCCGTCCCGGGCTGGCAGCCAACCCGTGCGGGCACCTTCCCACAGACCGAGGAGCAACGCGTTTGGAACTTTAATTAATTCAAGCCTGTCTATGTGCGTGTTGTTGTTTTTTCCAAAATAATAGCCGTGCAACGGAGGTAGATGAACCCAAAGCACCCCACAAAGTAACTCTTCACTTTACACCCACTTCCTTCACCCCACGCTGCTGGAAAGGAGGGAGCCCTGGGATCTCCTCCCCCAGGACCAGGCAGCGGCTCCCACTGAGGATCCCAGACCCAAGCACCCCAAGCCGAGGAGCTGGGGCGGGCGAACCCCCCGGCTCCCGGCGCCATTTCCCCGCCNGCCGCCGTTGATGCAGCTGGGCAGGGAGAAGGGGGGGTTGGGGGAACGGCCGGGGAAGGATGGGCTGGGTCGGGGTGTGTGTGTATGTGTGTGTGTGTGTTTAAGACGACGCACCCGCTCGTCCCCAACCTGTCACTCGCCTCCGGGGCAGCCCCTGTGTGAAGGAGCCGCTGGCAGCCCCGCCGCCGGACTCCCCTGCCCCCCACAGCCGCCCGGCTCCCGCATCACTGCGTTCCAATCTCGGGCAAAGGGGTTTCCCCTTGGGGCAGGGGGTGGTCGGTCAGTCAGTCAGTCAGTCGGCTGCCCACGCGTGAAACACGGACACGGAGCTGCCAAGCCGGCCTCCCCCTTTCCCCGCCCCGGCTCCTCCTCCTCAGAGCCGCGGGGTTCCGCGCCGTGGCCGGGCTGCCCCCCTCGGGAGCTGGTGAGGAGGAGGCCGGGGGAGGGAGGTTGGGAGGCCCCGCCGTCACACCGCTACTACTGTGGTGTTTTTCTCATGGCTTCTCTCAGTCACCCATGAAAATTTAATGAGGCATTTAGGGCTGTTACCTTCAGAGTCAATGGAGGGAGCATATTTAGCCTAATGCACTTGCTGCCGAGCCAATAGGTCTATTGCAGGCAGATCAGAAGTCACGGAGAGACTCTCCTCTCCACACAAAATTCACGACCCATTAAACTTATTCCGCGGTAACAGCTTCTTTACAAACGGAGACCCAGAGAAAACAGAGCCTGTCATGCACTTCCTGACAGGATTTACATACAGAAGAGAAGTACATTGGCGAGGTTATTGCTATTTCACCAGTGTTATCTCCAATCAAAGCACAAAAGCAGCTCTGCTCGAGCTAACTGAGGTAAAAGACTAAAAGAAAAGTCCCTTTTTTGCAGCCTCGAGGTAGATCTGATTCACCTCCTGGGGCTGAATGGCAGCATCTCCTTTGGCTGCCAGAGACAAACCATTACAGTCTCAAACCATTAGAGTCTCCAGGCTGATCAGAAATTACAAGGAAGAAATTGTGTTATGCCGGGCACACAAATATCTAACTGCAACTCTTCGAGATGACAGTCAAGGAGTGACCACCAAGATGCTCACAAGGTACAAAGATGTCTACAGGTTATTTTACCTCCAGCTGAACCAATCTGTAACAGGGCAGGGAGTGCCCATCCAAGAGTGAAAGGCTGAGAACACAGATTGACCAAAAGTGTGTGCAGATATCTTAGAACATTCTCCATTTTTTTTCAGTTTCATCTTCCTCTGTCCATAGCACACCAGGTATTAAGCATAAAAGAAAAAGTAATCTAATAACCTTTATAACATAACCAAAATGTACGTTAAAAGGCATACTGCATTTAAGTAAGTACTTGATGGAATGGAGATTTTTACTATAGACCTGTTTTCTTCAATTTCATTTATTACAGAAATGAAAGGCAGGATTACCAATCAAATCCACTTATTCTAATGTGGATATTAAAAAAAAAAAAAAAAGTCCTAGTCATAAATCTAATTGCAGCACTATTTCCTTTTGGTGAGAATTTTGCTGTCTTAAAAAGACAACTTATAAAATAACAGCAGTCATGAAGAAATGTTAGACAGCATCCTCTAGATGACATGTGGCAACGCTTGTCTGTAAGTATTAAGTCCAATAAAATGTTGGTGCTCCTTAGTTCCCAAAAGCCTTTTTTTTTTTTTTTTTAGTGTGGGGAGACAGGAAATGAACTGCTCTATATACCCTGACCCACTGCACTACAAAATGACATTACATTTACCATGTTGCTGGCCTCTCCCAACGTCCTACAGTTTACTGGAAAAGTGCTAGTGCTGACTGAAAAGGAACTCTAAGTGTAAACTTCACTCCCATTTCTGAAATTGATGGATGCAAATCATACTTGCTAGCAATATTTTTAAAATATAAAAGACTGTACTAGCTCACAGCTTGTAATATGAATGCAAATGAACGTGTAATTATACTCTGCAATTTTCTACTATTAAAAAAAACCCCTATGAAAATAGAACAGACCTGAAGAGCAATATGAGCTGCAGTTCTTCATTGTGTTCCTTCATTATGCAGGAGTTGCCATAAGCAATCTGCTCTCTTTCCATGTAAAGTACTTTTTTTAGGCCATAACTTTGCAACACAAACTCTAACGTGAGAACATTTATATGGTCACAGCTCCTCTTCTCTAGTGAAAAAAATGACCAAGATGCAAACAAGCAAGGAATATGGTGTGAGGATCAGCTTCCTTTTATCTGTAAAGTTTATTTAAAGTCAACATTCCTGGATTCTCCCTTCTGGTGATGTACTGTATCATCACAGAGAAGTGATAAACAATTAAGAGTTAGATATTAAGATTTACACGTAAGTCAAAAGTGTAATTTCTACAAACCACTCACCATCTGGAGAAGCTGAAGCTAAAAAAGTAGCTCTCTCAACTCCTTTTTCAGTGTATTGAATATTTACCTCTCCAGCACTCAGTCCCTTAGTACTGACTAAAACAACTGCAGGGAAACTAGCATTATCCTCTTAGTTCTTTATGAGGTTTGAGGTAACAGGGCAATGGTCAAAAACTGTTTAAATGTTCTGGCACCCCTTAGTTGAGATAGGGATGAATGCAATGTGCCAACCCAGAGCACCAAATAAATTGTTTAAAGAATTGCCTCAAAACAACATTAAAATATCTGCTGGATTTTAAGTAACTTGTTATACTACCCCATTTACAACAAGAACTGCAGTTGCTAGTAAACTGCTATAAGAAGTACCTCCCAGAGCAAAAAAAATGTTTACTTGGAAAAAATTTGCAGGAAAATTACTGACAGTGAACTCAGTGATAATTCGGTCAAGCTTTCTGACTCCCTAGGAAAAGGGCAGTCAAAAAGCTTAACAGTTTCACCTGGTATGCAAGTTAATCAGCTCCAGCTAATCCTGATTGGGCACACAAACTAAGAACAGAGAGCTCCTTGCCTTTCAGAGCAGACCCAAATGGGACCATTTGCTGAAAGATGCTTCTCTTCCTGAAATCTGCTCAGGTGATGTGAATTTTCAGCATTCTGTTGGCCAAGAAGAAAGTTTGCTTTTGTTTAACCCACTGAATTTTTGTCCTGCTGGAAGCCTGTGTGTTTCTCATGCTGCAAAACTAGTATCATCCTCTGTAAATGGGAAATCACTAAGCCATAAAACCTGTAAGGTTATTGTCAGTGTACATGTGTAACACCCATTAGTACTAATGAGATCTGGCCATTCTCTGAGATGCAAGATAGATCTTATTTTCATTATAACTAATTCACATATCTCAAGCTGTGGTGCTTATAAATGGCTACCAAACAATATTACAGAGAAATTCTCAGAGATATCTGAGAAGGAGCTTTAGGGGGTGATTTCAAATAATCCAGAAGTTCAAGATACTTGTTACACTTTACTTGATTCAAATAGGATTTTTGGAGTGGGCATTCAAAATATTTGGAGAAGGAATCAGCCATTATTTTTGCTAATAACATCTTAGGAAAATACAGAACAATGTGCAGACCATCCCTTGCCAACTGAGCTTTCAAAACTGTCAGCTTCCTCACAAAACCAACCCACACTGACTGATCTGTATTGTAGCCCACAGCAGGATCATCTCAATCACTCTGGAGATACTCTACATGAGGAGTTCCTCACATAATAGTGGTTTCAGTTTAATAAGTTCCTCTAAGGCAATTAGGCACTGACTGAAAAGAATACCTGCTGCATTATCAGTAGCTATGGTAGCCCATCTCTAACCACTGCAGCCACCATTCAGCAGAATTAATCATCATTTGGTATCCACCCTCTTTTCTTAAAGAGGAAGAAACTCAGGGCTCTCATTTCAACTACAGATTTACTATGGATAGTTTCTTACCTGCTTATACCTACTCAGCTGACAGGCAATGGAACAGAACACGTTGCTGAATACTGCTCTGTGCTGTTTTGTGGGGATCCTTCATGAATGCTGAGATGCCCCTCTATCTTCTGGCAGTGGCACATCAGGATAAAGTTATGATAATTCCTGACCACACGCTGCAATCTGGTGAAGTATGTACTATCCTGAAAAGTCACTGACATCTCTTAAAAGCCAGCACATGGAAATACTAGAGAGGAAATTAAGTCTGGAAAGTTCCAGACACTCATCACTGGTTTCTGGAGATGGAATTCCTACTGCACTATGGCTTGGTCACAGAAGGAACTCTTCATGCATCTCAGCAAAGTTTGCAGGATCTTGTAGTTAGACAAGCAAGAAAGATTCAGGGGCTTTTTTCAAACCCGCCACTGACTGCCTTTGTGACCTTGGATAAATCAACCTACACCTTTTTCATGCCCATCTCTACCACCTCTATTTCACAGGCCTACTATGAGACTTTCTCCACCAATAAACAGAGATAAACAAGGATGTACAACACTACACAGCCACTAACCACTGACCACTCATTCCATGTTGAGTCCCAGGAGGACAACCAGAAAAAAGATGTTATGGTCGTGTGTGCTACCTTCTCCTGTTCTCCATCACATACTCAAACCAAACTCAAAGTAAATCTCTTTCCTCAGCTGCAAAGGAACAGCTCCAACATGCATTCTAAGAATGCTCCTCTAAAATAAATCTTCAAGTAGCTGGCAGCAATTAGATGCCCCTCTGCCAAACAATGGATTTTGAAAAAGCACTGGAGATTATGAACTGAATTATTTCCCAGATGAAAGAGTCTGTGATTCTTCAAGCACAATGAACTTCTTCACGAATCCAAACTGCTTCATATTTCAAATCCTTTTTGGCAAGGTGCATTTCCCTTCACAGCCAATTAACTGCAGACTAATTTAGAGTGGGTTTGTTTTGCAAACATAAGTGTCAGGTTCCAACAGAGAACGGGTTGCTAAAAGCATGATACATGCACCCATTTGGAGCTCCATTGTTCTCTCATCCCCTCCAGACATCACTGATGTCATCACTCTAAATTTAATAAGCTCCCTTCTAGGAAAAGTTCACAGATGAAGAAAATTTTCAGCAGCCTTTATATAATGAAAATCCACACGTTCTATATTACTATGGAAAAGTGCTCACACTCGCTTAAGAACATGTAAACTGACAGCCAAAGGTAGCTACTATGGAAAAGGTACATTTACTATCACAAGAATCTATCTACTCATGGAAAATACAGATCTGCTTTATGAAGAATTTTGAAATTTGGTGTTCTTCTGAGTGAGTAAAAAAATGGTTTGGAGACTTTACTCTCTGCTTTTTCAGGAAGAAAGCTTTTTCTTAAGATGTAGTCTACTTTAACAAGCAAACAGCACATCTGAGCTCTCTTATTTAGGCAATAGTACAACTTCTTTTCCCTAAATATATATTAATCTTTATTATTTCTTAATTTTCTGATGTTAGCTTTAGAATCAAAAATTTCAGACTCAGAACTTCCTAAAGATCTTGGCTGTTGTCACCTACTACAGTTTTGACAGCAAAAGATTCACTTGCCATTACAAAAATCATTTTTGTTAAAAGGAGGCAGACAAACATGTTATTTAGGCACTGCATTCCCTTCAATTTTCCCCAAAATAACAGGTATTCAGAAGACAGCAATTTGGTGTAGTGAATGTCCTCAACAAGAAGGTTGTTTTTCATTTCCTCTTATGTCACATCACATTTTCCTCTTTATATTTTCCTTTAAATATTTAGACAGAGCAGAGAGTTTTAAATGTGTCAATGACACAAATAAATGTTTAAGCAGGCATTCTACCTTGAGTTCAGCTCTTGTCAGATCTGATAAGTTGAATATCACTGGATCTGGTCAGTAATTGGATGGAAGATCTCTGAGGAAAACTCAAGTGCTGAAGTAAGTGGCACTAGTTATTCAGTAGGTGTTTTTCTTAACCTCAGACTCTTCCTGAAAAATGCCCTCAGCATGGGATTATGAGCTGAACAAGGCATTTTCAGGTAAGCTGTAATGTGTTATTTCTGTTAGGCACTAGAAAAGCTTCCTAACACTTCCCCTTGAAACTTGCTTAGCCCACTTCCAAGTTAGTTGAGCCCACTGCTCTGTAAAAATAATTTTGATAGCATGAAACAATTTTTTAACAATTTTAATAACAATAATAATATTAATATTAACAATTCTGTTGTTTAAATAGTAACTTCTCCATTTCTTTGCCTTTACTGCCTACATTCCTGACTCTCTCCTCCTGTGTCTGACTGGTCCCCCTCTCAGTCTGCTTCATAAGAACCCAAAGCAGAGATTCTTCCTTTCACTATTTCAGCACAAACATCAGCATTTCTAAACTCAGATATAATCCCTCTTTAACAGCTGCTGATTATTGACTGGTTTGCCACTGCTGCCTCATGATGGAAGTGGAACTGACACTGCTGGGATCATCCCCAAAGCTCAGGAATTCTATGAGGCTGCTTGACTTCACTTCTTCATGACCCCAAGATTTCCATGGATGTGGCTCAACAGTAAATACCTGCAAGGGCTTTCACCCATGGCTCAAATACAACATCTCTGTGCTTCTGGGACCCCTCCAACACACCAGAGATAATGTTTAGGTAAAGAAAAAAACCTCCTGGGATCTCAGGTTTTAATTTGTCCATCAAGGAGGCTGGACCCTGGAGCTCCCAATACCCACACACCCTGTACAGTGAAGGTTTGCAGAAGTCTGGAAACCTCAACTCCAGGCAGCATGGCAGAGTTCATCCAACATGTTTGCCTAAGTTGGTATTTCTGCAGTACACTTGTAAAGCTGAAAAATCGTTATTTTATGATGTTTGGTATTCATATATTTTTTTTCTCTTTAAGCTTCCCAGGCAGAAATGTAAATTGCAAGTGCCAGCAGAGCAACTCAATGCAGTAATATCAAGTAGAGATTTAAATGAAGGAGGCTTGAAATCTTTTTATTTTGTAATAAATTTATAGGTGTCAACTAGATCAGGGCTTCATTTCTAAAGAGGTTTTACTTTTTATCTAAAAAGGCAATCCTTCACTTGAAAGAGATCATATCATTTGCCTGAGACAAAAACCAGGGGTTTAACAAAACATCTCAAATGCATAGTATTTATTTATATTAGGAAACTTAAAATCTGCTTAACGGTACAGTTTGGCCTCTTAAATGTCTATGTCACTTTTTATTTCTGGCTTTCTTGTTCATAGTCAATAGGAAATTCTGACAGAACCAAGACAGAACCTATAAAACCCAGATTTGGAGTCCTTATTCACTGCCACAGAAGCAGGATCATTCCAAAGGTCATTAGCAATCAGGATTTGGACTTGATGATCTCTGAGGTCCCTTCCAACCCAGACAATTCTATGATTCTAGGATGTTTGTAAGACTGATGGTTATCATGTGGATACAGCTCAGCTTGAGACTATGCACCATGCAAGAGAGAATGTCTTTCAGATATGTGGTTCCACTGACTAAGGTGGTATTTTTCCAAATCAGGGTAACACTTCTGGAAGGGTTACTTTCACATATATTGTTCATCAAGGACTGAATCTGCACGCCAACCTCTAGCAAAACTGACAAAACCAGCAGCTTCAGTCTCCAGAGAAGAAGTGACATGGAATCAAGGTTACGTGCAGAATAAAAAGAAATCCAAGTTATTGTTAAGCTGAATTACCCATTCCTTTCTGTTTCCTTCATTTCTCATTCATCTCTGCCTAAGCATAGCTCCCTTTACCATCAAGTTTGTTTCTTCAACGGAAAAACAAATTTTAACAGCTTTCAGAGCAGGGAAAAATCCATGTTATTTGAAAAACAAGGCTTTTGAACATGCAAACAGGTTCTCTCTGGACTTCAAACACAACCTAGACATGGTCTTCAGCAAGGAAACCCAATTTGATCACACAGATAATGGATTACAAAAGATCTATAGCATTCAACTGAACAGTTTCCTTCTGTTGAAATCTAAGTGCTTGGGACTTAGAAACATCAATAAAAATACAGCTCAGGAGTAGGCAGTAAGCAAGACTAAATCCATTTGGGCTTGGCCTGCTGGTGAGGAAGGAAGAGTAAAAATCACTGCTGCAGGAAGGTGTACACAAGGGCACGTGATGGATGAGAAAACAGAAGCACAAAGTTCCTCAGCCTCATGCCCTGATGTTAACTTCAGAGCTGTGGCAACATGTGCTGCAGTTCTCTGTATCTCTGTCTGTGTTTTGTACAAAATCTCCCATGAAGACAGGAGCATGACTTGGATTGTCATGGCAAAACCTTCTAAAATTTACCAGTACCAGTAAGCCAAGGTAGAAGCTGCTAATGTCTGTATCCAGGTAGCCAGAAATTTACCTTCCCACTTCTCTTATTCTATTAACATCTTCTTCTTCTAGTTTACAGGGGGTTTTGTAGTCTGGATGACACAGCTCCTCACTGCTTTGCCTCAAACAGAGTCTGGAAACTGAATTTCTCTCTGTATAGAACACTCATTTGCTACACTTCCAGCAGATGATTTTGCATTGGGCTCAGGAAGAATGCATTTTGTATGTGTTTTGATGAGCCATCAACTATTTTAGATACTATTCAAGCTCACCAACAGATTTCAAAATGAAACAAAATCTACCTCCCATCCCATGCACAACAGGATATAACAGATGTCACAGAGAAACTAAGTAATAGGAGTTTTCATGGTTGAATTTAACAATTACCTCTGTGCTCCACTCAGTGGACTCTGCCCAATAGGCATGAAACAGACACCTACCCCAGGGCTCTGGTGTAAAAAGTTTATAAACAATATCTAGCAAGGCATAAGCCAGAAAACCATCCAAATACACATCTTTCACCCCGAAACCCACCCAAGAGTTGGGTTACATCTGATCTTGAATACACTGTGTTCTGTTGGAGCAAAGAAGGATGCAGACTGTTGGTGAAAGACCAAAACTGATGTCTCTGCTGGGAAGAACAAAGAATATTGTGCCCATATTTACACTATAATTTTGCTCCCATCAGTCACATTTCTTGGCAGGAATGGTGTCCTCTTGGTAATTCTATCACTGACCACTTGCAGCCAGTCTGAACACTTACAGCTCTGAAATCCCCCTCGGGATAAAAAACCCAATGAAGACCCTTTTCCACGGCTCATTGCACAGGAGCTGTTCGTGGCATTGCTGTCCCTGGGTAATTTTCTCCTGCAATGTGTATTCAAGGTTAAAATGCTCTCCTTTCTCCTTGATGATATCTGTCACCCAACTATCAAAATATATGTGTTAGAGAGCTTGCCTTGGATAGTCAAGAGACACAAAGACAGGACTTTGATGCACATTGTGACCTCAGTGCATTCCCTCTAAACATTAAAAACAAACAAACAAAACCCCAAACCAAACCAAAGCCACAAAAATACCCAAAACAACAAAACAAACAAACAAAAATAAAAAAACAAAACAACAAAAAAACCAAACCACACCAAACCAACCAACCAAACAACACCAAAAAAACCAAAACCAAGCAAAAAAAAAAAGAGCCTCTTTTTCTTTTGGAGGGAGGGGGGGATTAAGCAGCTCTTTGGGTATGTAAATATAAAGTAGCCTTTACATTTATTGCAATGATTATAGCCCCTAGAGGATTCAGCTGATTCCAGAGTCCCTTTACACTGAAGAGTGTAAGACATAAAGTAAGAAAATCACCTTATCTCCAAAATGCATAAACTAAAAAATTTAAACTAAACAGGCTGGTAAGAAAACACTCTCATCCCTGTCTCCCTAATAAGGAAAGGAGGCATAGGAAATAAGTAAGCTTTTCCCCAAAATCCCAGGGAAATCAGTGGGAAGTAACCATACCTCTGCCAAGGTGTACCCCACACCAACTATTGGGCTGTGAACTGTGAGACAGACCTCATCTTCCCAGGCCTGCAGCTTTTTCCCCTTGTGCCCAGGCTTTGAAGAGACCTTGTAGACCAGGAAATCAACATTTACAAAGCTAATCTCATACTCAGAGCTCTCTGGGATAATGCCAGTTTTCGAGCTTCTCTGTATTTGCCACAAAAGAAGGAAAACAAAGAAAACCACAAGCTATGGACAATGCAAATATTTTGCTGTAGGAAGCATTCAGGCCAGACATCTGGCATGACCTCTAACTCCTCTCTTCTCCTTGGTCTGCATCTCCAGCTGACAATGTCCATTTTACTATTTCATCATGTTTGGCCTAATGTTTGAGTCCTCACTGTGATTTAAACATTGCCAGACAAAAGAGCATTAAAGCTCAAGCATGACTTAGAGCAAGGTTTAACAATGATCATGTGGGAACTATCTCATTTTTAGTTAAAAGTGAGTAGGATTAAATGCAATTAAGAGCTCCCAATGATGTAATAAAGACAATTTAAAAAAAAAAAAAAGAATCAAGGCGAGTGGGCAAGAAGGAATCACCTTTCTGTCTAGAAACAGTAAAATAATGAGAGTCTGATTGTTCCTAGGGTCACCAAGGCCAAAATGTGCAAAATGACCTTCATTAAGTCCCTCTTTGTGCTTTTGCTAGGGGACTGTTGCATCTGCTCCTTTCAATTTGGCTTCTTTGAGTAGCAAAGCTCCCAGTGATCATCTAAACCTCATCTGAAGCACCTGTGAACAATTCATTATATTAATATAACAGTGGGGGAGGAGTGCAGATACTAATAAATAGGTTGTTGAGCAGCTCTTGCTGCCAAGGCTTCTGTACCCAGCAAGGAAATGTCCCTTTCACCCAAAAGCCCTGCCCTGAGACTGGAGGATCTGTTGTTCCACAACCTGGCAGAGCACACACCTGGTGGCAGAGGAGCATGCAAGTTAATTTTTCATTCCCAAAGAGCTGAAAAACGTGTGTCTAATACTTCGGAGAGACTTCAGCATGAATTGAAACAGTTTGTTCCCAGTTAACGTCGAACAAATGTTCTCCAGCTAAAGGTGGTTCTGAATGGCATTTGGTAATGATTTGTACCAGCTGGGCTCTTCATGGCTTTGAACAGATTGGTGTAAATCAGCACATAAAAATAAGCAAGTGGGCAATGTCTTTCATTGCACTTGGATGTAGTCTAGCAATAGCAAATATCAGAAGGTTTGCATTTTCCCTCACATTTTAAAGCTTCAGAAAACAGGTGGGGGTGTTGTGAGTTTTTTGTTTTTTAATAAAAGAGCAGCAAAAAGATTTTGCTGTTTAACATCTATTTAGTTGGCTTTCATTTAGCCACATCTTGCAAATGTCAGTGAAAAAGCAAAGGTCAGCTGGGAAAAAAGAGTGTGCTGTGGATCAGTGCAATTAGAGAAGGCAGAGTAGCATGGGGGTGGTGGAGTAAGGTGAGGAGCAAACCTTCCTGCTGTGTTGGATGCTCAGGTAGCAAAGTACTGCTCATGGACCAACATCTCCTATCAATTTTAAAAGGTAGGGAAAAATAATATGATTTATGTCACATTTTCAACTAACTGCCTCCCTTTTTTTTATATTTGGGCAGCACTGAAACAGCCTCAGTTGTGACAAGCAGTTTGCAGGCCAGAGCATCCCAGTTGTGCTCTTCCTGCAGGGAATTGGGACAATAGGAAACTAGAAACAACCCAGACAGTGTGGGTTGGATTTCTCACTCTACAGAGGACCCCAGAAAAACACACCAAGCCTTAACTTTTAGAAATATTTAACGTTGCCTAAATCATTATTCAGTAAGTACCTAAAAACCTCTGTAGTGCTCTCCTGTTGTTCTCTCTACTTTTCTGCTGGGCATGGGAATATTTCCAGCCACCTCAAGACACTATGGGCTGTGATGAATCAGTGATGGTAAAGTGCACTGAGACACCTGAAAGGAATGTGCAGTCAGTAATTATAAAGTATCTTGCCCTTACGTATTTGGTGCAAAGTTTGTTACTGCTCTGGAAGGCAGAAACACCTCAAGGCAGTTGAACTGGAACAGCCACTGCCCCATTTTCTTCTCTTTTATATAAAGAATAGAAAATTAGAAAAGGAAGGATATCAACAGCCAGGAGGGAGAATATTTTAAGCACAGAAGTTAACACAATCAGTATTATTTTCTATCAATATAAGAGAGTAAACAGCATAAATCTCACATCATCACAGCCTCCCATCTTCTACATCACTGTAGATATGGATTACAGATTATTGTTTCAGCCATCTTTCTCTTTGTATACTTCCTTTTTGTTCTGTAAATACATTTGTTGGTTTCTCAACTTCCAATTAAATGTGTAGAGAAAAGCTATGAAGACATCCAGTTTTTATTTTTTTACTTTTGATGAATCATTCTAAGCTTAGAAGCCATAAAGTAACTAAGATCTACTATTATCTCTTTACTGGAATTCATTTGGCCAAAAGTGTTAATTGTCACACTGCTTGAGAGGTATCAAACAGAAACAAAAATTTGGACAGGTGCTATGAAATCCTCTCCAGCAGCATAAAACTGAAGAATCAACAAAACTGCTTTAATAAAAAAACCAAGATGATTTTTATCACTGTTGTGCAAGGGATGACCATTTGAAACCTCCCTTCGAGCCGAAAAGAAATCAGATGACAGAAACAGGCTGAGGGATTTCTCTGTAATTGTATCTTTCCCATCTATCTTCTGCATAGAGAGCTATGAAATAAATACTGTGTGTGAGCAAGTATAAAAATGTACTTGAGGTACTTCTGTTAGATAGAATCTCATCCTCTTGAAATTGCCTTTCACATGAAAGATGCCCGTTGACAACCAGCAGTTTAACTAGCTAGGAATATATACAGTCAGCCTTAAACCATTATCTGATTTGTCCCATAAAGCAAAATATATGAGGTACATGATACAGCATGGGGATAATGTACAATAAACATAACTTACACAGTAGGAAAATGAGTTCCCATTGGATCATCTCACAATGGAATCAACTGGGTAAGAATCCACTCCAAACTGTTTCCTTGTTTATATTCCTTTATCCCATACGTACAATTAAAACAAGTCTTTTTGCTAAGAGAGTTCTCTGATAGCTTTTAAAGTTCTTATTCTGGTGAAGCCTGCCAATTTTCTCCCCCCTGTTTGAAAATACAATGTGTATTACCTGCTGCAGGAGCAAGGAAGTACAGTCACACTATTCTGTTCTCAGCCTTTCCCTCTGAATGTTTCCAGAGTCAAGATATCACCACTGACCACTGTCTTTTCTATTTTTTTTTTTTTTTAGGTTTCTTCTCAGAAAATTTTCTCAGAAAATTCCATTCTCCACACAAAATGGAATGTACTTTGAAAACTTTAAAAAAATGATAAAGTTAAAAGCTGTCAGGACTTTTGGATAATAGCTCACTAAGTATGTTTGCATTTTTATAGAGATTATTAATTTATTTCTCCATTAAAGATCAAAGGGAAAGCAACTTCTTTACAGGACTTTTTACAATAATTCCTTATTTTCTTTTCACGAATACAGGCTCTATACCAAGTCTTATCTACAGTGCTGGAGCTAAGTAATTTTGTACATGTTAATCAGCACTTTAGGTCTTCTGTATCCCTTGAAAGATACAAATATTTGGAAAGTAAGTATTCACATAGCAAATTTTTAGCTATAAAATCAAAGGCAGAGGTTCTGGGGTAACTTTCTTCACCTAAGGATGCATTTCCTAAAGGACTGCATTGAGGAATCATGACCATGTTACCCACACATGATGAAAAAGTCCAAAAGTTGAGGCTTCAACCCTGCTAGGAGTTTGCTCTGTTAGTTACTAGAATAAAAATAGGTCAGGAGGACCTGTGCCCTGAGGAGCCCATCAGCTAAATAGTTACTACACGCTTTGGCTGGAAGGGAGCCTGGAACACACAGTTTGGTAGCAATGATTTTATGATGCTTATTTGGGGTTTCTCAATGAAGAAAAAGAGCATTTTTAGGTAACCTCATGAGAGGAGGACTAAAGGAGCTGGGGCAGGGAGTCTGGCAGAGGGGAGCCTGGTGGGGAAAGCTGGAATGGGGACACAGTGCCAAAGGGATAGATGGAGTCAGAAGTCCCTCCACAGCTTGTGGGTGGGCAAACAACACAAACTGAAGTGGCAGCTTTTGGACAGGGAGGTCTAAGCACAAGAAATGCAGTATTGTTTTAAAAACAATCACGTCAAAAGCAGCTTTTGATTCATTCTGGCCACATTCCTGACTTAAATTATTAGTGGGCTTCTAAGTTCTCTGGTTCATTAGCATCATGCAGGCTTTATTTCAAAGAATGCAAAAAAAGAAAAATCACTGTAGCAGGTTGGAGGAAATTTGGCCACAAAATGGTTTGTAGGAAAGAGTAATCCAGAAATGGATTCCCAAATTTCCCCTTAGTGTCACAAGTTCACTGCAAACACAATCCTGAAATTTGGTCTGTTCTCACTGGTTGTTTCCCTCTGGCTTCTGGTGTTGTGGGTCTTTTTAAGTATTTCTTCATTAGATTAGAAACATTTTCTACAAAACCAGGAAAGCACTGCCTCTGAGCTGACTCCTGGTGACAGTGTGTTTGAAGTGTATAGCAACTCAATGTTTTCATTTCTAACTGAATGTAAATTAAATTGATCTTTCAACAGAAACAGTAACTTGTCATTCTCCTCAGTGCTTGTCTCATGAAGAATTTGTTCACTGTTTAAAAAGCCATTTTTTCAAGTGAACAAAATTGGTTACTGACTTGAGAACACACCTTCCTGTCTTCTGCTATTCCAGATGTGTACGTGGTGGAGGAACACCAGCAAGGCAGTTTTTTCCAGTCAGTGCTCTTGCTCTAAGCTTACATAAAGTTGTGCATGCTGTTGGAAATATTACACCTTTCTCATGTACCATTTTCTGCTCCACTACTGTCTGGGAACCTACTTCAATGTATTGAAAAACATATTTCCTGATTTCCCTGACTTAGTTAAAAAGATTGTTTTAACTCCAGAATTTGTTTTCCCAATAAAGAGCTACAGGGTGAAGAGTTTTTGCAATTAATCCCTTCCTACAGCACTTGCCAGCTTCATCCTGAAAACAACGGAGTAGGGATTCCTCTTGGAATCAAAGTGATGCCAATCTCTTGGTACTTGGCCAGTGACCCCTGGTGTCACCAGGGAGGATGACTGGGGAGGTGTCTGATCCCCAGGGGACTCTCCACAGTCCTGGAAAGGAGCAATCAGTGCCAATTGTTCATTAACCTTCTCCACTGCTGGAAATCTATTGGCTGCTTGGTTATGAAAACATCTTTATGAGAGCAGAGCTGGGGAAATTGAGGGGCAGGGTGTGGTGGGAAGGGTCACATGTCTTCATCAGCAAGAGACAAAGGGAAGGAGGGGTGACATTAAAGGATGTGTATCCATTAGCATCACAAAATTAACATATTGAGCATAAAAATGACATATTTCCCACAGGACCTATTTACCTCTGAGACCAGAGTCTCTTCCTCCTGACAGTTAAATTACAGAGAAATCTCCCATGATTTATCTTTGATTTTAAGCATTAAATTGTTGGCTATGTAGGAAACCTATGAAGAATTTCAGCCAGTACTGCCTGTGAAGGTTTGCTGTGACATCTAAGGTTCAGTATCAGTTCTGGGGGGAGAACACAGAAGTAACTGGTTATTCTCAGAGGTTTTCTGTGTCTTGAGCCCTTAAAAATAATGTTAACTGTAGAGCTTAAATCAGCACTGTGGGGGGCACCCAGTCTTCTTCCTAACACAGCAGCCCAAGGCTGCCAGAAGCATTACCACTGCTCCACTGAAGCTTGCTGTGAGGTGGAAACACTACCCTGGAGTTCATGACTTTGTAGCTGTAAGAAAAGATATAACCATCAGATCTTATTATAACATCTTATGTACAACTCAGTAGAAAGGCAAAATCCAATACAGGACTCTAGGGACCAAGAAATCCTGGAAAAGTTATTTCTGGAGGAAAAAAAAAAAATATAAATCCAAACCACAACTTTCTGACTGCACAGTGAAAACACCCTCACTAAAAACTGAAGAGTTTCCATCCTTATGATCTTCGTGTGACTGACACACCAAGGAGCAAATTTCCCTCAGGCTTGTCCTCCCTCCTAGTATTTAACTGTACACCCTAAACAGCCCAGCTTGGGTCATTAAAATCACTGCATTTGTGGGAAGCTGCAGGGAAATCAATTTGCCTGAAACATTTTTTGCAAAGATTTTTGAGATCCGGGCTGAAAATCCATGAAAGAAACGGAGATGAGAGAAACCCAGGTTTAAGTCCATGCCCTCCCTAATTCAAGTCCAAGCATTCAGTCTCTCCTTCTCCTCCCCTTTAGCTCGATGAATATTTATTCATACAAAGTGGAAAGGTTTTAAACAAAAGAGATCAAAAGCAGCAGCAGAATTCAGCAGCCCTGTGGCTGAGGGCTCCTCCACACGGACTGCATGAGGACAGGCTGGATGCCCTGCTCCCAGTTAGGTGCCCACCTGGCTTCTCCCCATCTCCACCACCCCCTCTCAGACCTTGAAAGGGCACCTGATTCTTGGCCATTCCACATCCTATTCATCTCCTTCTGTGCTGTTGTTAAGAAAAATTTCCATTTTCAGAGCTCCATCCCTCCACTTGACTTCTACCTCCCCATCCTCCCAGCCCCTGTAGGAAGGTTCAAAGCATTTCCTCTCTCTCCCTTTATTGACAGCTCGTTGAAGGGAAACACCATGAATGTTTCAGTGCTGCTCATTGTATGCAGGGTGGCAAGGCAAATATTAGCTCAGGTTATTTTTATGTTACCTTTGTGCACTGAGTGGTAGTCTTGCCAGCAAAGCGATCAGCCAGGATTTCACACGTAATTACAGCCCCAGAATGAAGTTTGATGACTTGCAGAAAATATCAGGAGATTGATCTACTACTGAAGAAATAAGGCTTGATTCTAACAACTATTAGGAATGAAACTAAGCATTTACTTTCCAGGACACATTTGTTTTAATTTTAACACAGACCTGTGAGTGACACTATAAACACTGCATTTGTTAAAATATTAATACAAATATCTGTGCACAAGGAAGAAATAATTGGGTGGTGGTTTTATCTTCTGACAGAGGAAAAAGCCAATTAAAAAAAAAAAATTACTTACTTCCCTCAGCCAGGCCTTGTAGGTTAGCTACAAGGAACTCATAGGTCACATAAAAGTGCAATGATAAAAAATGCAGGTGCTGTGAAACATTTATAAAGCAAAAGTATGAGGGAGTATGTAGCTTAGAATCTGAAATGACATTTTGGCATGGAACAGATCTCCCACGGGGCAGTTTTGAAACTTCCAGAAATTCTTAAAATGACATCTTTCAAAATGAACAATCATCAAATGCACTGGAGCTGTTAGCTCAGAGTGCTTTACTGACGAGGCAGGCTGGGAATCTGCTCAAAATAAGTTGCCTGGTTTTACAGTTTGCAGGACTGACCTGGTGGGTGCAGCTGGGACCCACCTGAGAAATGCCCACAGCATCCTCTGCGTGAGAGCCCAGGTACTCTCTGTAGTAACTCTGGATTAATTTGACAGACCAGGAGGAGCACAAGGGGGAAAAGTGTTGGGGAGACTGAGGGACAACCTCGTTAATATTCCTAAAGATGTAAAGGGCAAGAGCCAGGAGGATGGAGCCAGTGTCTTCTCAGTGATGTCCAATGAGAGGACAAGGGGTAATGGGTGCAAGTTGGAGCATGAGAGGTTCCATGTAAACATAAGAAAAAGGTTTTTCACTGGGAGGGTGACTGAGCACTGGCACAGGCCTCCTTCTCCAGGGACATTCAAAACCCACCTGGATGTGTTCCTGTGTGACCTACGCTGGGTGATCCTGCCCTAAAAGCAGGGCTGGACTCAATGATCTTTCGTGGTCCCTTCCAACCCCTAATATCCTGTGATTCTGCATCCATCGAGCTGACTGAAAGGCCACATCTCCACCCTGCAGAGGGAGGTGGTGGCCAGATGCCCAGTCAGGCACTGACAGGAACCAGCACAAACCATCCCGAGGTGCCACCTGACCCCAAACAGCTCCAGGAAGGTAATAATTCCTGGTGGCATCTCTGCCCTGTGACTGCTAGGAGAGAATATGCTTTTTTTTCTGTGATCAGTGGCACAAAGAGCTCTCTCAAAAGGTTGAGTTTATATTATTGAGCCTGTTTAAAGGGAACAGGAGGGCAGGAAATGACAGGTACAATGCAGGCATATACCTGTTCATTTAATAACTCCTGTGCTATTCAGAAAAATAAATGCTAAAAGGAAATCCCTTTTTTTTTTGTGCAATGAGTAATTAACCCAGGGACCCCTTTCCCCCAGCCCTGGCTAAACATTAAAGCCTAGTAGGATACTATGGATTTGCTACTGTTCTTAGGTTTGCTACAGTAATTTTCTTTCCTATAAATGGAAAACCTGAGGTGCTAACCATAAGCTGGCAGGAGCGTGGCACTTACACCAATAGTATGTCACAGTAAGTTTCTTCTGTCTGAATCAGAGTTAGTAGCCATTGACAAAAACAGAATAAAAGATGTTCCAGTGCTTTCACCCACCATTCATCCTCCTTTAAGTGCAAGGATGCTTTGGCCTTAATTTCCTTAACCACTACAGAGAAAAGTGAGTCTGCCTTCTGCCCCCATGTGAAAGGTTTATTGAAAAGAAGACCTCTCCATGGAGACTGGAATAATGCTCAGCACAAAACCTGCTATTATAAACTTGTGGAAACACTTCTGTCACCTTTGCCTTGGCTACACAATTCTGAGAGAAGCAGAGTTACATTGCTACGCCCACCTCAGTCCTTTCCCCATCACCAGAGGTGTTATCCATGCCACTCAGCTGGCACAGCTCCACATTTGCTCACTCACTCCTTCCCTTTGGTTCTTCTCCAGAAATTTGGGTTAATCTAAACATACGTTGAGTACTGAAGGTCTTTTCCACCTATGTGCACTTTCCTAAATCCAGGTTAGTAAACGACTGTGTAGGCATTCCCTTGCTCTTTGGTCTTGCCCAGAACTAGCAAAAAGGAAACAAAACCTCACTCAAAAGCCTGAATTAGTCTCTTGTCCACAAAGAAGCCAAAAGACAGAAGGGAAGCAGAGGGGCAACCGAGTCCCAGAGCCGCAGCTCTCACACGCATTAGAACTCAGACCTTTGGGAACATCTTTCCTACACAATTTCAATTCAGCCCTGGTCTGTGTTGCCACTCAACACAGGTTTTGGGGTTTTTTTGCTTGCAGGCTGCTTATACAAGGAGAGGCCAGGAGGCTGCCCATGCAGCAAGCAGGAGGACTTCAGCTGCAATCCCACTCCTTTATTTACCGCCCGCCATTCAAGACGGTCTCTGAAGAGAGAGATTGCTCATTTCTTTCCAGACCATTCCAGGCACTCAGCATTATGGAATACAAGCTTTTCACAAGTGTTTATTAACCTCCATAGAAGAGAAGGTGTTAGCCCATTTTGTAGAGAAGAAGTCCATAAAAAGGTTGATTTAGGCATTCAAAATCAGTGACTGGTTCTTAAGCGCCAAGTCCGAAGCACAAAGGGCTGGAACCTCCAAACAAAAGGCCCCAAATATTTTTGGGTACTTCTTATGACAACACCAAACAAACCTCTCCTCCCCCTTAACCTCTTTTTCAACAGCCCTACTATGCTACATGGAAAATTTTCACATTCCTGACACTCCCATCAGCCTAGCAGTTGGGGGATGGGATATACAAAGATCTGGATTTCAGCTGCTCCTGTCACTGGAGCTAGAGAGGGAAAAATCCACTTCACCCACTGCACAATGGCAGGACCAGGGCTCACACTTCCCAGTGAGTAAATGTTTTCTCTGCAATTATATAACCCAGCTTTATGTCCATACGGAAACTTAATAGAAAAAAAGAGAATTGATGCTCATGCAATAATTTAATTCAGAGGGGCTAAATTCAGCAACCAGAGCAAATGATGACTTTATTAGGTGCTAGCCCAGATTATTTGTGTGCTTTGAGTATACCCTGATGTGTAATTGTTCAGCTGGTGAAATAGTGGCATAGCTTCACAGAAGTCAATGAAGCTGTAATAGTCCAGCTAAGGATGATGTACAGAGCTATATACATATTTCCCCCTTTTTTTTCTTTCTTTCATCATTTCATCATTAATTCTGGTTCCAGAGCTTCAACCTTTGAACAGGGACTGCAGAAAAGATAACAACATAAGCTGCCCTTTTCTGCATATCAACCTATCCCCCTACTAATTGCATGATTTTGCCTTAAGCAAATAATAAAAATGAGACTTTGTTCATTTTCTTTGAGTTCTTAACTATAGATGGAAAAGATTTGTACTACACTCCCTATGACAAATTGGCTTCCAGTCCATTTTCCCTCTTAGATAGCTCCACAGGATTTACCATGGGGTAAAAGAGAGCAGAAACTGTCCAAATGCTGTCACAGCTGAAACCCTGCTGGCTCAGTAACACACCCAAATGCAGATGAAAGGCTCTGAGCTATTTCAGCTTATATAGTCCTAAGCACAAATCACACATAACTAGGTTGACTTAACTTCTCTCTAAAATTCAACGATGGCAATGAATTTTTACATCTTCTATTAGTGGCTTGCATGTAATAATCCCAATAATATTAGCTCCAATTCCTAGGACACCACACTATTAATGGAAATGTAAAACTAAACTGCTAAAACTTAAAACCGATTAATAAAATATCCCGTCACCCAGATTCATTTCACTTCCTAAAGCAAAGAACTTCACTTGATCTCAGAGCATTAGCTATTTGAAATGCTAAAACATTTTTTCTTTCAGTTGTAAAAGATTTCTCCACGGGCAAGAGCTTGTTTGTCACTACTCACACAGCAGCCTTTCCACAAAAAAACAAGAATCCTGCTCTGTATCCTTGCTCAGGCACTGGAGTGTCTAACAAGAATAGTTAGAGATTATTTCAGGGAGTTAATTGGGTTTTGGAAATGGTTTGGAAAGAGATGCTCTCTCTCAGGTTTTCTCCTGCATTTGGGGAAATATGACTTGCCAGTCAAAATTAGGATCTCTGTTAGGGAGGGCAGCATGAGCAGACCTTTACTTCCATCTGCTTGGATAGTCTGGAGATGAGGCTAAAAAAGACAAATTGAGAAGAGTTCCACAGGAAAGCCCCAGATGTGAAATTTCTCAGACTGAATATCTGAGGTCAATCTAAATTTGTGCTGACCTTATTGGAGGTGACTTGCCATGGAGATGCACATCTGAGGTTAACAGAAAAGCCACTTTGAAGCAGGGAAGCAACCCAACACATCCTGACGACTGCCAGAGAAATACAAAGATACTTTTCCTGCTTCTTCTCTGGTTTCAGCCAAGTTGAGCACTCTGTACCTTCCCTGGGGACACCAATACGAGGAAAATTCCCAAAACAGAGGGAAGTGTGATCCTGGTTCAGGCACGTTGATGCTGGATGCCAGTTGGGACCAGCAAACCCCTCTCCTATGCAGCCAGCTGTGCTGCCAGCTGCTGAGGGGCATGCAGAGCAGTGGCAGGGACAGACATCTCATCCCATCTGATCCTTCAGTCAGGAGAAGTGTGATTCACAAACGAGAGAGCAGAGGAGAGAGCTCGGGGTGTAGGTGCTGCCAACGCACCCCACTGAACTTCCCACTGAAACCACAGTCCTGTAGATATGGAAATCCTTGGAAAACAGCGACCCTCGTTTGTGCCAGTGGAGTGAACTGATGGAGTTTACAACTCTAACACAGCACTGCCACCCATGGAACAGATGGCTCCTTACATGAGATGCATCCAGACTCCAATAAATGGCTGGACCAGAAGCCTCCAGCCCTCAGCCCGTGCAGAGATGAGCTCTGGCCTCACTCAGCTCATTGCTCAGTCTGGAGAAGAGGAGGCTCAGGGGAGACCTCATCACTCTCTACAACTCCCTGAAAGGAGGTTGGAGCCAGGAGGGGGTCAGGCTCTTCTCCAATTTATCAGTCAGACAAGAGGCCATGGGCTTAAGCTCTGCCAGGGGAGGTTTAGGATGGATATTAGGAAGAAATTCTTTCCAGAGAGGGTGATCAGGCATTGGAATGGGCTGCCCAGGGAGGGGGTGGATTCTCCATCCCTGGAGGTTTTTAAGAAGAGACTGGATGTGGCACTGAGTGCCATGGGCTGGGAACCACGGGGGGAGTGGATCAAGGGTTGGACTTGATGATCCCAGAGGTCCTTTCCAACCCAAATGATTCTGTGATTCTATCATCTGCCATCAGGCAAATCCAGGTGAGTAGTTTTGATTCACCACTCACAGGAACTGAGACCAACCCTGCTATCTTTGGCAGCAAGATACATTTTGGTCTCCTGGGCTTTAAAGGGAGAGAAAGAAGGACTCCCACCCCCAGAAAGCACAGCTTTGATTGAAAGTTCTGTTTTCTACTACACAACTGCTCACAGGGGTTTCTTTGCTGTCACCAGAAGCTTCTTTGTTTTATAAGCTCCATTATTATGAGCCTTTGAAAAGGCTTAATAATAAATAGCACTCTTGATCTGAGCCAGATACTTTTCACTCCCCACCAAGTATCTGACCTAAAGGCTACTAATACAACCATGAGGAAACATCTCCAGAATCTTTTAAGGTCAATAGAACTCAATTTAGTATTTTTATTTTAACCAGAAATTCCTCTGGAAGTATTTGAGACTTTCACAATATTAAAAATAACCCACTTACTAAGTTCTAAATAATATTTATTTTAGCTTACAGCAGTATTTTAAAAATCCTTGGTTCTATAATCCTATTAACTGCTAATACTACCAAGTTCAGCTATGGGGGGAAAAAAAAAGCCTCCTCTTGCCACTTACTGACACAGGATGTCATCTAAGTGGCTAAAATGCAATACTGTGCCTAGGATTATTATTCCATGAGAGAAAGATATTTAAGAAGGGACTCACAGGAGAATCCACACTCCCAGAACAAGCAGCACAGAGCTAAGCTGCACAGGCAAACACCTCTTCTAATTTCATTGTATTTATAGGTCAGGCAGTTTTATTTTGAAGCACAGGAGATTTACTAGGGAAATTCATTACTGCCACTTGCTCTGATTTTCTTTCTCAATATAATTAAGCTTTGCTAATTGTCTATCATGATTAAAATCATGCCAATAACAACCTTGTTTCCCCATTTGGCTGTGCTCCAGGCTCTTCAGAGCTCTTGTTTGAGGGCAGTTCTTCCTGCAGCAGTTATGAAAGGTCTTTAACTAAACGTGTGAGGTGAGCTGTTGGCCTGTTTGCTAATAAATTCATGGAAATCAGGATCCAACATGTGGATTTTCCAATGGAAGATACTCAAAAAGAAAAGACACGACCAACAAGTGTATTTTAAGTAAAAAGTGAGACTTGCTGAAGATTCAGACTTCATCCTCTCGGGTCAGAAAAATGACCTCCAACTATAGACAAAGATATGGAGGTGCTGAAATGAGTGATTACTTCAGGGCTGTATTATCCTCCCAACAATACAAAGCTGACACAAGGCACAGACACTCAGCCAGAAGACAGAAAAGGGAGAGAAAGAAAGTGGGGGTGGGGAAAGAAAAAAAAAGAAAAAAGAAAGAAAGGAAGAATCAGTGCTGCTCTTTTAGTAGAAATTCCTGTTCCTCAGCTTCACCCACTGTGGATGGCCAAACCAGGGTGCAGAGGGCAAGACCAGGAGCTGAAAGCAGCTCTGCTTTGGATTGGGGACCACTGCCTGAAACAAGGGGACCCAGAGAGCATCCCAGGGGGTAGTAGGACACATCTGGGAGCTAAAACCATCCTTGGCATCCTGTGCCAGGAGACACTTCCTCCACCCAAGCAAGATTCAGACAAGTGCTTATAACTGCACATCATTTGAGTGTGTCAATTCCAGAAGTAAAATAACCAGAGCACTTCCTGCCTTGCCTTTTGGCAGTGTAATACATGCATCTGGACTTTTCCAGATTATTCAAGGCTTGCTCTGTGTATTTCTGCTATGTAACACATTCTGTGCCTCATCTTCCCTCAGGAAAAGAAAAAAAAGCCACTGCCTTTCTCTCTGCTTCTGTCTAATTTACACCTTAACCTCTTTGGGCTAGGACCTATTGCTTGTTAGGTGTTTCAACAGTGCCTAACACAAAGGCAGCCTAATCTCAAACTCTTTTTTAATGCAAATGTAATAGAGAACTGGGCTGTTTGAACAGAAAGGGTAATTTTGGTTCCCCCTTGGTAATGGACTTTTTCTCTGGGAGCAGATAATTGGGCTGTTTTGTCATTATTCTTTTTAAGTGAGGTTAAGGTCCTATTGGTGGTGAAGTGAAGTGTGGATTGTGTTCTAATCAGCAGGCCATATAAAAATGTGCTGGCGCAGAGCTCACCCTGCATTTACTGAACTCAAGAGATGGGTTATACTAACACAATTAAAGGGCCAAGCTGGCTGTGTACACATGTAGATCACCATGCTCACGTGTCTTCTTTTACTGCAGATCATGCAGAGAAGGGTTTGAAGCCCAAAATCATATCCCTAACAACTATGGGTCTGGACAGGGAGCTGCCTAAAGGCAGGAGCTACAGTTCAGTTACTGCCTCCTGCAAAGGAAGCAGCAAAGTAGCAGTGGTACTCATGCTCCTGCTCTCCCACTAAGTGCAGCAAACCAGACTTGAGCCCAGAGGAAGGTTAAGCTGAGCTGCTTCACTTGGCTTTGTGGAGGACTAGAAGGCCATGCACACCCAGTCAGTGCACCTCAGCTGGGGGCAGTAGCTTCTTAAGCAATGGAAGTGAACTGCTGGCAGCTGGTTCTGTTTTCTTGCTCCAGAGTCAATCGGGTCAGTGAAGAAGTAACCTGGTAAATCCAGTCCAAGGAACAGCAGATCTGATCCTTCATTCTTACATGCTACTAGTCATCAAAAGGGAAGCTTGTTTTTCAGGGTGCCGGGGTACAGAACGAACAAGAAAAAAATTCTTCATCAAATTTAATGCCCAATACATTTCCAATGCAGCAACCTCTATCTCGGTGCTATTTGTTTCAGTCCAAGAGAAAGCAGAGGACTGCCAATCTTCCATCGTTTCTCAGCATGAAGGTCAGCTTATCAGAAAATAACATCTGTGGCAGACATCTCAAATACATTTATTCCATGGTTTCTCCCACCCTTTCCCATGAATAGTAGATTCAAACCCCCTACTATCTAGTCCAGCTTTTCCAAAGCAATAATGGGCTATTCTGATCAGTCTTTTAATGCAGTCAATCCTATTTGCTTCTGAGAGCAAGGCAGAACGTTGCCTCAAATCCACATATGAAATACTTTTTGAACCCACCAGAAACTTTCTTCCCCTGCCACACTCACATAACCAAGATTTAACTCAGAGGTCTTCTCCAAGAGCACACAGGGAGAAAAATCCTTGGCTACAACATTTACACCTTTCTTAAGTAAGATGGATCATAATGCTGACAACCTCCTACTGACATTGCAAAGAAAACCTGGTAATTCCTGCTGTTACCTGAGTCTCAGAATTCCTTCTACACTTAGATTTTAATCCCCTAATTACATGACTCGTAAGCTACTGAATTTTCTGTTCAGGAGAAATTGTCCAGGATATCTTGCTGAAAGAAAAAAAGTGGTATATTCCTGCAAGGTTTCATTCTCATACAATGAAGAAACATTGGACCAAACCTACAAAAGGTAATCTGAGTAGGAAAACAGTTAACATACACTCATTGCTTTAAGTGCCAGAGAAAAAAATTGTCCAGTATATTTGAAATTTCAATGCATTTTTTTTTTTTCTTTTCCCAAGGCCTCGGGCATTAAATGGCTTTTTAACAGGACACAGTATGTAATTTTCTTAAGGCAATTTTCCATGTTTTTTCACCTTCAGAAAGAATATACTGCATTAATCTTTCCCAGCTGACACCATGAGGATGATTTCTCCAGTTAAAAAGGTCTTCAAAATAAAAGGAATAAAAAAAAAAAAATCATTTACAGTTTCTTTGCTGAGCAGACAAACCATACTTTAGGATCATTCAATGACAGCCTGTGGGACAATTGTCCATTCAAATGATTACCATACTGCAATATGTGTCCCAGCAGTCCCTGAATAAATTTGTACATTATAGTCCAGACTCTGCTGTATAAAGAATTTTAGCATCTCTCATTTGTGACTCAGGGGACCTGGCTTATGCTCCTGGATCTGCCATTGCCCTCTGCTACACAGCCTGCAAAAGATCTCTGCCTGTCTCTGTCTTTCTCCACCTCTGAGATGAGGATCAGGATACATTTATAAAACACTCTCCTGTAGCTGGATCAATGTAATTGTTAAGTTTCACCCTTTTGAATGGTTCTCTTGGACAGCAAAGAATTTCAGTCTTCATTTAGAGCACAAAAGCTGCTGTGTCCATGGCATTTTTAAAGGCACTTTCACATCAAGCTCTGAGAATGTGTAAATGAAAATACCTCTGAAACAAATTCTGTTTGGTTTTCATCCATTGTCTGTATACACTGACATGCAGTTCATCTTACCTTCAAGGGGAAAAAAAAAAAAAAAGTTTGCACTTAAGCACTTATTTCTGCTGAAAAACCATTCATATAAATAAAAGAGAGACAGAGAGAGACAAAGTGCTCTGTATGGACACTTTAAGCTGACAGAGAAAATGCTCCTACCACAACAAACTGGAGATGCTCTGGGAGAACAGCACTTCTCTTGATTTTCATCTTTTAAAGAAAATGAAGAAGAATGAATAGCTATGCCTCACTTACTCCTGAAGCAAATCAAAAGGAATATTATGCTATCTATTTTTTATCCTCCTGTTCTCCTTAATGAAAACAAAAGACCTAAATATTTGATTACTTCCCCTCTGTGTCAAAAATAATAGTTCATGTCCTTTCTAGTATGACAGAAAGGAGACTTGTTAGATCTGGTTCTTTCATCTGAAACACTCTCACACAGGTTTGTACTGGTCTAACCTATTAAAATAAAGTTGAGCTCTGAAAAACTGCCTTTTTTTCCTCATTTTTTTCTTTCCCTTTTGGAACTGCACTGCTAACAGTGATTAGATTGCATTCGCCAATAAATCCATAGGGATCAGTGAACCAAAATAGCTGCTCCCTCTCAAACCTATCAATTAACAAGCTTCCTTTGCTAATGATGTTACCATTTCATGATTTGCCTTAAACCTTACTCTGCTCCATCCCGTGCCCTTCAGAACAAAAAAGCCCCATTCTAATGGCTGAGCAAGACACATTTAGGACACCCATGTTTGGGAATTTATATTTCAGCAATTTCAGCAGCACTCATGGTTTTAACTAGGTAGAATCTCAGACATGCTGGATCTTTCAAAAATATGTGGTTCAGGTGAAAGCACACCCCAGCCAGAAAAAACTATGTCAGTACATAAAAAAAAATAAAAATTAAAAGGACCAGAAACTGATTTGAACTCATAAGCATAAAATTATAAGGGAGGATGATTTCAAGAAAATTGTATGTAGGGATAAGGAATTACATTTCAGGAAATCTCATGTAGCACACAATTAGAAAGAATCAAGGAAGTCAGAGGCAAAGTGACCTTATTCCACTGAGGTCATTCAAATTACCCTAATAGCAACTTCCTGCTTGTCAGGATTAGCCATAATTATGGGGGGGTTGACTTGTTAGTGGTGTGATATTTTTTCTGAGGTACTGAATAGCACATTTTATTACAATACAGATTCCATTTCATTCCCAAAATTTCCCCTCCAACTGCATTTCCTGTTCAGTCGTTGACCCCAAGCACCCAGTCTCTTCACCCAGCTGTACCCCAGTTCTGCTGTTGTCTCTCACTTTGCTCTCTCATTTTTCCATCTACAATGGATTTTTTTTTATACTGTTCTTGGAAATCGATGCTTAGTATGATGCATCTATTTATTTAAATAGAACATTTATTTCCACCAATTAATTACTGGCGCAGCAGTATTTTTATTGCTGATGTTTTAAGTAACCTGAAGAGAGAGAGAAGATGAAAAAGCAGTTGAAATGAATTCAGTCTTTTAGTGGAGCTGTGCTAGTCTGAAGCTGAGTAGATCATTTGGAGTGTTCTTTCCAAATGGTTGTGTAACAAAGAAAAAAAAAAAAGGGGTGGGGGGGAGTAAATCAGTGCATGATTAGTCTCTGTAGCAAGAACTAGGTAAGAGAACAAATGAAATTTAACACTAGGAAAGCAATAATGGAAAATGCCTGTCTCACCCACGGTTCCCTTGAGATAAACAATCTGACAGTGCTGAGCCAGTCTTCTCACAGGTACTGCAAAAGCCACTTGAACATGCTGGGAACTTTGTGGGAAAAAATCACAGCTGTAGTCTGTTCCTTGTTAGCATTATGGATCTCTGTGTTTAGCAAAGATAAGCAATTTAACAACATGTTATAGTCCAGCAACTTATTAGTCACCCTCTGAGATAGTCAATTAACATTTTCACAGCTCCAAGAAGTTAAAAGGAGCCAAAAAGTTCTCAAGTACCTTTGGAATAGTTAATGCTATATAAAGACCACATTATTTTTTTCTTTGCAATTTCCCACCCTCACCTGACCACGTAATAGTCCCTCCAAGATTCCCAAACTCACCCTCTGAGAGTCACCGTGTTAAACATTCCCTTCTCATGAGCAAAAAAGCACTGAGTGCAGAGACTCCTGAGGTAAGAAAACAAATATGAACACTACAAGAGCTTTTGTTCCCTCTGATGAAAGGCAACATCAGTATGGATTACAGGACTCCAGGAGAAGCCAGTTAATAGAGCACTCACCAAGCTTCATCCACCCATTTTGCTATCCTAACTCATTTCATACTAATTTTTGGAAGTATTTTGGAAGTATAGTACCAAACCCAGACACTTGTTCAACAGATTATCAACTGCCTATGTGAAATGAGAACAAAGTGAGCAAAGAATCTCATCTTACATTGAGCAAACCAAATTCACTTGAATGACCATCACCTGAGCTCCTCATTTCCTGCTCCTGTGGCACTGCCAAGTCCCAGTCTCTCTGGGACACAAGCCAGCTTCATCACCCTCATGCTTCTGGCTTGTGAGCACCCAAAGTGGTAGGGAAATTGTAAAACAGTTCCACCCCACTACCTGAGACAAGTGACACATCCCTGAGGCAGAGTTTAATGGGGAGCTGCAGCCCCACGCTGTGTGCTGTGACTGCAGCCTTCCCCCTCACCTTACCACCCAGCAGGACTGCATTTAATCCCTGATTTATCCCAGCCAGGAAAGATGAGATGGTGAGAAATTTATTAGGCTTTGTAATCATGCAGAACAATCTCCTGTACATTATGACTTAAATTGGAAAAATCTGCCCGACAGTGGAATTTCACCCTGGTCAGATAACATGAGGAGAGGTGATTGTGTGGGATCTTTGCCCCCAATTTCCATTGTGAGAAAGGAAACAACAGGCAGCAGTGTTTCTTATTAATTACATATTATCTCATTGAATAGGCAGGGGTATAGAGATCTGGTTTTTTCCCAGTGGTCACTCTTACTAACTGGACAAGAATACTTTGCTTGATAAGATACTTAAAACTCCTACACCCAACACAGCAACCCAGAGCTTGGAATGAGGGATTTCACTTTCTGAGAAGAGATCAAGGGGAATGAAAGGTGAATTTCCAGGTACCTGAAATTCCTAGGGCAAAAAGCCACTCAACTCAACACAACCAGGAAAGCAACACGTGTGCCTTGGGTCTGACCCCCCTCCAGCCCAAGAGCTCTGCCTCCATCCCATGTGCCCTGCCTTGGGTCCACTGCCTGCACCATTTCCATTCAAAATGGATAAACAGGGAGAGGTGAGAGGATTTGTTCAGCACCAGCAAGAGAAAGCACTCCTTGCTCTATCTACCCAAAGCACTTGTGGTGTCAGGAATCCAAATTCTACCTGGAGGATCTTCTCCATCTTGTGCAAAAGATCCTGACTGCCACAGGTTGTTCTCAAGCAAACGCTGGATAAAAAAAAATGCAAACATTCTCTGCTCCATTTCTGCCTCCTGACAGGTTTCTAGTTACTCGTGGAAGCACTCAGCATGTTCCCAAATGGCAGGTCCTGGAGAGGTCTCCTTTTCTGCTCAGTCCAGCTCGAGAGCCAGCTCTCCTTGCAGGTGATCCTGTAAGCTCCATGGGCTGCTCACTCACTCACTCACCCACCCACCCACACCTGCCCTCCCAGGCTCCCTTCAACCTTTTCCCCATTTTCCAAGAATGATCTAAGATAGTGGAATTAAAAAATAAGGCACCTGAGTGTTCATGTTTATACTTCTCTCCTGTTTTGAAGAGAGGGTTTTGAACATTTCAGGTTCACATTTTTCAAGTTTTTCTCCAACTACAAGATTCCATAAGCACTGGAAGCTTTAAAGCAGAGCAAGGTGAGAGATCAAGACCTGATGCCCTGAGAAAAAGACAAGACACCTGAGAGCTGCCAAAACTCATCTGAACATTGACACCATGCCCTTACACAGAACTGCACTGAACATGGCCAGGACTGACTGGGTTTCTTTAAGTGCTTACACCACACTATCAGAGGATTTCAGAAACCTAAAGCACTAGAGATTAGTGCTTTAAAGCCTGACCTAAAGCAAAAGGGAGCCAAGAAATAGCTGCAAATCATTTGCCAGTGCTCTTCTTTACCTTACCCCTGCACTAGTCTGATTTTGCTTGATGGGTAATGCCAGTATGGGTCAGTCCTGGCACTCTGCATCTAAATCAGCTGCACTCATTTGTGGTGTTTTCCTTCCTCTGTTGCACTGCTTCTTGATTAATTAGTGCCATTAAAGCACCTAGGCAGAGTACACATGACAACTTGCCTCGCATAACAGTGGGAAGAAAGAGCAGGTCCTTTGGAATTCAGGGAAATGTCTCTGAAGTGTAAATAGATAAAGATAATCAAATTCATGCAAGATTAAAATTAACAGACTATCAACCAAGTGACACTATTAATAAACGTCCAGAACAAGCAGGGACAGAAAGGACTCCAAAAAGACCAAATGTAATTTAATTAAACAAATGAGAACATACAAAAAGAAACCATAGCAGATAACTGCATGAAAAGACAAATAAGGATTTCAGCAATAATTGATGTTAGATTCACTGTAGAAAATGTACTGTATCAGTGTTCCTCTCTGTTTACATAGCAAGTTGAAGGTGAAAAGCCTTGGAATTTTAACAGTAACCTTGTACAATACAGATTCTTGTCCTTCACACTAATAAATGAAGTTTTTTTTTCTCCATGTAGCATGTAACATTAGGCCATGTGAGTGCAGAGTATACAAATGTACTCACAGCAATCTTGTGATGCAAGGCAATGCTATTATTCTGATTTTATGGATAGAGTTTTACAACCTCATTAGTCTTGAGGCAACAAAGCTTTGTTGGTAGGGTTTGGCTTGATATTACAGACCGTGAAAAATCACATCCCATAATCTACACGACTAAAATAGGCAAAGTTACTGATGTAAAAGCAATGAGGTTGACAAAACCCTGCCCATCAGCTTTGCTGATATTTCTGTCAGTATCCACACTGGCAGGATACCTCTTGCACTGTTTCTCCACTGGGAGAGATCCATCCCATCAGGCTAACAGGGGGCAGGGGGATTCTGTAACAGAGCTAAGTCTCAAGACACCAAGCAACAGAGACTTGCCAAGGGATGTGGATGGTGGGGCCACAGCTGGGAACCAGCAGGGCAATAGCTCATCCTGGCCTGCAGGAGTAGAGGGACCCCCTCTGAGCCCCAAGGGAAAAGGGACCTGACCCAGGGTGGGAGCATGGAGAGACCCCAGAAGAAGGAATATGGTCACATTGGCTGAGCCTGCAAGGATGGAGGAAGGAAGACTCTGCTTTTAACCTGTTTCCTCAGCTACTGAAAGATAAAAGGGAAGTCTCTCACCTCCACATTAACACCTGAAGAAAGACTGTGTGTTACCCCAAACTCAACAACCATCCCCTCTGCTGCCTATCCTGCTATTTAAAATAATACTCAGAATCCTCCATTTCTAGCAAGGTAACTCACCATCCTCTCCCCATGCATTTAAGTAACAGTGCAAGCTGGTATTTGAGAAGGTGGTGTATCAGAAAGCAGCAGCTCTTTAGGTAACCCTTCTGCTGTCAGGTACAGCTCTGCCTCTGCAGGTGAATATTGGCTCCTCAAGGAAAAAAAAAAAAAAAAATAACAAACTACAAGCTTTTAAAAATCACAGCCACACCAGTACTGAAGCTTCCTCCAACATAAACATTTTGCCATTAAAAGCTCTAGTCCAGAGCAACTGTATTATAACAAGAGGTCATTTTCTCCATTGAGAGACAGGAAATATTCTTTTAAAACACAATGCCAGCAAATGGTTTGCCACGGAACTGCCATTACAGCATTACTGTATAATGTGGCAGTTTCCTAAGTGTCACTGTTTCCTAGATCTCTCCACTGATCAATTCATTTGAGCTCCCTGTGTTTCAATCACTGCACCCAGGACAGAGTGGTGGGTGTACCTAATGAGATCCTGTGAGGACCCTGTGTAATTGACCCGCAGCTACACAACATTTTTATCACCAGGCTAGAAGAAAATACGAAAACATCATTTGATAAAAATGTCAAATGACTTGACAAAGATTAGGAGAATGGTAAATAATGAAGTGGAGAAGATATCGATTCAAAGCAAGCTGATAAGATCAACACGAGCAAACATTATGTGCTCTGCAGTACAGCTATTGAATGAGTCTTTAATCCTAATTGGGAATTAGGATCAGCTGAATAGTAGGAACAAAGAAAACATGGCACTTTTACAGGTTGGAGGAGTCTATTTTGGGAAGCCAAAACCAGCAAAAACATGGAGATCACCACCAAGCATTTGCACTGTAGCAAAGGGGCTAATGCATCCCACCCTGGTGTTTGCAGGGTAAAGCCACCCAGGAACCCAAGATTGCATCACACTCTTAATGTGAACTGCTACAATGACAACAGCCATGTGGCACTGCTGTCCCCTTGATGGGCCTTGCATGAAAGAGCCACAAGAATGATTGAAGGAACAGTAAGAAGTGCAAAAAGTAAGGAACTCCTTCCAGTCAGCTCAGCAGAATGAAGGAGAGGGCACAAGTTGATCACAGTTTATTAATACCTACACGGGATACTGAAGTTCAGTAATTGAAGCTTCTTTATGAAATAAACAGAGCTGTAACCCAGTAGCTGGGAAGTTCTGACTTGAAATGAGATGCTGGCTTTTAATAGGGGAAGTAATTAACAACTGGAAATGATTTATCGAGAGTTAAGCCGCATTCTTCGATGTAATAAACCTGTGTTTCACAAGAGGATGTTTTCTGACAAATACACCCCAGCTCAGCTGGATTAATTCAGGGCAGGTAGCCTTCAGGAGGTCAGAAGAGATTGTTGCACTGGTCCCTTCTGGCTCTACAAACCAGGGGTCTCTAGATCAATCCCTGTTCCTACACCTCTGGCCTTGAGTGTTCCCTTCAGGTCATTAAGTTTAACACCCACTCTCCTTTCATTTAGAAGATGCAATTTAAAGCTTTAACTGCTGACTTAATGGCAATAAACCCGAGCCATCCTCGGTGCATTCTGTAACCAAGTTGCTATTGCAGAGGAGGGGTTGGACACAGTTTTCTGAAGTCACCATCTGACCAGGCTGCCAGGAGGGGACAGGGACAATAGCTGACTCTGCCCAAAACCAGTCACAAGCTACAACTTAACAGGCTATGTCATTAGAAGGCATTTTTGGCATGTAGGACCACAAGAACAGGGTGCCAGCTAAGGAGCAAAGCTACAGGGAGGCAGTGCAGAGTTCATTGGGTCCTGAGATCAAAAGACAATTCTGTCACTGAGATGAGCTTCCCTCAGCCCCTGTCCCATGGTAATGTGGGACTTACCCCTGTCCACATCCATTTCTCCTCATCAGTGACATGATAAGGCCAACATTCCTCTTTCTGAAAAAGCTCTTCCCTCCTGGCCCTTGGCCCTGGGTCTGAGCCTGCTCAAGCTCCCTGCTGACTCAGTTAAGCAGCAGAAAACTGCAGTGATTTGACTGCGGCAAAAGAAACCAACTCCAACATTCAGCCCACTGCTTGTGACAGCAGCTCTTGTTGGCACTGTATGGAAAGGATCTTATTTAAAACAAAGATGGTTTTAAAAGGTTTTCACTGAAAGCTCATTCAGCTGGTCAACAAATTGTGCAATTTTGCAAATATTATTTGCAGCCCGAGAGTGCGGGATGCGGTATCGTAGCTGAATAATGCACTGGGAGGAAGGAAACACCCATTAGTGCTGATGATTACACACCAGAGCACCTCCTGAAGCCTTTGACTCTCTGGTATCCATCTAATCAAGACAATTGCCCACCACTGTCATGTTTCTCAACTCTGACCCTCCCCGCCATCCTTCAAAAGGGGGCAACTTCTCCAGCTGCAAAGGCACTGTCGCTAACAGGAAAATGGGAAAGGTTCCATATGCTTAAAAGGCTGGAGGAGGGAATGTTTAACAAGAAACTCCCCTGACTGCTGAGCTGAAAGGCTGATGTCTCCCTCTGAAGAAGAGCAGGCACACTAAACTGCAGCAAGAGTGCTAAAACATGAGCTGAGTCCATTTGTTCCTCTACATGCACACCCTTCTCACTCTGTACAACAAGAGCTCTGAGCCTGTATCCAGGTCTTCAGAGAACAGCAAAGAGAAATGGCTTTAATCTTAAAAAGTATATAATCTTTTTCCTAAGCTGTCCATTTAACTAAATGAAATAGAATTGCCTCTTTGACCTAGGCCAATGGAGATACACACTGAAAAAAACTTCAAAAACTAAAGAAGTTTGAACCAAAGACTCACTTGTTTTTTCATACAAGTGGTTGTGGACTTGTTCTTGCTGCCTTACACACATATTGTAGAAGCATTTTTTAAAAGGTTAGCTTTAAAGAAGTAGTTTTAAAAGTTTAACTGCAAAGCACATTCTGATTGCTAGCTAAGTTATCTAAAAACTAACTTAGAAAACCCAAACCAGTATGCATCTAACAGGCATGCTCTGAAATCCCTTTGAGTTAAAGCAAAAGGCAGAGAGAAATTTGCTTATTATATATTGACATGCATGTGCATGATAAAAGCCCCAATAAGGGGTTAGCTTATAGAGAGCAGGGTATGAGATTTATTTAACTACATTGTTTAGCAGAGATGCCACAATCCATAACCTCATCACTGACATGAGAGGCTTAAAGCAATGTATAGGTTGCTGCCACCACACATCACCACGCACCACTGAAGATTATAATATCCATAAGCAAAATATTTTAAGATAGGTAACTTTAGAACTTTAGACAGCACTACATTGCTGTAGTTGGATTTTGGTCTGGTCTTAAAACACAACTTGTGTTTTATAGAAGTATAAGTATGATTAAATATAAAAATAAAGCTCGTGTACCAAGCTATCTGCAGTGCTATAAATCTACCAGCTGAAGTGATAAGGAAGAAGGAGCCCCAGCCACCATCGTGAGATTTCATTTCATTCCTGATAATAGTGGAGGTAATTCATTCAGTGTTGCAAACACAGACAGCTCTTGGAAACTACCAGAAGCCTTAGTGAAAAGGACTTGCTGAGTTGCTTGGGTGAAAGCAGCTTCTGTTTTACTAAACTATCAGCAGAGAGGTGAGCAATAAACAACTCCATGTCTTATCTCTAGTGGACTACTTCAAAACTTCCAAAATGAAATGGATTTTCCTGATGTCCTCATGGGAGGCTCCAAGCAGATAAAGAACAGGAGTGTTCCTTTGATTACTCCAACATCTGATCCTGCAGAATGCACAAGCTTGTGCTGAGCAGGGTTCAGATGCAGCTCCTTTCAGCAAGGCTTGGGTAGCTTCTCCAACAAGTCAGGATCTCCCTTGCTGATCTGCAAAGGAGATGTGGGGATCACCAAGGATTTCTGCCTTGACATGATGCTGATGGCACAGCAGGACTATCTCAGAGCTTTCAGCAACATAATAAAAGTCTTTGTGCCCTGAAATACAATTAGGAGACTCCAGCTTTCTCAACAGACCAGAGCCTTGTTGGTTTATTGCACACAACATAGTGATAGTCAGACCTCTCACAGGGTGCAAAAGTGCTTTTTTTTTTTTTAATAACAGCTACAGAAAATCAATAGATTTCATGAGTTCAATTAATCTCTGCAGCTGCTGTGCCAGAGTCAGAAGGAAACAAAGAATTTTTCCATTTCTAAGCTTTGGGACTAAGCTACCCCACTGATGTCTGCTGAGGCCTTTGAGCACCTTAGCCTGTTGTTCCCATTAAAGCAGGTCTCCCTGGAATTAGTGATTTTAACAGTCAACCCTTGCAATTTACAAAGGTAAGCCAGTCCTAGAGCATGCTCTGAACTAACAGAGTCATGCAGTCATTTATATTTAAATGTGTTGGATGGCTCTAGAATATAAAGCCACTAGGATAAAGTTTGGGATAATGGATCAAGGTCCACAGGGACCCTCTTGGCCTTGCTGAGTTCCGTGGAGGTTCATACCAGAAGGCTTCCCTCCTACTGGAATGTATTGGTAAGTAATTAGAGGAATATTGACTGCCTGGAAATCCATTTTTAAATTTGTTTCTTCAAGTTGCTGCCTTTTGTGACACGGGAACCTCAGCAGGAGGCTGGAGAGCACTTGCAGGCATCGTCCCAGGGGAAAAAGCATCACCAAAGCCCATCAGACTTCATGTCTTCTGCAGGGCCAACTGTCTACATTGTTTGGTCTCACTTTCATCTGCATGATGGGAACCTGAAGGATACTTCTTATTTATGATATGTTTCCTTCTCCAAACTCTGACAACCAACTGCTCGACAGCACCTGGGCACCAACAATGCTGACCCGTGCACACAGGGGACCCTACTGATTTGTGTGACATGCAGCCTAAATATTTTCCAGGAAAAAGGTTAATGTTTTATTTCTGCTTCTAAATAGCCAGTTTGGGTCCTGTAAAGGGCTATAAAGCTGGGCTTGAGTAATTATTTTGTGGTAAGAGAAGTGACCTCAAGCAGATCATTGTCCTTTATCAATGCCAGATTCTATATCCAGATGGCTATACTGCTGGAAAAGGATGTCCTTTCACATCACAGACAAAGCAAAAAACCTTTGTGTTTCCAACTCTCCTGTGGAATCTTTTGCCAGTGGCAAATCTGAGCTAAATTGTAAATGTTTCTCAAGTGATTCACCTCTTGCACAGCCCAGAGCAGCTGCCTTGTGACAACGTCACTTCCCCAAAAAAACAATTTCTAGAAGAGCACAGAGCAGTGTGAGTGCAGAGGATGTCCTGAGGAGCTGCAGTGACCAAAAGGACAGTGATGAGCCTCAGTGCAGTGCTGTGGTCCTGAACCAGGGGTTTTTCTGTCCCTCATGCCAGAGACAGCATCCTTTTGTCAGGCTTGGGTGTGGGCTTTTTGCAGCATCGTTCTGCTCCACTCCAGCTACCAAAAGGCCAATACTGAGCTCTCAGAACTTCTGGAACATTCCAAGCTGGTTTTGTGTCCTGTGTTAGCAGTGGCCACATACCTCTCAGCACTGCAGGCACTCGGGTACCCACTGCAGGAGGGCTGGGAGTGTTTTCTCCTGTTGGAGTGGGGATCAGTTTGTATTTTTCAACGTGACGATTGTGGCTGCCAAACCCGATACTGAAAAATTGAAAGTCAAATAACCCCTATTAGTCTGTCAAAGGTTGATGGAGCTGGTATTCTATTTTCCCATTGTGAACGACTACCATTGTTAAGAGCTGACAGGCAAATCTCTGCAGAAATATGGACTCTTTGTGAGAGCTATTTATAGTAACATATGACAATGCAGTGTTCTAATATGCATACTAAAGCATTGCCCGGGATATGCAAGAGCCCCCTGGTACAATTTCTGGTTTGTAAGGCAAGATTCCATTAAGATAAGAACGTTTGAGAGGCCTAAACAGATGAGATATGGAGCAGTGGGGAGGAATGATTTGGGTTCTGTTATGGCCTGGCACCAATGTCATCAGTATGCACAACAGGGATGAGAAAAGAGCACATTTATCAATAGCACAAGAGCTAAAAATGTCAGGTTTGTGTTTATTTTGCTCTGCTCTTCCTATTCGGTAGCTATTTTTTTTCTTAAATGTTTGTTTCATCTTGTGACCAGTTAAAAAGCAAACCAGGTCTGTGCCTGGATCCCAGAAGAAGAGAGAAGTCCATCACAATGCTCCATAAGGAAGACCAGCAGGATGGGTTGGCTGCAGGAGGGATTCTGCAGGGCTCTCCAATAAATATTGAGTATTAATTGGGATCAAGTACCTAGTGTCAACCAAGTCCCAACACAGCCCAAATATGAGGACCAAATGAATGATTTCAGCAGCTTCTGGAGAATGACACCTTGGGAAGAAGTGAACACAGAGCACAAGAGGAAGATAAAACCAGTGAGCACACACTGGTAAGATTAAGCCTCATGCAGATGGCTTTCTTCCCCTCCTCAGGTGCCAAAATTCATTTTGGAGAGGCAGAGTGGAGTCCTCAGTGATACCTGGACCCCTCCACAGCACACTTTTTTCTGTGGGCAGCTGGCTGGTCCTTTCCAAGCCCGAAGAGCAGCTCTTACTGGGAAAGGGAAAAGTGGTATGAGGATGGGAATTTTTGTGACAGTTTTAGTGCACGTGTTTGAAGCTCCTGCAGTATTGATACCCCCTGTCTGCACCAGCCCAGAGCCCCAAAAGGGCTTCTCCTGCCATCCAGGAAACAGATTTCTGACTTTTCACTTTTAATTCCCATCCTTAACCCCAAAATATGTCTGTGCTTCATGCTGTCAGGAGCTGGTAAATAGAAGCATTTTGGTTCATTGGCAGAAGGTACCAAGATAAACCTGCATGCTTTATAGATAGCACACTGCAAATTCTGCAGTCACTGCTGCTCTGGGGGATTTTTGATCACTGTCTTGGGTGCTGTCATGCAGCTTTCAGGCTTTTGAACCCTGTGGTGTGTCAATTAAAACAGGAAAATCTAAAGTTAACAGGACAGGAATGCTTCAAAGCCTGAGTCAGTGTGGGGTAACACCACAGGCAGCAGTCAGGTTCCTCCTTCCCCTAACACACGCTTCAGTTTTGCAAACCTTCTGCAGTTTGCATTCCCTCACCTGACAGAAAACTCAGCATACAGATAACACACCTGGAGGCACAAAATAGTTATCTAGCCTGCTAAATACCATTATTCTGTGGAGATAAGATATAAACGTGCACACATACAAAGGGAAGAAGCTAAGAGTGATAAAACTCCACAAGCAAAGAGAGCAGCTGAAGACTCACCAACCTTTTTGGCTCTGGTTACAGCCCTTTTAACTGAAAAGAAAAAAACAAACCCACAAAACTTGGAGGAAATTTTAAAGCTCCTTGAATAGTTCTCAGCAAGGTCACCAAATTCCACCCAAGCCACCATGCCTCATGCACTTCTTGAATGTGAGCACACGAGCTTGCTTGCTTTTGCTCCAATCTCACCAGTTATTTTTTCTTCCCTAGATTTCTGGTTATCCAGAGAACAGGGTCTGTAGGAGGCAGCCTGCATCACGTGTGGGTTTATGTAGCCTGACACTTCTTCAAGAGAACAGAAGGTGAACATTAGTTTGTCTTATACTACACTCAAGTGTTAAACTCCTTTCGAGGGGAAGAAAGGGTGCATTTAATGAGGATTATGAGTTATATTGGCTCTGAAAAAGACTTTTATACCTGTAATTAATCTCTTTTATACCTGTAATTCCCCACAGATCAACCTTGTTTTTGTTAACTTTCTGCATCATCTTGCTTTCCCATCAGTAGCTGCTTTGTGACCCTCTCTCTGGTCTATCAACCTGGTTACAGGTTCAGGAATTACCTAATATCTATTCTTTTAAAAAGGAAAAAAAATTTTTTTTTGCATCAAATCTTCACTGCCCAACCATATTTGACAACGAATTGGCTCCAAAACTTAAAGGAAACAACTTAGATATAATTTCAAATCATTAAAATCTTTACTAATATGATTGCAGGGCTAGAGCTAGCCTTCAAGCAGGGATTTCAGTTCTAATCCTGGATGAATAATTAGCTGATTCAGATGTGTATTTAGGGGGACAATAGTGTTCCACTGGGGAGAAAGACACTAAAATAATGACAAGTGAATTAAACAACTTGCATCACCAAGGTGAGGAGATGACAGCTGATGCCTGTGTTGTCAGGTAAGAGGGTGGGTTTGCTATTACTTGGGCCCCTGGAAGCCTTTATGAAGCCTTTACACTGCTGACTGATTCAGGAGGTGGAATTATATTTGATGATGGGTACTCAAAATATTTTGCTCAATTGTGCAGTGCATTTCTCAAGAGGAAGGAAAGAAAGGGAGGGAAGGCAGGAGCCCAGCTTGCTGGGAAATACCATCCTCCACAGCTATGGCAAAGACAAATGAATTTAAAAAGTGTAAACCATTAATAATTCCCTATCAGACGACACTGGCTGCCTGCATGTAGCCTCCCTACACCATGACCACATCAGCCCCACACACCTGGGAGGCCACAGCATCCCTGTGGCCAGGGAAAAGATCCCTTTCTCCTTAATGAATCCTGCCTTGTGTCCTCCTTGCCACCTCATTGTACTCTGTGGAGCATCCCTGAGGCACAGGAGAACCCCTCAGACCACTAATTTCTGGGGGAAGCCCAATGTCCAGACACTGGGCATCACCCCAAAGGACCAATGTCAACACTTGTTTCTAAAGCTGTTGCTCAAGGCCCTCAGAAAACAGAGTACAGCAGAATTTGGATTGGTTCAGGGGATAAACTGCCAAACCTGTAAGCCACAAGGAGGGCAGAAACTTCAAAGTCTCTGTGTGAAACAAGAATTACTGATTTAGCTTCTTAAATACATTAAATAGAAGAGTTTTTACTTCGAATCAATAGAAAAGCTTGGAAAGTTAAATAGGCAACACAAGAGATTATGTAGAAAATGATGCTTGAAAATTTTCCACTTAAGCAATGCTGGAAAATTTTATGTCCTTCAAGACTGGAGGTCTTCGTTCATTAAATGTCAATAATTTGGTTTATTGCTCCAGTTTGTATTGTGCTACTGAGCCCATAAATTTGAGATGGGTGTCTGTAAGCAACTGCACTGAGGGGTTATAGCAATAAAAAAATATACAGCAGGGCACCAGGTCTCCAGTAAGGAGGAAAGCTGTTGTTCTTTATACAAATCTCAGGAGATTAAGCAATGGAAAAGTGTGTCAGACAGCAGGATTTTACGGTCCAGAAATTAAAAAATAAGATAAAACTCCAAAATCAAATTACCCCTCCTGCCAATAAGCTATTACTGTGCAGTTATTAAATACACAGAGACATTCACATGACCATGATGCACTGTAAATCACACCTGCAGACAGTTCATTTAATGAACAGGGTTTGAGTAGACAATCTGGTTTGTATTTTATTAAATATAAAGCTCCACTTGCTCCAAAATACATTCACACTGAAACTTTGCTGCAGTCCTCACTTTAAAAAAAAAAAAAAAGTGAAGGAAAAGAATAAATCATTCCCAAGTGGCATTTTTCAGTTCTAAAAAGCAGCAAGTGGGAAGCAAAGCTTCATTTCATTTAATAATTTCCCTTTAAAGAATTTATGTTGTAAAGCTGGGTGAGAGCCTAGAAGGAAATCCGTGGGATTGCACTTGGAAGTTTTTAGTAATCAAAATATTGCATCATGGATTGAATTTATTTGTGGCCCAGTGGATGTTCTAGACTTGAAATGCACTTTGAGGATGTAAACATGACACACAGCCTCCTTCCAGCTGCCTGGCTGTTCCAGCAGCTCCCAGTGCCTGCTGGCAGTGAGCTGGTTCCTACTTTCACCACTTTACATCCTTCTGCTCCTCCCCACAGCTCCAGCACCTCCCGGGGGTGTTTCCCTCCCCTCCTTTGCAACCCAAAGCTCTGGGATTGCATCTCACCCTGAGCTGGGCAGGAAGCTCTGATGATGCCTGACCCAGATATCCTGCAATCCCCACTCCCTGTTTTCCCAGGGAGCTCAGTCCCCTTCTCCCAGGGGCACCTCCCTGCTCACTGATGGGCACAGCAAGAGGAGAAGACAAGGGAAGTGACTTCCCCCAAACCAAACTCTGCCACATTTTACCCACGTTGGAGGTGATACCCATTAGGAACGGGGACAACGTGGGTGCTGGAGCTGTAATGTGTATTTTATAACTAGAGGAGATTGAAAGGGGATGTGCAATCTCAGGCTGCAGGGGTTTAGCCAGACTCCATTAGGATTTAGGGGTGGATTCTGCTGGAGAAAAAGACAGTGGCTTATCAGAGATCTGCTGCCTTGAGAGGGGTTTCTTGTATTTTCCTGGGAAGCATCTGGTGACCCCTCAGCTGCAATGGCAATTTTTAAATCCCACCATTAGCCCACAGCCCCACAGGAATGTGCAGTTAGGCTGCCCTGCCAGAGGTGGGATGGCACCACCAGGACCTGAAGGTCATGAGCCCCCGTGACTACAAAGCAGATGCCTGGACAGTCCCCATCCAGTCCCAGAAGCTATCAAGGACACTGCTCCTGGGCCTGATAAATCAAGTTAAAGAGCATCTCAGAATGCTCAGCCAGATGGATCACTTGAATGGCTAAACACTCTAATACATCTTTTGGAGGAAAGATATTGGCTTGTGCAATGAAACAGATAATTGACTATTCCATGGAAACTGTTAAGGCTTTACCTCTGGGATTGGCAGGAACCCACGACTCTTCCTGCAGAGGTAAGCCTGCAAGAATTTGGGTTTCATTTTATTCCTCCTTCCTGGAGGAAGTTTCAGAAGAGAAACCAAGCCCAGGTTCTCTCATCAATCCACCCGCCGATGTAGGGAGAGAATCTGCAGCTGAGCACCTGTGTGGCAGCCTCATAAATCAATGCAAATAGCATAAGCCACTGAAAAAAAAAATAAAATAGCCAGTGATACAGGATAACCCATCCTTAGCCAGGGGGGTCAGGCAGAAAGGAGCTCTTCAACCTCCCCATCAATGGCAGGAAACCTTCCCTCACCCCAGCAATAACCTGATTCCAGGGTCCCCTCTCACATCTGCTGTGATGCTGATGGCCATGGTGATCCCAAAGAAATAATTTATTTTTTTTTTTTCCCCCTGGATTGTGGCTTCTCAGGCTTCAGCTCCACAATTTATGAAACTCTGGAATTTTATTTATTTATTAATACGAAAAATGAAAGCAACTCATGTTACAGAGCTGTAATTCCAGGGCAGAGCTCCACCAAACACATGGGCCTCTTAGAGCTTTATTCCTGTGGTTTCTCAGGACACAAGCTCCTTGATGGAATTACAGTGCTGTCATTCAAGTTGCTCGTTATTTGTTCTGTATGTAAATAAAGGGAATGCATTTAAAGGACTGCACTAATGTATTCAAATATTTGTAGATAATCCACTGTAAATCTCAAGACTGGAGGATTTTGCATAAATGCTTGAATCTGTAACAGCTAGGAGGGAATTCCAACTCCCTGACCGAGTAAATTACACAAAAAATAGCAGGATGATTAGACCAAGCACATTAATATTCACAATAAGTTTTGTCTGTCAGCACACAGACTGAATTCAGGGATTGCATCCTTTTAATATATTTGTAGGGCAGGAGGAGAAGCCAGCCACAATCCAGGTATAATAGTAACAGTAATACACTGATTTCATTTTTACACAGCACCCCAGAACAGAAAGGATTGGTTTGCTTATTGTATTTACTTCTAGCTTTCATACAAGTTTGGAATGCCAGCTGATGAGCTGGGAATTTTTACTTTCCCAGTATTCCTGCTCTATACATTTTGGTAAATTAGAAAAAGGTTCTGATAGTCCTGAGTCGTTTGGGTCTTCCAATAATTGCTTGTACAATTGTCTGTGAAGAAGAGAACCATCTCTATCAGTAAAGGTGTTAATATATACACTTATTATTAACTGAACTTAGTTTCATTTCTTGCCCTGGAGTCATCATTAGTGAAGATTAAACATGCATAAATCACTTGCTCTTAAATTAGTGAACATTATCAAATGTCACCTTGTTGAAACTAAAATATATTAATTTATTTATTTTTCAAATACTGGATGATGTTGAAATACAGACACAATTATTCCACCATCCACCACTTTTTTTTTTTTTTCAGCCAGGCCACTGGGCTGCATCTAGTTACTGGTCCCAGAAGTCTCTCATTATCTCTAAACCAGGGGAAATCAAGGTCAGATCTGGAATTACTGACTCTTGCCCACACATCTTGTACACCTTCATTTCACTAAAAAATCCTGGGTGGTTTGGAAATCTTATGGGGGGAGGACAGAATTATGTCTTCAGCTACATATATACTCTGCTCTGCCAATCGTTGGCAGTCTCACACGTAGAAGAGAGAGAGATTAACTGTCAATATTGCAAATAAAAACTAATTAAGAGCGAATGGTTTAATGACAGAGGATCATATTTCAACATTGCCAGTTCCTGCTATTTTATCATGAGTCTCTTGGAATTTATTTAAAAGTCTTGCTCCTGAAATAAGGTGATTACATGAGGATCTCGCTGTCATTAACCAGGAGTAATTTCCCAGCCTTTCAGTTGCAAAGAAAAGCTTAAAGATGTCAGCTAAGTACACCTTCAAGGCTCAGAAATGAAAACACTCAACATTTATTAACCTCAGTAATTTCTGAGAGCCTGCTCACTCCATTTCATGTTTGGGGTTGGTTAGGCTGAGATAGCAAATGTACCAGAGACATCCCAAATACCAGGAGGCTCTTTGTCCTTTCAAGGAGGGGAATGCTGAGGTTGTTTATTCCTAGCTGCTAAGTTTAGCACAGCTCCAGGCATGAAGCAATAGAAAACATAATTCTGTTGATTTGTATTTCTGCTAATTATTTGCATAGAGCTGTTACCTCCAATACTGCCAGAATGAACTCCCCTAAAGGGCACTGAACAGACAGGCATGGTGGGGGCAGAGCTGACAGCAGGCAACCAAAATTCTTCAATGAACCCTACCCTGGGTAAAAAATGGGAATCTGATGTTTTTCCATGTTACAGTTGCCTAAATGAGCCACGCACACGTTGGGATAATCTACTGTTAGAAGTGTGCACATCTGTTCTCTATACTGCAGCTGTAGCATCTTGCCTCATCTCTTCAATGTTTTCTTGGTTTTTTCCACACACAGATGATTCACTGGGGTTGGGTTTTGAAAGCCCTTTAGTTGCCTGACAGCTCGGACTTCAATGCAAGTTAGGCAGACAAGTTATTCTGAAAAGTCCATGTTTAAAGGATCAGGGAAGACATTTCCCCCCCTGCAGCCACCAGGCAGCGACCCTCTAATTCCCATTTTTCTTTGCTGAGCTCCTATGGCCACGATGAACACGTTTTCCTGGAAGCCACCTGAACATTTAGGTCTTGCTGACCTTGGCTGTTCTCTCCATGTGAGCTCCAGGGACCCACAGAAAAACTCAGTGGCCTTAACAGAGTTGCCCTGTTCCCTCCAGGCAGTGGGATGGTGGCAGAGAGAGCACAGGAAGGTCTTGGAGTGGTTCAACAACAGCCCAAGCCTGGGCTTGCCCTTATCTCAGCACTGTAATTTGGGGCTGTCCCTGTCATGGAGCTGGGCTTGAAACTCTCTGAGTTCCCTCCCTTTACAAGGATAATAAAATTCAGCACATTAAGTGCTGTGCTGACACAGGGCCTTGATCTTTACATCCTCGTGTGCTTTCTAAGTGTTTATGCAGAATGACAGAAACATTGCAAAAATCACCAGTGGCAAAACCGAAACACTATCTACAAAAAATGTTTTAGAGGTTAATTTAAATATTTCTATAGAATTCCAGACGAGTGGCCCTGAATGGACTACTGAATAGCCCCAAAATTGGAGCTAAAAGTCATTTTGGTTTTGATCCCGTGGATCCTCTGTCCCAGTTAGCCCTGGGACAGCAAAACATTTGCTGTAGAGCTAGGAAATCTTGTTCCCATTAACAGCTTGGCAGTACACTGCCAACATGGAAACACAACCTGATTTTCTTGTCTGCTATAACCCTTGAACGTGAGTTCAGAGAACACACCTCCATACCAAGTCCCAGGTAAATAAACAGAGAGTATAATACAGAATATAAATCATGACAGAGGGGTAGTTCAGATCATTCCCCATTCCCCATGCTGGGATCCAGGGGCTGTGGTAAGGTGGCCTTCTCTTAGTCTCACCTGCCATAGAAACTATGCATAGAAACAATTAAAAATTAACTAGGCAAAGAAGAGAGCTTGACTGCTGGGATCAGATTAATATTCCACTGGCACACAGGAGTTCAAAGTTCAGGTTCTTGAATTACCTGCAGTCTAATTTTTCATCTTTCTTTAATAGTAAAGGTCCAGGTGAACACTCATGACAGGTCCTGCCCCAACACGAAGGAACCTCAGACCACAAACTTCAACAGCATGGATAATGGGCATCTGATTTTTGCTTCTCCAAAAGGAGCAAGGTCTCTTTCCTGCTGAACTAGAGCTACTCCTGGAATTGATCACATCTCCATTGCTCTGGTTTTGACCCAACGTATCATCCTGCTCCAAAGGATAAATGCAGTGGGGAAAGAAAAGAAAGAAGGTCTCAGCAGACTGCTCCAACCCTTCTGTTCCTACCTGATGGACACTGCCTCTAAGGACCAGATCTCAAAGCAATTGTAGCTTAGCCCAGCTCAAGGCTGTAGTGCACCCATGACCATAGAGTCAGAAAGTATTTCTGACCTACAGATGCCTTTGCCAATGCTGTTCTGTCCAACACTCACTTCAGAAAGACCACTCCAGCCTTCAGAGGACACACAACGTTGAAAAATTGGGATGTGCCACATCTCAGCCACCGTTTGTCTGCCTTTACTGTGCTGCAAAGTTGCTAGCAGAATTACTTAGCCTAACATCAGTAAATACTTAACAACAAATGTTTCACAATCCTTTGCCAGTGGCCTTTTTAGATGTTCACATTTTATCCCATGCCCTTGGTTACCCTCTCACATCAGCTGCTGCAAGGGTGACAGGAGAAATGAGGGACCTTGTCTCCCACTCAGCCTCACCATTCTTTCAAAACCAAACTGATTGTTCTTGGATATAGATGGGGGGCATTGAGAACCTTCACATATGGAGAGGATATTCGAGATGTTGAACATGCCTGGAAGGTAATTTTCAGCTGAATCTACTGTCTGTCACATCTGCTATTTTGAATAAGCAGTTAAGTGAACTGCAAATTAAATTAAGCCAAGCCAGTGTCATAAACCTAAAGTGCATTTCCAAAGGGTCTCCCTCATGGAAAGGGAGTTGACTTTAACATCCTGACTCTCAGATCCTTCACTGCAAATAAATCAACACCCTGCTTGGTTGTACCCATGAATTAGCCCCCTAGAGTGGATTCAAATTAAATACTTGTGAAGACGAAAATGACAACACAGATGGATTTTCCTTCATAGAAACCTGCCACAAATGAAGGGCTTATGATGATGACAACCAGCAAGACACTCTCCTGGTGGCACTGCCTTGGCCTGCCCTGGGTCTGACAGGTTGGCTGTAGAAGAGCAAGGAGACTCTGGCTGCCCTGTGCCCATAGGGACCCTGCCAGTTGTCCCCTCAGCCACGGTGACAAAGGAGCTGTAGGAAAGATGAGGTTGTTTGACATGCCTGACACTGGGATGAGTGAGTCTGGTGTCCCAGGAAGCTGCTATCCAGAGGGCTCTGGATGCACCCCACTGTTTTCTCCCATCTCCTGGTGCTGCTGGCTGAACCACTCTGGTATCAGCCCAAAGACTGATTTCACAGTCACATAACATAAAGCCACAGCTCATTTGTAAGCTTGGCCTTGGGGATGCTCTATACAGCCTTGCAAATGCAATGATTGTGCTGATTTCAGCCCAAGGATTGTCTTTACCTATACCTCTGACATCAGAGAGCACCATGCTCACCAATAAAGGGCTAAATGAACCAAAACAGTTGTTCATATGTTTTCTTACTCCTCTGAAATGTCACAGTAAATCTATATTGCTGGGTAACAGCAAGCAGATGGATATCATAGCTTGCAATTTGGCATAGGTCTTCTCAATCAAGTCAAAGATTAATTCTCCCCAATGATAATCAGCTTTCTCGTTTGTTAGAAGCCCATTAGCATTTTCTAAGAGGTTTTTCTCAGGACAAGGGTAAAAAAAAGCTTTGTCCTATTGCTACATCCATTATAAAGGATGGATTTCTGGAGACAAAGTGGAGTTAACTGCAGAAAATTACACCTTCAAATAATCAGATATACAATAGTAAATGTGTCCTAGAAATACTGTTTGATGGAGTACCTCCTATTGTTTTTTGCCAGGTCTCTTAGGACCACTATTTCCCCAATATGACTGAGAAATAAAACGAAGAAATAAATAAATAAGAAAAAAGAAAAAAAGAAAAAACTCCTTCTTCCTGCATTAGTAAAAAGGAAACTGTCCTTTTTTTCTAAAACCACCAAACTAAACAATGGAATAGAAAACCAAAATAAATTGCACTATCTGGGCAATCAAACCAGGGGATACAGTGCTATTTCTATGACATGGAAAGGTGTAAAATTTGTAAGTGAATGCAAACCCTAGCCCATAAGTTGAGCTTCAGTCCTGACTTGTAGATTCCACCTCCCATTCCTGCAGAAGCTGTGTATCATGTCTGGGAAGAAAATCAACATTTCCTCATCTTCTTTCTTTGATTTTAGGATTTCATTAAGCACTCCTAAAAACATCCCCTTCAGGTATTTGTTACCTTTGAATTTTGTGTGCTAATGAGCTCCTAATTGTGGCATATCAAGTTCATCAACTACTGCACTTTTATAAAACAAAGAGGTACTGCAGCTAATTATTTGTTAAACTCATTATCAGAGCTCTGCTACAGGAACATTTCATACCTATTGAATTTTCCAGCTGCCATCCTGCTGCAGGACATTTGGTGAGGGCTCCAGCAGGGGTCTTCTGCCAGATTTATCTGAGGCAGCTGCAGGAGTTAAAAGTGGGGACACACTAATGTCTGATATTGGACTGGAAGTAGCACGAAAATGGAAATGTGGATGCTTCCTCCTGCTGTAGGTAACCACTGGCAGAGGAAGAACATACATTTCTGGGTCAGCAGTGTCTGTCCAAGCTTACTATACACATCATACCCCAGTTTATAGTATTTTAGTGTCACAGATATTTTATTTCCAAGTTGAAAAGGCAGTTTAGAATTGAATTTACCTATAAATACCTTTCAAGGAAAATAAAGTCAGAGGTTATCTTCAAAAAAGCTGAAGACTTAACCCAAGACTGACAGGATTAATTGGGGTTAGGGCTGCTTTTAAAACCTTGAGGTGATAAAACAGCAGAAAGGTGAGGGGCTTTAGAGTTCTTGCCTCTCTTGTAACCCTTCACTTCTCCAATGGGGCACCCCTAGACATCCAAGGAAATCTCTCCAGCAACCCTCATGGGCACTGAGCAGGATCAGTACAGGTAATGGACACGTTTTCACTCCCTGCACACTAAAGAACAATATATTAGTAGAAAATTAATAGCTCCGTTAGGTATTGATTAGCAGAAATGCTGCAGTGCTCTTAGGATTTCAAATTGTTCCTGATTAATGGAAGAGGCAATGAAATTTAAACAACCATCTCACTGTGTTGGAAGCATCCCCAGCAGAGCTCAGGCAGAAGAACAGGAGCAGGAAGGTGACTCCAGCATCACCTGCCATGCCTTACACCTTGCTCTGGATTAAATAGGGAACCTGAGCTGGAAAATGTTTCTGCATTAATCCTGGGGTTAAGACACTTCAGGATTCTGCCCCAAAAGATAATTGTATTTCTTTTATCTGTTGGGTGAACTTGTCATTCCCTTCTCTGCCTCACTTCTAATACAGGAGTTCAGCTGTTTGGGGTGAGCATCCCTAGTGCTGAGGCTCAAAAATCCCATCATTAAGCTGTGGTGGATGATATCAGCTCCTGGCCATTCCCACCTTTTCTTTCTACTCTCCAGTCGTGCATCTTGATAAAGGAGCAATGAAAAAACAATAAGGCCACGTCTCCAACCAGAGAAACAAAATGTTCCAGCTGGAACATGAGAGCTGAAAAAGATTTAAATACAGGTTTGTGTCATTTGGGAAGCTGAGCTGTGAGCCAGCCACCCTCTTCTCAATCACTGCAATTGCCATGTCCTCCAACAACCAGCCCTGTAATCCTTCCCACAGCCCCTGGGAACACAGACTTTTGGGAAGAGACAGAAGCCAGGACTGAAGTGGCAGGAAGTAAAACTGAAACTGCTCAAGGGCTTGCCTGGAAATGGCATCCCTTAAAATAGTGCAGCTTGAACCACCAAACCCCTTCCAAGGAGTGTCTGCCTGCAGGGGGGCCAAGCTGAGCACCTTCCAGCAATGACATGAGAGGCTGAATCAAACAGATAAACCACTAAAATCAGCTATTTGGAGAAAGGAAAAATTAGATTTCCTAAACTGCTAGTGATGTTTTAGACCAGCAAGATTTGTAAAAAGGGATGGACCTTATTTCCAGCTCCACCACTGACTTCCTTTGGATGCAGACAAGGTCTTTGCTGACCGAGCATCACGTAACACAAACCTGCCCTGGAGTGAGGCAAACAGATTGAAAAAAAATAGGGAATCTCCAAGGTAAAACTATTGTGTTACAAAACCACCTTGCAATGCAATACTCATTCTTCTGAGCATTCAGGCTGAATGTGACTGCAGGCTGCTCTAATCTTGCCTTAAGAAGAAAACACCAATGAAAACAAAAATATATGTACTGACCTCTACTACAGATAAAATCAAAAGAGGATTTATTGACTTGAAGGCTGTCCTTTGCCATTTATATCAAAACCAGTTAGGCATTCATACTGAAAAAATAATAACCCTACACTATTTGATAGTTGGTGCTACTGAATTAATAATTTTAGCAAATCAAAAGGAAGTTAATGTAATCCTCAATTTGCTTTACATCTTCAAAGTCACCTATGGCATTTTACAAGGCAGGTAATATTATCACAGCTGGACACCTAGGTAATCTTTTGAGCTCTTTTTTCCTTTTCAAAATAAATGTTTCAGGTTTACCATGATACTGCTAAAGTAGCTGTTAATTTTCTTGGAAAGATGAAAGAGAAGAGGTGCATTAGCAGAGCCTTGAACTCCACCAAACTGAACAGAAATGTCATGGCACAAATATGAGAACCAGGACCAGCAACAGGAAACCTCCTGCCACACCTCCCTGATTCAGGGCAGGTTGGGATTCAACCTCCTGCCTTTCGGGTTCTCATTTCTCCTTTGATCCAGAGCTGTGTGATTTGCAGAAGGTGGCAGATGCTTCACAAGAGCAAACTTCCTGCTTGAAAACATCACGTTGGTTCTTTGAGACCAACAAGGAAAGGAGAGCTAACAAGGACCCCAACACTGACCAGTATTCCTCTTTTCTGGCTGGTGTTCACACTCTGGAAACCACTTGAAAAGCTTAATGAGTTCAAAACACTGAGACCAAGAAAAAGTCAGCTCTAATTAGAAACCAGTTCAAAATATTGATTTGAACCTTTCTTCTTTGAGGCACAACTCCTGAGGAGTTTAACTGGAACAAGCATGGCTGTGCCTAGAAATTAAGCTCCTTTAGAAGTTCTGCAAAGCTTTACCCACCCCAGGAGAATGCTGCTGATTCTCTCCAGGATAAGGATCCAAACGTTTGATTTGAACCAGTGAGCACAAATTATTTGTCTTTTGTGTTGACAGATGTTAGATTTGTCTTCAGCCGGACTTCTTTCTCACTTGAAAAATACAGAAGTACCTGAGCAATACCCACCACACCTGCTCACGTGGGGCTGCTCCAAGCCCCCTGGTGCATCCCACCATCTGCATCATCCCAATCTCCCTGTGATCCCAGTGGTGCCCTCTTAGGGGCATCAGGTAAAACACACTCATTTAATCCACAGAAAAAGACTCTTAAAACAAATCTCTAGGGATGTGGTGATCTCATTTCTCCCTATGTTGCCTTCCAGCACTGTTCAGGACATCTCAAAGCCAGGAAGCACAAAACCTGCTGTACAGACACGTTCTCCACCAGCCTCCAACTGCACAAGGAGCAAACCCCAACCACGCTGTGTAAGGACCTGGTACAGGAAAGAACTTGCCTGTTCATGGTGGTAATCTGATTTTATAGACTTTTTTAGTGGACAACTGTCTTATTTTGTGTCTGACCACGGTTCCAGGCTAACTTTTAGCAGTTATGAAACACCACAGCCAAGGCACACTGACTGTGTAAGAGCCCAGTGTAAATACCTGGGGAATACTGAAGAGTGTCTCCATTAACTTCAAATATATGTTCCTCCCATGAACATTCATCTCAGGCTCTTTCTTAAGAAGGGAACTGCTATGGGATATGACTGCCTGCTTTTAAAATAGAACTTAAAAAAAAAAAAAAAAAAGAAATATATATATCATTCATTTACAAACATTTACATATCAGAAAAGCCTAATCAAAACCTGATTTCCATGTCAACTGTCATAGATGTTTTAGCAATCAGCAAGCCGATGTAAAAAATCAAAATGTATTTGTCTTCTTACATACACTATTACAGCAGTATAATGTAAAAAGTTAGGGATTTAAATGACATGTGAATAGGAGGAGCTGCAAAGCTGGAATGATTGATTCCATGATGTTTTCAGGCATTACAAATAACCTTTAAATGTCTCTTTTGCCCTGATTTGCATAAGCGATTGACAGTTCATTAGATATGGGGGGAAGCCACAGAGAAATACAAAGCTGAGACAACACCAGGGATTTTGGTTTAAGCAAGGACCTTGGGACTTTTTAAAAGAAAAAGCCACTTCACAGAGTCCTTCTGCACAGCTCAGTATTAGGAGAGAGTCGATCCATGCTGCTTCAGGCTCAGATCACCAAAACATCTACTGCAGAGTCACCAGGCTCAGCACAGCATTTGCACTGGGAAAGCTGTAAAAATTGATGTACAAACCTGGGCTGGAGGTGACACTGTGACACCTGCATAAGGACTTCACAAGACCTCCCCAGGACTTCCATAGGAAACTCCCCCCAAGGACCAAAGTACTTCCCACCAGCTCCAGGGCTGGAAGCTCCCCTCACACCCTGCCTTGGTGAGCACCTCCACTGACTGACACACACCTGAGATAAACACACACCTGAGATTCCAGCAGTTCTTACTCCTGGAAGAAATAAAAGGGTTTTGTTTGTGGACAGATAGATCCATTGGCTCTGAGCTGAAGCCCAAGGTAGTGCTTACAGGGCATGAAAAGGGAGGATGGGAGAGCAGGGGAAGGAATGAAGACGAGGGAAGATAATTGGAAGTATGAGTGCATTAGTTATGTTGCATATATCTAATATAATTAGTATTAATAAGCTGTCAGTCAGAAGATGTAGTTGTTAAAAGGCAGTTTCAAGGGGGGAAAAAGATAATTGAACTCCTCCATGTATTTGTCTGTACTTATTTATTCTGCTGTTCTTTTCAGTTCACTGCCACGGATGCATGTTTAGCAAAAGTCAAATGGAAGATGTAAACTGAGGGGTTTTTTCATTTATTAACTAGAAATAAAAATACTCTATTGCTCTGGGTAATGTCAACCCAGCAGGAAGGTGTAGGGAGGTTAATGGTTGGGTTCTACATTCAGTTCTCACTCCAACCACAACATTTTCAAGCTCTAACTTGAAATGAGTCTGTTTTGCAATATGGATACTTGTTCCTCTGGTACCTGGTGTAGTACTGCTGCTGTTTTATTGGCTGCTAGTGAGTAAAGACATTCCAGATGCTCTGCAGGGTCTGCTCTTGAAGTTAAATGCTGTGGTTCCTAAAGCTGGTCAAACCTTGTGCAGTGAATAATGTATCCAATAATTCCCCCTTTTTAAAAACAAAAATTAAATTATTCAATTGTCTGCAAGCAGCTCACAGCGTTCCCCAAAGCATCTGTAATGAGAAATTAGTCACTAAATATTTTATACAAATAGTTATTAGCCTGTATCTTGATCACAAGCAGTTTGCTGGGGATTACAAGTGGGACAGGAGGATGTGGATGGGATTTGTACTTCTGACTGTAAAGTGACCACATCCAGGTCCTGGAGTCAGCCTGTTTCCCTGCCTCTCAAAGCAGCCCTCATGACAACAGTCAGGCTATTTCAGCCTCCAGTCCACCAACAGCCACATTAAAAGTTGCATGAGCTGTGATCACTCTCAAATATCCCCAGCTCATCATCTCTACTCCTGAGCCTCAGAGCTCCATACAAATGCTCCATCCCTAATTTAGAGTGGGGGAAGTGAACCCAGAGTCAAACATGACTTTGGTTGGAGAGAGGAGGTCTAGACCTACAGAGAAATCCTGGTTTTTATACCCAGTGTCAAGAAACCTTTCTTCTTCACATGGACAGAAGAGCATCACCTCCTGCATGGTCCCACAGGAGCCTCTTCAGTGAAGTTCTCTGCCTGCTGCACCCAAGCAGAGCACTGGGAGCTCATGTCAGCTCCAGGACTTTCTTCTCCATGTGTCACATCAGAAATGATGCTTTTTTTGCAATTTAAATCAGCTGCTGAATTTAAGGAGTAATTTATAAAAGCATGGCTAGCTTTCCACAAAGACTGGCAAATGCAAAAAAGCACCCTCCTGACTACTGCAACCAAGCTTTAAATTCTGAGTTTGCAAAATCAAGAAGGGAAGAAAGAAAAATGGGAAAATAGCAGAGCCCCCCCTTGCTCCTACATCTGACACCCTGCCCTGTGTGGGACCACAGGGAAGCCAAAGTGGGGCTGCAGAGATGCCAGACCTCTGGCCTGGCTCTATCAGGGCTTTCCAATGGCTTAATGTGACTAAATTGGATTGTTACAGTTAGAGCTTTGTTTGGAAAACATTGATTGGTTTCTAAATGTAATTAATTGTCACCATTTGTTGCAGTCAGTGAGAACGAGGCCCCATGTAGCACTCAAGGATGCAGAGAAGCTCACAGCCCATCAGAGCCTCACTGGAAACTGTCTTAGAGCTGATCAAGCAGAAAGTCATGCAGTGGAAATGTCCTCCTGGAGCTATCTGGGACCTCCTGTCAGTGTTTCCTTCATTTCCTTCTGCTCCTGCCAAGCTCCAAAGTAAAAATATGGGATTCTGGTATATTTCAGGACAGGAAAGACCGAGGAGGAAGAGACGCCCTCTCAAAGCATTTCACCTTTTCAGGATGAAATGTTTGCAAGGAGCTTTGGACAGAGGAAAATTTGTGGTTGGTAAATAGCTTGGCCCATAACTGCAAATAAGGATCCAGTTGAGGCCAAACTCCTCTGCACAGGGAACTTGTTTCTGAACCTCACACCAAGAAGCAGGGCTCCTTTCCATGAGGCATGGCTGCTCCTCAGCTCTCCCAGCCCTGGGGGGACCACTCGGCCACCCCCTTCCAGAGCAAGAGATTCCCCAGAGACACACAGACCACTGCTGGGGCTCCTCTTCTCAAGGCACTACTGATACAGGAGCTGGCCTCACCCCTGGAGACAGAACTTTGACCCATTTTCCAAGTTGTTGATTCACACAGGGACAAAAAATTGTTTTTTTTCCAAGCAGGTTTTCTTGTGTCAGTCATTCAACGTGTGCCTGTGTTATTTTCCTCCCTTTCTTCTTACCTTTTCTGATAGTAAAGAGGTTGCAGATGGGCATCAAACTGTGCAAAATGTAAATTATGATTGGGTAGAGTCAGAACACACAAAAAAAAAAAAGTTATTGGGATGATTTTATTTATTTTTTTTCCTAAGGACCACAGCACATATGGCATGCTAAAAAAATGTCTCGTGTTCATTAAGGCTAAATGAGACAGGTTAGAGACTCGTGGGCACCAAATGGAAAACTCAGGGAAAAAATAATGCTGGCTGGCAACTCATTCTGCTGATAATATTTTTTTGGATGTTTCCCTCCTGCCCTCTCTCCCTCATTTTTTTTTAAACTGCAAGGACATTTTTGCAAATATTTCACAAATATCTGATGGCTCGTGCTTAGGAATCCATCCTCCCTGCTGTGCCTTCCTCATTTGAAGGTCATAATCTTCAGTTTGTGAAATCATAATTACCTTGCTAGCCAGTAACTCTGATGTCACAAATGGAGGATTATGATGACTTCAATATAAAAAGCAGCAGTGGGAGAAAATGAACTCCTCAGCCACCAAGAGCTTGTTTTCCTCCCCAAGAAAAAAAATAGATACAGCTGAGAAAAGTATCAGCGGAATGATCTCCAAATAGACCATTTTCTGCATGGAATCAGTGCCTCTCTCAGAATATGAGGGTAATTTCTGCCTTGTGCCAGTTTAACACAGACTTCCACTTTATTTTAACGCAGAGCAGGTCTGATATTTAATGTAATAGCAGCATCTTGCTACTTCTTGTGGAGCTCATAGAGAGACCTCAGAGTTGTTCTATAAAAATGAAATGAGCCACCCTGCAACCCTCAGCAAAATGAAACGGCCAAGATTCACCACAAGGTCACCTCCACCTGAGGCTTCACTGCTGTTGGAGAATTTGCCACTGTATCCACAAAAAAAAAAAAAAAAAAAAAATTACAAATAAACTCTGTCTGTCAGATTACTGAGGTGTATTTTAAGTGCAACTCTCCTTATTGCTTGCTATTAAGTGTCCCTGACATCCTAACTCACAACATTCAGTGACTTGCAATGGGTGAAAACTTCTCTCCCCAAAAAGAGGGGAGAAGAGGGACCATGGTGAAGGGAAAAGGCACTTCCTCCCTATATTCTTGGGTTATCTCCTCCCTGAAGTAGGGACCAGAAGACACGTTTGCCTCACCTAAATGTTATTTAACTATTGTAACCATAGCTAGAATGATGCCACTGACTCTCTTCGAGGACAGACACCCTGAGAACACAGTTCAGCAATTCTGAATGCCATTATTTGAGCAAATGAATAAAGCTATCAATGGTTCTCCTGAAGAGTTTGGAATACAAGTAGATTTCTACTGTTACTGTATGTGCTCACGTGTCTCTTGGGCAGCAAATAAAATACATTTCAATGATACTGTCTGCTTGAATGAGATGTTAGAAGAGCTATCTGCTGAATTCCTGCTGTTTTATAAACCTAATAATGCAATGGCATGGTTCTACCACCTCTTCCCCTTGGTGATCTGAGGCAATACCACCAACGTGCAGGAGCAGCAAGACCCTGGGACCAATGCCAAGTTTGGAAAACGCAACAGATTCTGCCCCACCAAGGAGAACCAAAGCATTTCATGCCAGAGGCATGGAAAACCCACAAATTCCCTAACTGTAATAACATTCCCTGCAATTTGGCAGCAGTGCTGGGCTGTGTAACTCGGGGGGAACAGTTCCATCCTTGCAGAAGAGTTGTCTTCCAGCACCATCCTCAACTTCCCCAAGGCAGAAGGGAGAATGTGGAGGGGAAATAAAAGCACAACAGCTGTAGTGCCACAGGCCCCCAGCCTGAGGAATATGTTGGGAAACCAAGGAGCCCACTCACTATTCTCAGTCATTAGGAACAACATATGGTGGGTTGGTATTCATGCTGCCTTTCTCTGCCTGCCCTGCTTCTGCTCAAGGTGTAAGTAAATTAAGAGAGAGTCAGACTGCACATGTGAGCAGAGCATTGCAGAGAGCAGAACTGTATGGGGTCAGAAGGATGTGGAAATTCTTTATCAGGTTCATTTAAAATCTTCACCACGCTTCCATCACTTCTAAAAGCTAAAAAATTACCCAATTTTGTCTTTGTGTGACCAAAGCCTTCCAGTCTTTTTTTTTTTCTGTTCTCACTGCAGCTGATAGGCTCTCTGTCATCACCATCCTTGTTCCCAAAGCACAGGGCACAAAAGCAGAGCACAGCATTTGAAAACAAGGTGACAATAACTGAGATGGTTTGCCCATCCCCAGGAGCACCCTGCCACTTCTTTCTGAACTATGATAAGAAAAGCACCCATCAGCTTGTGAAATAGTCCAAAACATGCACTGCTCTGTTTGAGAACAGCATCAGCCAAACACTTTGGTCTCTGTTAGGTGGCCCAAAGGTGCCCAGATGGTCCTGCACAACACCTCTGACATGGGCTGCCCCACATCTGCCATACGAGTACAGTGGGTAAGGATCAGTCTCGGAGCAGCAGAAGAGAACACTGGAATGGCATGGGATAGCAGTTCAGATAAAGGCAGAGGCTCAGAGCCCTACAAGGACATCAGCTGAGACAGATGTTACAAATCTCAGAGATGTGGATGGCAGGACCAGGACACTGCTCTGGAGGGTGACTGAGAGCTGTGGAGTTACACACAGCACGGAGGTGCTGGGGAGGATGTGATTGTATGAGACATGCACAGGGAAAAAGAACAGAAGACTTTCATCCCACCTCTGTCAAGGACAGGATTACTAATTTCTCCTAACATTCAGACTGCTTTTGATGGTGTGAAAAGTGATGTGAAGAATGCCATCGCTGGCAGAGGACTTGGGGACAGCAGCACCAGGCACTGCTGCCACCCTGCCTCATCCCAAGAGCTCAGGAGAAATGACACGAGTTGGTGTCAGGACTGTGGAGTTAACCTTTGTCACCTCTGTATTTAGCTGACTGAGTTTCTCCCTTAATGAAGCAGTTTGATTTATGTACGAGTCATTTGCCTTCATAATAAATTTATTAAATGATCATCTTTTTTTTCCCTCCAGATTTGTCACTTGAAACATGGTAATTGGTGTTTAAACCTGCAATGGCATGTCATCAAATGAGTTCAAACAACTTACATGTTCCTTGCTCTCTGTATCATAACGAAGCTGGGCTGTCAGCTCTGACGTGGGGACAGGAGGACTCCAAAGAGGAAGGAAAATCCTGGAGTGAAGATGCCTCCTTGGGATGCTGACAGCCTGAGAACTGCAGCTTCTTTTGACTCCCTTGGTGACAAGAGACTTAACAAGAACTGGGGAGTGGCATGACATGTATTGGTACCTGAAGTGGGAATCTGGGGGTCAATGCTGGCTCTAAAGCATCATCTCAGTTCAGCAAAGTGCTTCAGCAAACAAGAAATCCAATTAATTCAATAAGAACTAATTACATGATGAACATTAGACATGTTTGAGTATGTTGCTGAATCAGATCCTCATCTTTTACTCTCTGAGCATCTCAAAACATGAAAACAAGTAAGACTGTGCCAAGAATCTGCTACAAAAATAATTGCTTTTTGTTTAAAAAACTAAGTTATAAAATACCTCTAGAGTTCCAATTGGTCTTATTTTCTCTTCAAGCATCATTTTACATTACATCGCTGGTTTTCATTTACAATATGAATCAGAAGTCCTTCTGTTTTAATTAGTTTTATAAATTTGCTGAGCTAAATGAATCCAGTAGTAAAATCAAAACTACAGAAAATGTGCGTAATCTGAGCAGACTGTATTACTTGTGGAACAAATTGTAAATCTATTGCTAATTAAAATTATTTGAAATGCCAAGACGCAGAAACTCTGAATTATGCTGCCACACAAAGTCTGCAGCTCATCTTAATAAATTACAATAGCCTCAGCTAGGAAATTCTTTCATTTGAAAGGTTCCCATCTCGACATGTAAATTTTTCCCGCGTTATACACCCATTCCAGGATCTCATCTGCATCCTGATTGTGATCAATCATTGCATGAGGCAGCCCTTGGGTTTATGCATTATGAAAATAATGCAATCAGAAGACACAAAATCTTACAGCCCAGCTTGAGAGGTGCTGAGGCACCAGCACGCTGAACCCCCAAGGCCTCCAGGCTCCCTCATTTCAGCCAAGAGGAGCAGAAATCTCGAGATGCAGCAGAGCTGCAAGCTAGAACCACCCAAATGGGTGCCTTTTCCAAAGAGCTGAGCATCCTTGGAAGCACATCACTGCTTCTTCCTGCAGGGGATCAAGCTGGCATTTTGCCACGTTTTTGCAAGGACTGAGGTCCAGATGCAAACCTTTCTTGCCCAGAACATCACAGGCTGCCAAACAGATGAAGCCCTTTGCTCCAGCAGCAGTCTGCAGAAGAAGCTGAGCGTGTGTCATGCTGCAGATGGTTTCTGATGCCCTGAACCACCCCTCAAACTCTTCTGGAAGGTTTCTGCAGATGATTTGCTCTGGAGAAATTAGCTGGTGTGCAAAGCTGAGCATGGCCAAGGGTTTAGATGGAGAGCAGAAGAGTTTTAAATTTGTTTTACGACATTAAATGGAGACTTTCATTCTAGCTAATAATTTTATTTTTCTCAAAACCCATCATAATTGAAGTATAACTTAAAAATAAACTTCTCTTTCCTTGTGATGGCTCAGTGTCAAAGCACAGTGAGTGGCAGAGATTAGCCATACCTGATTTCAGCTTCCAGGGCATTAATAATCATGTGAAATTGCTCTTACAAGCAGGGTTTCCTTGCCCACTAGCCATTCCATAGACTGCTAGGACAAAACCTACCCAGAAATACAGAAACTGCATTTCTGTACAGCTCTGCCTGCTGGCCCCAATATTATTCCTTCTATTCCACATGATTCCCTCTATTTGGGTTTCTCAGTAGGAAAAAAAAACAAATCCTGAATTGAATACATCTTAGGAATTTCAATTACCTTAAGAGGATGACAAGAGGAGATAAAGGCAGGGGAGTGCTTATTATCAAAATGGATTTCTAACTGCACTGCTACACCTACACCCAGGTATTGATACGTCCTAGGGGAAAAAAAAATAATCTGTGTAATCTGTACTATGTTGTAGAGGACATCAGCATCACATGTACCTGCTTGGAACTGAGCAAAGGAGACAAAAATCTCACTCTGTGCTGCAAGAAAGGGAACAGATGGTGCAAAAATTCATCCACTCACAAATTCACACTTTTTTATGACACCAGGTTACTGGCAAGAGCCTTCCATGCTTATGCTTAAAAGGATTAGAGCTATCTAGTCATTCTGGATTAGCCACTAAAATCAAGCTGTGAAAGGACTCCAGCAGTTGAGGACCTGTGAGGTGGAACAAGGGACCAGCAAGACCCATTCCTACAAATCTCACAGTGCTGTTGACACCCACCGTGGCCCAACACACACAACCAGCAACCCAGCATCCCCAAACCCGTATTTTATTTAAGAACACATATGCAGATGGTTCTCTAGAAAGCACATTCTATAAATAAAACATGTTTAATAACCCAAATAAACCAAACAAAATAAATAAACCATGCCACTGAATGGCAACTTCTCCTGCAGAAGAATCTGTAAAACACTTTCTGGGGTTTGCAAAGTGTCTGCCTGCAAAAATATTTTGCACGATGCAGCATTAGCCCTGAAACAGCTGTGGAGGTCTGCATGGTGCTGCAGCTAACAAATCCCCTGCTGTACAGCTCTGCTGCTCACAACCAGTGCAGACCAAAACAACTCAAATGTCAGCTTGAGTCAGTGCTTCATTTTCTAACTGCAAGCTATAACTTAATAGAAAACAACAGCTACTGATTTCTTTTTCAGGCACCACTGCCTGTCTACTTATTTGCTCCGAGTCCTTGGGAGGTGAGGAAGGCCAGGTGAGCTTGCAGCAGCTCACTGCACAGCCTGGAGGGTCCCCACAGCCCATCAAGGAAAGCTGTGAAGCCTCCCGTGCTGGGTGATGTCCTACTGTGTCACATCTCACTTCTGAAGACATCTTTTTCACCTGCAGATCCAAGTTCCAGGAATGACACTGAGGTCTGAGCTTATCCTGGGTTTATTTCCAGAGAAGCCAACCTGACTTTTGCTGATGGTGGAAGGGGCTGGGCAGCTGTCCTGTCACTTCCACTGCCCTATATGTTAGCAGAGAGCTCATTTCTATAGGAAGGGGTGGCAGGACTGAAGCTAGGCTTGTAAGAGGTGGTTTCCAGAGCCAATTTTTTTTTTTCTACCCTTTTTTAATCTCTGTATTAAGCTGAACATGCAGAAAGAGAACCAAACCCAGCTTGGCATCAACTGATTTTTTTCCTCGGGACAGAAGCTTCCTTGCATTAAAATAAATAAATAAATAAAATTTCCCCCTGTATTTCCATACATACCACAATCTGGTGAATTACCAGAATGTATTATTTACATAAAGCCTCCTGCTTTGGATGGATCCACAATCGTTGGCTTCCTTGCTATGTGCTACAACACAGCTTGTCTTGTTTCACAGCCAGAAGTGCTGCTCTATCTTTTTGTCTTCCTCTCCCCAGCAACTCAGTTACTCTTTGGAGACATGCTGTAAGGTGGGATGGGGTGTTGGGAGGTAAAAACTGCCACATTTCTACAAAGGACCATCTGGGCATGAATTGTGGGCACAGAATGCAGAATCCACAGCCAACAACACTGGAACATCTGTCTGCCTCCAGCCTCTTCACCTATGGTAAAGGTCAGGTACCCTCATGGTGCCAGCTGTGTCAGGGACCAGTGGTGCTGTGGTGTTTTTTTAAAGAAAAAAAAAAAATACAAAAAGCCCAGCAGTAGACATATTTTTAGCATCCTCACACATTTTAAAATCACACCATTCTGCTGAATTAGAAGCTAAAGTCTCTTCTCACTCCTCCCCACAGAGGAGACCTGCCCAGTGCCCATGTCTTAGCTCAGTGAGACTCTCCCAGTGCAGGACCCCACAAGAGCCACAAATACTTTGTGCTTGGCTTGAATAAAATGTAGGATTATCTAGGCAGCCAAATATTTTTCAGCCAGATTTCCCAATGATATTATTGAAGCAGGGAGCTTAAAACTATTAATGTTCTATCAATAATTCATTTACAAACCCACAGAGCAACTCAGAGACTACAATTTCCCCCATATTCCTAATAGATTTTACTATAAATAAACAAAAGCATTCCCACCCTGCACTTTCTCTTTCCAAGACTGCTGCCAACTGATATTTTTTTATATTTTTCAAGTGAATTGTTGCCAAAAAATTCTCTGTGTTTAACAGTACCCAAAGCAGCAGCTACTGAGGAATGCTTCAATTCTCAACCCATCACTGCGATGACCAAACCCCAAAACTTTCTCAACAATTCCTCTGGCTGGATCCCAGGGTCTCATCTCTCCTGGCTTTTTTAAAATGGCACCGTGCTTCTAGCAAAATGTGCTTCTCATTATGCAGACATTATGCTCCTCATTATGTCCTCCAGACATTACATTTTTGGGATGGTTGAAGCTCAGCAGCCCCGTGGATGCTCCCCAGGCAGGAGGCTGAGACCCAGGGAGCTCAGAGATGTCTCCCAGGTGGCATGTGAGAAGAAAGATGGAAAGCTGTCCAGTTACCTATCCAGTCTAAAATAATCTGGGGACTTCTGGTACTTTTATTTAGTTTGAACATAGGCCTTTTTTAATGTGTTTTGTTCATACATTTTTAGGAAACACCTGACAGGACGTACCACCCAAGGACAAGGGACCTTCATCTCAGGTGTGTCCCCAGTGCCAGCCCTGAAACATGGCTCCTCTCCAAGGGACACTTTTTATTCCAATAAGCTGGACTCTGACATATTTTATGAAGCTTTTGGAAGCCTCTTTGTAAACTCTCTGCCTCTCCAGACTTCCTCCCTGTTCCTCACACCCAAGCAGCTCCCTTGCTGACTGACACCCCGCCCTGCACGGCATCACTTTCCAAGGGTTGTTTTTCACACCAGCCACTGGCAAATGAGGCTCGGGTGACAGACCACTGGCTGGATAATGAGCTCATTCTCCAGACCCACCGAGAGCAAGGTGCTTTCCTGGCCCATCTGTTCACTCAGCTCCTCACGGAATGGCTCCAGGAATGCTGCTCCCGAAGAGCCGCAGCAAACCCCGGGCAGAGCGCTGATGTGCAATAGACCCTGGGCTGATGGGCTCTGTAATGCACAGCACAAAGCCTTCTCAGCTGAAAAATGGAAAGAAATAGAGCACTGGGACTACTTTAGAGCCATTGCTGAAAATTCTTAAACTGGAAGGAAAAAAAAAACAGAAGGGAAGAAAGCTTCCAAAAGGATAAAGCAAGCTTCTAGCACTGAAATCGCACGGGTCCTGCTGCCCATCCTCAGCCACCTCTATCTCCTTCACATTTTCTAGGAGAAACAAAAGCTCCAGGAAAGTCACACGTCTGTGTGTGACCACAGAAGTGGTCAGAAAATCAAAGTGAAGATCTAGAGATTAAGACAAGAAATGACACTTAAAATACCAAACCTGACTGAAACACCGGCACACCTGATCTCAGAAAAAAAAAGAAAGGAAAAAACACTGGAGAAGCTTAGGTACCATCTGCAAATATTTTTGGAGTCAAAGAAAACTGGTATTTTCCTCAGAAGTACTACTTTTGGAGAAGGGATAAATAAAATTGATGGGAGGGGGTGGGATACCTGAGTGGCGAGTGGTTTAATGAAGATAAAACAGCTTGCCTAGTACAGCATCTTCCCAGTTCAGCAATGGGGCAGCAGATGACTCTGACAAACACCACATTTAAAACATGTTGGGTATGTTTTAAAACACATTGTCCTGCAGAATTCATCGCTATTTGTATGAATAAGGTACAGATGCAGGTGATTCATTAATGCCCTGAGACTGAGGAAGGTCAGGAGAACATCCTCACTCACATCCAGCTGGGCTTTTTAACAACGGATTCTCACCATTAGGGTTGGGATGTGAGCCAGCTATTAGGAGACAGAGCCTGCTCCTGGTAAATTCTTCCACAGCTGCCTGTTATCCCATATCACATTATTTTTCCTGACACACAGAGCACTGTCCATAAAGAAACAGAACCAAATACATCATAGGTGCAATCCAGTATGGGAAATCCTATTTGGTGGTGCAATTAGGTTACTGTCTTCTCCCTGTCTGTACTAATGTCTGAATTGAACTGTAATATCTCATGACTGGAATCTTTCTTTAATTCATGCTGGGGAGCCCTCACACAATCTGTGGCCCTGAACAAAGCAGTAAATTCACTTCAACATCTTTATGCTTTCCCATCGTCTTTAAAACATTCATACCCAGACTTCTGGTGTGTTCTGGAATGGACAGAAGTGTTTCTAGCCCATCACTTTTCCATTAATGTTTTTTGAGAAGAGAACTCTGTGAAAAGAAAACTCTGCTCTTTAATCATCAGAGGAAAGAGCAATGCCCACAATTCACTGATGCAGGAGGAGACCTGAGGAGCCCCTGGGCTCTGAGCCACTGCAGCAGAGCCCTCCTTGGAGCAAGGTGCTGCAGAACATTGGCAGAAATGAGGCCCCAGTGAAGAGTACACATTGCAAACAGGTGGCTGGTGAGGTGCCATCTGCCTCCCTCCTCTTGCTTGCAAGGGAAGGAAGGGTTAGTGATGCTCAAGATGCCCTCCCCCATGTACAGGCACAGAAATCTGTCATGCAACGTCCTTCAGTGAATGGAAGTCTCCAACTGTGCTTCCCTGCAACATGTAATGCAATTATTCTCTAAAAATTGGTAAAAAATGGGAGACAAGTTTGAGAACAGGCTCCACAGCATCATCTGAAGAAGCTCAGTGGGGCTGAACAGGAGGAAATGAAAGACTTCACTGCACTGCAACTGGTCTGTGAGACATCTCCCTGTGTTATCTTCTCTGAGGGCTTGCAGGTAGAGACCACAACTGAATACAGCAAAACATATTGAAACAATAGTAAAAGGGGTGGATTAAACATGCAGAGATTTGTAAAATAAAAAGACCTTCCTTAGTAGGATCCTACACACCAAGACACTGCAGCCTTTAGACTACCCATGATGTTATCTGTGTCTCTCTTTTGACAACTTTTTTCCATGAATTCTTCTTCCTTTGTGAGTTTAACCCAGAGCTATAAGGTCCCCATAATCATTGCTGTAAAGGTTTGTGGGAGAGAAGAACCTCACAGGGATCTGCTGTCCTGTGAAATCCCCCAAGCTGAACTTCATCAAATGTACTTAACAACACCACGAAGCAGACCTGGAGGAGAAAGCCTTCTGGGGGTCTGCACTGGCCTTGGAGGCACCTTCCACTGCTCTAACCATGAACCCCCCCAAATCACCTGAAGCTCTGCTTCATTCAGGGACCTTCCAGAAAAGGAACTCTTTGGGGAATTTGATTCTGAAGTGACATGAAGTTTGGTGATACACAACTGGGTAACAGAGAGAGTCCCCACCATCCCTCTGCTCCTACAGCCAGCCCTACTTCAGGATGCTGATGACAACTTTGGATGCAGTTCACCCATTTTTTGCAATTGCAAGGTTGAATTGCACCAAACCCCCCTCTCCCCAGTACATCAAGCAACAGGAGCAGGCAGCAGTGCCTCCTCTGGTTCCCGCAGAGCCTTGGGATGTCCTTCCTTGGCACAGCCCGGGGCTGCTACAGCACTGCAATGCTGGGAAGGTTTGGGGGGACACTTGGAGAGACACACTGCTCTCCCCAACAGCCAGCAGTGGCAGGGTCCATGGGGCAAACCTGCTCTTTTGGAGGCTCCTGTATGTGCTTGGGAGAGGGACCATACTGCCAGCTGAGACACCAGCAACTGATGACAAACTTCTTCAAAATTCTCGTGGTTTGAGCCACACGAGAACCTTGCAGGGCCAAGGGATGTTCTGTTGAAAGCAGAAAATCTTGCTATTGGAACAGCAGAATATTAGAAGCAAATACAAGCATGGTACAACAAGATGCTGCTAGCCTTTAGATACTCCAAATGTCTGGCTTGAGGCCAGTCTCTCAAAAGACTGGGCTCTCCCCAGTGTTACGTAGGTTTCTCCCTCCATCTGAAACTGCTCTAAAATGTTTATCCTTCTGCAGTGCCCTCCAGCTCCTCTCTTCCCAGCTGCTCACAGCTTCTGCCTCCAGCCTCTGACCTTTCCAGGGCTACCTGGGAAATCCCCAATTCAGTAAGAGACTTCTTGAAGCAAACAGTTTACATACGATTAATTCTTCCTGTAGACCTCAAAAAAAAATTAATTCCTGATTAACAAAGGTCACTGAATCTCAAAAGTTTATTGCAAACAATCCAAACACATTACAGCCCTCTCTGAAAAATGAAGAAAAAGCAAGCCAGTTTTGTTCAGAGAAAACAGACGTGGCTGAAGAAAAGACAAGAAGCTGGCCAGATACATACTGAGTAAGTGAGGAAAGAGCAGCTGCCTGCTAGCACTACTGAAACTTGCCCTTATAAAATGAAGAGGGACAGGCCAGGACCTCTTGCCACAGCAATCCCCAGTCACAAAGAAAATAATACATAGCCTAAGAGGGAGCAATGCCCGGAGCTCCCATCAGAGTTGCTTGGTAGCAGGATATTCTCTATATGCTTCGAGGTTGCACTTTTCCTTCAGAGATGTCAAAACACTTTGCAGAAGTATGACATGACATTATCTTCCTTTTACAGGCAGGGGAACAGAGAGGCAGTGACAGGAAGTTATTTTCTCAAGATGAGATAGTGGGTCACCAGCAAAGTTAGAGATAGAGTCCTTAAGCACTCCAGCATCACTGCCACCCTCCAGAGCCCCCCTGGGGAAGAGAAGGTTTAAAAGTGGCAGCAATTCCTGTTGCAGGTGCTGTGCCTTGGAGCACACCAGGGCTTGGCTTTCCAGTGGTGACAAAAGTGTCCAATAAAGCTCAGCACCTAGGGCTTGCCAGCTGGGCTGGGACACCAAAACCCATGGTAGGCCAGAGACTGAGCTCCTGCAGAGTAGGTGCTTCTCAGGAGGAATGTTCCAGCCCTTGGTGGGCTTTTGCAGCCCTCTGGGGCTGGCTGGAGGAGCAGTCACCTCCTCTGCCAGGAAAAACATAGGAAAATACTAAGTGGGAATCTTCAGTTATCATCCCTCACTCTTCCATCATACCTTTCTCCATTAGGCAGCTGTGACTTTGCTAACCTGACTGATCCATAATTCATAACTATTATCCACGCTCAATAATTACAAAGTTAATATTTTGGTAATTTAAAAGTACCTTTCTCCAGCAGAGTTCTGTCTGTACCACTGACTAATGCATAATTTAAGTATTTATGCACAAAACTGTTCTCTCTTTTCTTTCTCTTCATCTTCAATTCGTGGCTTCAAATGTTTTCAAAATGTTGGGGAAAAGAGGAATTTAAAGAGGAAATCTTACTTGAAGGCCAAATTAAAAAATGAAGAAATGCATAATGCCTGATCTATCAATCAAAGCCAGTTCTGTAGTACAGACACATTGAAAGCCCTTCACTTTCTAATCACTAATAGGTAACACTATCAAATCCAGCCCTACACTCTATTAGAACTGCAGTAGAAAAGCACTTAGGGTAATATCCAGAGACAGCTTACCAAATACTTTTAATTTGGCTGAAAGACAAGACTAAATAATGTTAATAACCTGAAAGCCTCCTTAAACAATGTGCTTAATCAATATGCTCAGAAAAGGAAATAAAAATATCTAAATAGAACTTTTGTAGATAAGAAAATTAAAAATACCTAACTCGTGTTCAGCCAGAGGACTGTGAATTTTATGGCACTGATTTGTGACTCCATGGCTGTGTTGTCACCTCTGAGCTGCAAACTACATGAACCATTTCCATTCCCTGCTGTTCCCCACCCTATCTACCCTTCCTTCTGGCCACATTCACTTCAGGCTTGTTTGTAGCAGGATTTTTTATGTCCTCACCTCCTATTCCCTCATTTTCATAGAGGTTTGGTGGAGCAGCAGTGAGCTTTATTCAGCTCCTCTCTCAGCTGTGGTTTGCTGCTTTGACCTCCTCCAAGGGATGGACACACAGAGACAATGAGCATCTGCAACCAGGGCCAGTGCTCGTGTCCTTTCTTCTCATATTATTGTCAACCTTAAGATCTTCTAAGTTTGGTTTGTTGTTTTTTTTTGCTCTCCAGAATAAATGCCACTGACACCCAGAGATACAGCAGACCTGCCCCCCTGCAGGCAGCAGCAGTCTCTTGATGAGGGGATGTAGCCACCATGGAGTTTTTACACGTGTACTGAGACACTGCACACTGGTGACAAGCACTACAAAGGCTTGTTTGATGCACAGACAGCATGACTGCACTGCTCATGTCAAAAAAGGATCAGTGGAAGCAGAACAACACAACAGAGCATTCTGCATGCTGCACACACTGCAAACAGCACACACAAAAATACTCTTTATGTTTCCTGTGCTTTTTTAGCCTGGTTTCCCAGGAAAAAAAAAAAAACAAAAAAAACCCACAAAAACAAGAGACATGCAATTGTTCTGTCAGTCATTGCTTCCCCAAATAACTTTTGAACCTGTTGGCTGATCACAGGTTTGACAGATAGGCAGAGGTCTCAAAGGGATTACATTCCTAGCAGATGTGTGAAAATAATAGAGACTCACACTGAACTCACCTCTGTGCCATGCCTTGCTCTGGTCCATACCTCAAGGGTACCAATTAGACCAGAAGGCAGAGCAGCTCTGCAGATAAGGGAACAGCTGGGGGAAATGCTCTCTTATACCATCAGACAATGCACACAGGAAAAAGAATGTTGTGAAAGCCCCAGCCACGAGACAGGCTGAGATGAGGGCTCCTGCCTGCTCAGATCCATCCTCCTCCAAGCACAGAAATCCAGAGCAGGATCTAGAAACAGCCATGCCAGCAGCCTGAGCACCTGGCCTTGGGCTCTTCACTGCTTACTTTGTTCTCCAAACCAAAGTCACTTAGGACATTTGCAGACTCCTGGGTGATGTTCCCACTAATACCCTGAGGACTGCTCTGCTTCCCCATGGCACAGCAATAAATGGCTTTACCTTCCTCCACCTCCTGCCTGCCCCCTTGGTACTGCAAAGAGATGAAGGCATCCTCTGAGCTACTAAAGCACAGGAACATCTTCTTGCTGGCTTTACAAAAAAAAATGAGAAGAGAAGCATTGCCTGGCAAAGAGTAAGATTTCCATTCAGTCTTCAAGGGATGAGGATGACAGAGGTGCTACAGGACTCTCATTCTAATAGCCAATGCTGCTAATTAAAACTGTTTTGGAAGATCAGCAGCAAGGACATAAATCACCCCACTATATGCTATAAATAAGAGGCAGATACTGAACTGAATAGCTCCCATTTGTCAACCAAATGAAGAGATTTGATTGTGCCTTTTTGAATAATAAATCCAGAGGTACCTAGCAGGGCACTGAGAGTTGCTAGAAGTGTCTCTTTTATCAAACAACAATGATTGTATTATGGGGTATGCATTATGGGGGATCATCTATTTCTCTTGTTTTCTCATTTGTTGCTGACATCCTCCCTCCCAGATGAAACATTTTGCTCTGTACAGAATGTGTTCATGCAAAGATCTCAGGAGTGACAGGAGAGAAGGCTACTGAGCCTCCTGAAGTGATGAGCACCTACCAGGATGTATCACAGAGAACATCTGTAGGGAAACTGAGCTGGGGAAACATAAATACACAGGTTTTTCATCCTCTCCTTTTTCCAGTAGCACTTTCAAGGGACACTCAAAATGCACCAAGCCTCAGACAGGGGAGGGCCACATAATTTTTACTGGCTATGGATGTCCATTTATACAAAACAATGCAGAGAAACAAAGCTAAATTCCTTAAGGTCATCTCACATCACTGAGCAACAGAAGCAACAAAAGGCACCCCCACACAAGCAACAAATTTATCACTAATAGTAATAATGAGAATATAAAATTACCTTACTCCTGGGTGGAAAGCTCTTTTCAACCATGAACACTAGATCCCACTCACAGCCACCATGTCTTTCTCACTGTAAAAAAAAATTAAAAAATAAAATATAAAAAAAAAATGGACACCAATTAGGAAATGGCATTTATTAATGTTAATTTTAGAGTAACTTCAAATCTCACACATCCGCTCATAAAAAAGAAGATTTAGGATTCCCTGTCACATGGAAGGCTGCAGAAGGTTAATTGAGTTCACCAGAGAGGTATCATTACCTATATAACATATCTAAGGAAAAAAGCACTGCAGTCAGGTTATGAAGATAGATTTATTTTAAGCCTTTAAAACTATTTGTTAATTTTTTGCCCTCTAACAGGATGAGAACTTCTCTTGCTTTGCCCCCAAGGCCCTGCAGCTGAACAGCAACTTTCACATCCCCTGGACCTTCCCATGCACAGATGCTCTCATCCCACCCGCCAGCAGACATGAGATGCAGGTGAGCCTGGAACTCTGGAATCCATTCCCATTTTCCCAAAGGAAAAATACCCTCTGGGACTGACCACAGGACTTGGGACAGGCTTTTGTCTCCTCTGCCAAAGGAGCCAGATGGAAGCCATCAAAATGAGCCCAAGGGGCTGCAAAGAGCTTCACAGTGACTGTGCCTTTACCTTCCCTGCTGCTGGGGCTTGAAGTGGGGAGAAAAAAGGGGGAAATCTCCCCATGTGAGAACTCCTCTCTCTTCCTCACCCTCCAAAGTGGCAGCAACTGCCTGCAGTCCTTTCAATATCACCAAGAGAAATAGCAGCCTCCTTGTGGCCTGCTTCTCATCTGCTCAGGCTAGTAAAGCTGTAACCAATGTGTACTTAATTTATCAACAATAACTGTAAATCAGGATGATTTTATTATTTTGGTGTTCTGTTTGCCAATAAAAAGTTAAAGACAGTGCTAGGCTGAAAGAATTTGATGGCTATGCATTGATTTTGAAATCCTGGCCACACTGCCTGCATCCTGAAGTGCTTCTCTTGCTGCCTGCCCTCTCCCCCCCCTTCCGTATTTGTTTGAGTTCTGACTCTAAATCATGTTCTAGGCCCTCTCAGGCAGGAGGTGGCTTGCATGTCACCAGCTCTGCAAAGCCCTTGCAGTCCCTGGTTAGTGCCTGCTGGAGATCCAAAAGCTGCTGCAGAGCAATTCACAAGACAGGGACAAAGCAGTAATGCTGCTGCCCTCCCCAAAGCAAGCAGAAGGGGCTCAGAGCACAGAGAGGATAAAACACACAAGTTTAACAAATTCAGTCTGTTCAGATGACTTGAAAATAAGGTGTTCAAATCCCAGACAAAGGGAATTTCTGATTGGCAGCCTGTGATGTCATCCCTGTGCCAGTTAGCCATGTAATTCATGTGACTGCCTTTAAAAAGAAATAATTCCCTCCCTGATACAGCAATAAGACATTGTAGACAGCCCATTTGCAGGGGATTACATGGCACTTCTCAGGTAGTTAAAGTCACTGAGCCTTTTGACCTTGTGCCTCCTAACACTACTGGAGAGGTAATCACCTAAGTCTGTGCTGCTCACCAGCTGTGTCTTATGGCTCACATAAAGTCCATCCATCCAGCAACCTGAGCTGGGGCCCTCAGCCTCATTTTCTATGAATTATTATGAGAAAACAACACCAATGTAATAAATAGTGCTATTCATTAGTTTAGTGTATCGTTTCAGGGATGGACTAGGCAAAGAAATGCTGGAGGAAGCCTGTGCCAGGCCAGAATGAAAGGTCATGGCCTTAAACACAGATATTTCATGCCACCACAATGCTTACAGAGGACAAATAAATCTTTGCACATTGCAGTCTTCAAGTGACTAGAACTGATCATCTTGCCAGATGAGATCCCAGCTCCTTTGCTGTCATAATGTTCAGCACATAATGAACATCAGGCAAGGTGAAAATTGGTATCAAGAGCACTTCTAAGAGCTAAAAAGTTAACACCTAAATTGGAAATCAATACAGGCTCTAAATATTGATCAGCAGAACAGAAATGTTCAGGGTTTTGCCTCTGCCAAGTGAATCCTGTCATAGGTTGAGCTGAAGTCCACGGAAACACTCGATTTTAAGCAGTTATTTTTTTTAAAAACCCAAACTCAATCCTACGCTTCATGGAACGGGTCTCCATGGGGTGAGGGAGCCTGGGACAAAGGTTTGGAGCTTGCTCATTACCTGGAAGCCCAGATCCCATCTCTGCAAAGCCATGCAGAGGCTTTCTTGCTATTCTGCATGTAGCTCTGCAACTCTATTGCTTTGGGGAGCCAAGCTGGGATCTCTGCAAAGTTCCCTGCTGTACTGTGGGGATGGAACTCTTTGGGTCAATACTAGGTGAAGAGCAGCTGCAGAATATGTCCTCACATCCTGTGTATCTCCTCAGGGTAAGCTTTTCAGACTCATGGATGAATGAAATAGCTGTGAAAAAACAAAAATCTTCTCTTTTGAGTCCTCCAGCCTGCAAGGAAGCAGGAATTTCCGTGCATTACAACAACAACAAAAAAACCCAAACAACAAACATTTGACCCCATGTGATTAATTCTGCCTCCTAATTATTACACACCAAAAGATCTGAATTTCTGCTAAGTATCTCAGGTGATAAAAGGGCAAGACTATCTCAGGAAAGGTTAGAAAAACTGTACATCTGTATAAATATTTGTTGGTCTGCATTCCTTTAACTTTGCATGATTAAATACAGCCTGCTTCTGTTCTTCCACTTTATCCTCCGGGGAAATTTATCATCAAAATTATTGTACAGCATTCATTACTCTAGCCTCATTTAAAACCTTGCCCTACTTATTATTTAGGCTGCAAAAGGAAAAAAAAAAAAAAAGAAAAAAAATATTGCTTTGTATAGTGTTTCCTGTAACAGTCTCAATCATTACATTTAAAAGACTGCTCTAAGGCAGCTTAGCCTGTATTAGAGAAAATAAAGTGGAATTCCATAGTGAAGTGTTACAGTTCTTATTCAGCTTTTGTTTCCCAAATCATAACAACACAATTGTGTCAATGCCTCAGAATGCTCTCACTGCTAATTAACATTATGGACATCAGTCCCTGGCTTTGAAAGGGACATCTGGGAGCTCTTCTCTGGCTTGAAAGGTAGAAGGGAAAAGCAAAAGGGAAAAGGGAAGCTACATCAGGTCAGAGGTGTGGAGCTCTTCCACATCAGCAGTGCAGGTAACACACTCAGCTGAGACAGTCAAAGCCAACAAATGGAATTTTTTTTACCTGTTATTCAAAATTTCTGTCTAGGACAAAAAGCCAGGCATGTCTATTTAAAAGAAACAAGATGCAGTGTCTAAAGGGAAGGAGAAAATCTAACTTAAATCCCAGGAGTAATTTGGGAATTGGTTTGTAATGATATGAAGCATCTTAACTGGGGTTCCTTGACTAGCAGGACTACTCTGATGCAAAGTGGGCTGGGTTTTTAGATAATACTATGTCTGTGTTTGTCTAACCCCTCTGTACTTCTGAAAAAGGATCATTAACTGGAGTCTGAAGTCACTGGAAGAGTTTTTCCTGAAATGCAGACCCTCCCAGGAGGTTATCAGGGTCATCTCTCCTCCATGGAGAGCTGGGGGCTGTTGTACTTCTGGTTTGCCCAGAGGAAATTCAAACAGAATCCCCAGGGTGGGCAAAAGCCATACATTAGCAGTGAACATTTTTTGGATGTTATGTCATGGATTTATTGGCTTGTTTAGGTTGTCCCCAGCTTCCTTCCTGCCTTCCCTGGACTTCCACCTCTTCCCCATCCCAGATCAAAGACCTGAAATAGGACTTTGGAAGATCAAAGGAACCCCTGGTTTAACCCTCTGCAATGGTGAAAATTGCCTGGTGCTACCTAACCTTTCCTTCAGGTTTTGATTCACAACTACACTTTTCCCTTTCACCTCCCTACCTTGTATTTTTGACTGCTTTCTGTGAGAGGCCTTGCTAAAGACCTTTCCATACCATAAATAAATGAGATAAGACAGTTCCTCTCTCTTCCTTTCTTATTGACAACTTCAAAGACTTCTAAGAGATTAAGAGTGAAAGACTGTAAGTGACCTGCTGGGTCATCAAGCCTGGGCTTCTCCTATCACTTCCAGCCACATCCTACAGTACCTTTCTACTGGATAAGCCTGATCTTATCAGCATCTCCCAAATGTTTTCTTTTTTTCTTATCATTTGAACCAGTTTACCAGGTATAAATGAAAGGCTTAGTGGTCTGTAACTCCCTGGATCATTTTCTTTCTGGTGTCACAAGAAGGTATTTTGTTTTTTCTATCCAGCAGGCAGACACACACCTCATCACCCATAGGAAGGGAAAAAAAAAGAGGTAAATCTTGGTGGACAGAAGGGAAGGGAACAAGGCAGCAGAGGTGATGTTTGTCCAAGGTGTATCACTACCTCCAGTACATGCAATGCACTGACAAACCAGTGGAACAATGAAAACTCCTGTTTGATAAGAGAGGTCAAGGTAGGGATCAATGTTTTCCTTGGGTATTGTTTTATCATTAGACCTAACAGCTAAAAATGGCCTATTTTACTTTTTTCATAATTAATTTCAAGGATTCAGAGTTAATAATGAAAACATTGCAATATCCTGCACAAAAGACAGCTTTTCCATGAGTTTCCACATTTCTCATCTCTTTTGATGAGTGTCTGTATGCTCCCTCTGACTGGAGGGACAGTGCCCTTAGCTCTGCTGTGTTCCAGAGGGATAAATTATCCAACAGGAACCTTCCAGCCAGCCCAACACCCAATCCTGGGTGCCAGCAGCTTCTCAGCACCTTCAGATGCACTCTGCCCATCTCCCTGCCTTTCAACAAAGTCTGTTAGGAAGATCCATAATGCTGAAGTACCCCTCTCATCAGAAAAGGGGTTTGCACAAGTGGAAAGTATGTTCTGCAGCCTCTCCCTGGCAGCCACTTTGAGTGCATAAAAAGCTGGATGCTTGCTGAAAAGAGGTCACTGCTCTGGTTTGGGGCCAGAAGAGGTCAAACATCATCTCACATCATCTCAATTCTATGGTCATGGACAATTTCCAGCAAGTCTGAGCCACGGCCCATTTATTCAGGTGCTATGCAAACACACCAGGTTATAAAGCCCAGAGGAGAGGGAGAAGCTTGCAATCCTCCCTGGGTCTGTGACAGCCCCCAAGCTCTTCTACATGCAGCCAACATTTTAATATGACATGAGGCTGACCCACAAAACACTTTGGTGGAACCCAACTTCTCCCCAGACCAAGTTCTTGTAGCAAACCTGAGAACATGCAAGTCTCAGGGTAGAGAAAGGGGAGAGCAAAGGAGCCAGGGGGTGAACCTGAGCAGATGCTCAACACTGCTGTCTTGGAGAGGAAAGGGGGGAAGATATTTGGTGGGGTTTTGCTGTTTTTTGGGGTTTTTTTCTTGAGTGATGCATTAATTCTGTAACTTGCAATGAGATCACCTTTTCTAGAAAGAGAAACTCTTTTCTGAGTTCACCATCCCCAACCTTTGTGTCTCTTCTCTGTTAAAAATGAAAGGGGTTTGAAGAGGAAGGAGCAAGGGCCATCTCTGCCTATGCTGCTGTTCCACAGCCAACAAATACTGATGGGGATGATGATGATGATAATAAGGGCAATACTAATGAGCATTGATCTCAATGGAGATGCTCCTCCATTCTACCAGGCCACTGAGCCGAGAATCAGCAATCCCCTGACATAACACGTGTCACAACAAAGTTCAATTAACAGCAAATCACAACCCAAATGACATATCCCCCCCTCCCCTCCTCACACTCAATTTTCCTAACTGACTTTTCACAACAAAACTCCAGGGGACAGATGGAAATAGAGGAGAAAGTAAAAATTTCTACACGCAGCTTGTTACACTGAGGGAGTCAAGTCATCCATGGTTCCTCTCTGATTTCCTGCAGTGTAAATGGTGAGTAACTTCAGTGTAGTCCACAGAGACATATTAGTACAGGTGAGAGGAGAATCAGGTCCAATGTGCTTCAAAGAAGCCCCACTTGGCATGTTATTTCACAGCTCCAGGTGCTAATGGACACGTTATGATGCTGGTGCCATCAATGCATGGCAGCTGAACCCATACCTCTGCTCTTTTTAGCTCTTTTGCTGCTAAAAAAAGGGGAATGCTTCAGTTTTTCACTTTGCACTTCACCAGCACCATCTCCCAGCATTTTCCAAACACAAACAAATCAAGCTGGGGGGGAATGCTCAGGAGAGCACTGTTCCATCAGATTGCTGAAAAAAATGTGTTATTAATTTTTTCATCTCTTTTCAGCCCAATTTTTAACCAGATATAGGTGCCTATGACACTACTGGTGGAACAGGAGAGCCAGACAGAGGGGTGGGGAGAGCAGGAGCTCCCCTGGTTTGCAGCAAGGAGGATTTGCCCAGCAGTAAGTCATGGCACTATGGCCTAAGGAGTTCTACAGATTTATAAGGTTGCTCCTAGCTCATATCAGGATCAGAAGAAATCAATGCTCAAGGGAAGTACATGTAAGGAACCAAGAAATAGCATTCAGGACTGACATGTTTACCTTCCAGATCTGATTTTTGTTATTGGTGTATCTGTAATTTAAATATTTTTAGCTTATTACATTAATAGGTTTTTTTCCCCAAAAATGTAAATTATTTTTTGATTGACACACTCATCTATAACTGCTCATTCAAGATACCATGCAGGCAAACAGGGGTTCCCTTTCTATCAGGACTGGAGAGAGAGCTTTTTTATCAAAAAAAGTGCAACATGTAGAATTCTTTAAAAGACTTTTTAAATAAAAAAAACAACTACCATGAAGTAGTCGACTCATTTGATGGACTACATAGGAGGAAGCAAGGAGTATCTCAGGCAATTCCATGCATTTATACCCATTATGTATTCACTCATTACACATTGATCAGGGAAAGAATCAATTGTTCAGATTAAATAAATTTTCAACAAGACAAATTCATAGACGTACTATTAACTGCAATCAGCCACTTAAGAACAGGATACCAGGAAAGGAGTTCAAAAATGAGGTAGCCCTTCTGTTGATAACCTATCCCAGAGACATTCCCCATGGGAAAGCTCACACAAACCCACAGCTGAGACCAGAATAACACTGCAGAGCTGCACAGGAGACAAATCACACATAAACTTCAGGCTCCTGTCCCATGCTAGGATCCAGCCATCCCTCCTTCCCACAAGCATCTTCTCCCTGATAAAGAACTTCCCGACCCAAGGAGGTTCAGGGGGTGAAACAAACCACAAAGGACACAAGATGCACAACTCCAGCCCTCCCATATGGCTGTGAACTCTGTGTCAGAATCCACATTTACTGGCAGGAGCCAGCACAGGGCAGGCCAGCAGCGTGGAAACCTTGATCCTATCTTTGGGAGACATAAATAACCATAGGTCAAAAAAAAAGTGAGGAATAAAAGGCCAAATATGTATAAAATTCAAGCAAGCCAGGCCTGCAAATTGTAACTTAGACAGTTCACATTGCTGTAAGACAGAAATCTGGAATCTAATTGAAGTGAATAGCTTGAACTGCTCTGCTATTAGAGAATCAAAGCTCCTGCATCTCAGCTTCAATATCTGTGAAACAGAAGCAACAGTGTTTGCCCACCTTCCAGAGATAATAGAAGTAGTTATGTCTGTACAGAAATGTGATCACTAAAAGCAGTGTGATACCAAAGTGCTAAATAGCATTATTAGGTGTGTGTTTTGGTACTCCAAAAACCCAATTCATTCCAGCTCTTCTATTTCTTTGACATTCGTAACAGGCTTCCAATGTGGTTTAAAACCCCTGCTCAAAAATAAACATCAGAATAATGAGCTTTCCTTATTTAATTCACCAAATCGGCACAATAAGCTCATGTTTAAACAAAAAATGAAAAGGAAACTTGCTGCTGTGCCAGAACAGCAGTACAATCAATTTTAATTAGCATTGCTCATTGTGGGAAATGATAAGGTATCAGTCATAGTAATTGGTGGTGTTGACAATTAGTCAAAGTCATTAACATCTCAAGACCCAGGACAAAAAAAACCCCAAAAAAACTCGCTGAATTTTAAGTATCTGGAGAAGGCTTTCTTCAAAATTCTCATTTTTTTGCACAGTCTGAAAACATGGCTTAGATTTATTAGTTGTTAGTTTTCCATCAGAGCAGAAACACTGTGATAACACAGCCAACCCCAATATCACCAGTGCTTGATCAATACTGGTTTCCTCTCCCTCTCCTCCCTCCTTTTGTTTCCCTTCCCCTGCTCGGGATGCTCATCCCAGACCCTGTCCCAGCAGACACACCAATGGATCAGGAAATGCTCCCAGGCAAGGGAAAAACCTTCAGCTCTGAGCTGGAGTCTTTCCAAACCTCACACAGTTCCAAGTCTGGGAAAATAAACCCCTGAATGCACAGAGCTCTGGGGAGGGGGGGGTGCTGGCCAGAGGAGCAAAAGCAACAAATACTGCTCATCCCACAGTCCTGATGGACAATAAGAGCAATTCTTCAGGATTTTTAGGAGCTCAGGTCTAAACCAAAGTCTGTGACAAGTCACCAGACACAATACAGGCTTTGACCTGACCTCACTTACACCACAGAAGCCCCAGTGACCTTCCTGCCCATGTTTGCTATCTGGCTTATGCTGGAAGAGAATGTGTTGGCAAAGGAGGTCAGTGCTTGTATTACCCACCTGAGCAAACCAGATAGCCCCTGTGTGGGGCTCAGGTTAGGACTGACACAAAGAATTCTAATGCTTCAGCAAAGTTAATGTTTGGATATCAAGTTATTGTGCTGGCGTTCAAAGCCAGAAAGTCTCCCTGGTGTGACATGGAGATCATGGACTTGAGCCTTCATGTTTTAGTTGGAAATGAGACACCCAGAAAGTAGGTGCCTGGGAACAGGAGATGTCCCACTGCAGTGAGTTGGATGCCAAAACAGGCAAAACAAGGTCATCACCAATTGCACCAAAAAGCACCCAGTTCATCTGAAGGACCTGACCATCCACCCCAGGAAGACACAAACAATGGAAATACTCTCTCAGTTGTTTTCTGCTGGAGGAGTTTCAGTGAAAACTCAATATATTCCACCTCCCACACCCTTCTGTACCTTTACTGTAAATAAAGATGTGCATAATGCTGCAATAGCCATCCTTCTGGTGTAAGTAGGTGTTACAGTTTAAAATAACAGAGGTGACATATATTACTCATTTGTCCTTTTACTCACTTTAATGTGGTTTTTTGTATGGAAATTGTAGTCAGGTAAAAATACCACCTCTTTTCCTAGCATATGTATCTATTACACAAACATGACTATTCTTCTGACCCTGGGCAATTACTGCTCCCAAACATATGCAGCCTTTCAAGCAACAGAGTAAAATATGAGCCTGCCACAAAGGAATAAATCCTGCCTGCCAGATGCTACTGAGCAGGACCATTGGCATAACCCTCAGAGTACACAGTCTTAAAAGACACTCACCCAAACCCCAAGTGAGACTCAAAGCAAAGAAACTCTGATTTAAATTCCCCTCCTCAGCCACCAGCCTGCTGCCCTGCCACTGCGTCCCCAAGATAAACACCACTTTCAAGGTCAATTTCCTATGACCAGATGCTACATTTCTCATCGTTTTCCGTCCAAGTTCATAGATTACCACTTAAAATTGATTTATTCTTTCCCTTTCTAGCATTACTTTGCACTTCATTTGAAAGGGGTGGTGGTGGGGGTTTTTTTTCTGTGTTCTGCACAACGCTGCTGTCATACAATGATGAGGCTCAGCTGGGTTTCAATTGAATAAAATGAGTGCTCAGTAAAGCAGCATGTCATAAAAGCTAAACCAAACCAAGAGGCATCTTCCAACTATTTCCCCCTCTCTCCCCTACTGCTAGAAATATTGTTTTTTAGACACAGCACCTTGCGCTTTGATGTTGTGGAGCTTTGACTGTAAAGACAAGGTTTTAATAGCCTCTAATAGAAAACAAAAGTTGTATTTAGGTCTTCCCAGGGTTTGAGAGTCCTTCTGCAGGCCAGTAGCACTCGTGCTTTAGATCAGATTAAAGCTGACAGAGATGAAACTGCGCTGGCCCACATCCTTGGGCTTGCTCCAGGGCCTCTCATCTGCATTTCATCATGATGTGAGCACATGTTCCCATCATTGGTACACTCATCTGCATCACTCTGAATGTTAATCACAGGCTAACCCAATTTCTTCAGTGAATTTATTACTTACTGTTCATTAAAGTTCATAAAACCTAATGTGAGCCTGAAATAAGCAGAACAACCTTAACAAGTAGTCCTCAGCTACACAGAGATTCAGAGGAGGCACCGGAAGCCTGAGCAGCTCCTTCTCCAAACACGGATGCCAAAACCTTTTGCATGTTCTCCAGGGGATGCAACAGGGGAGAGGAGGCAATGAGGTACACACCAAGGGCTGTCGTAGCTCTCTAGGAAGCTCTAAAACTGGCATGCTTGTAGGAACTCGCTTAACAAAATAAACACAGAATTTTATAAGAATTATCTACAGATGTTTGGGGTTTTTTTAGGGAGCGCGAAGAAAAATCAGGGATGAAGGCAGAAAAGTTGCTTTCCATCCCTTCTGCCCTTCAGGGGCCCTGATGTCACCAGCACCTGCAAAACACTGACCATAAAGCACATGCACAGCCCCTTTCAGTCCAACAAGGCTCTTGCCCTGCAGGGAAATGTCCCCAAACATCTGCAGCATCGGGAGCCACGGCTTCTGCAGAACGCGGCAACGGGGAGGGGAACGACCCCGAAACACGAGGGGGTGTTCAGTGGAGAATCTCGGGCAGCGTGCAATGCAAGTATTCAATGTTTTCCTGGCATCATTAAAGCACTTTCTTGCTGATGTCCCTAGCAGCTGGATGTGACAAATGGCTCCTTATTGCATTAACCTTTTGCAATTTCCTAAAAATGTGTGTCGGGAACATGCTCGCCCAACACTCAGGTGCCTAAATATAAGCACATGCTTAAATGGGCCCAAGGAAGCTGCACTGTGGTTTTGCTGCTGGAAAGAGGTGATTTAATGCATTCTAATTGACAGCTAGAGTAAACATTAACTTCTACCTCCCCAATGAACTCTGCACATCCAAAATTATCTGAATTTCCCACACCAGTTCCTCAAAACCTTGGGAACACACGGGGATGCAAGCCTCCAGAATCCCGAGTGGAAACTGCTGAAATTCTCCAAAGGAGGTTATGATTGAAATATTCAATCAGATGATGCTACCATCAGAATAATGAAGCCTTTGGAGGATTTGCTTCGTCAAGTATAAAATAATTTTGAGAGACACTTTAAGGGAAGAAAGCATGTCTGCAGGAAGAAACATGACCGACTTTTTGCTAGAAAGAGGATTATTCTGCAAGCCAAAAAATAACACCTCTTGGTAGTCCAACATCAGATCTAATTCTGGGCTAAAATGATATGTCACAAAATATATAAATATAATTTTTGCACAGCTGTGTAAATGAAAACACATCTGTCAAAAAAAGAAATTACAGATGTTTATTCTCCATTCTTCAAAATTTCCATAACCATAGAACAAATCTGAGCTGAAATTAGAAATTTGCTCTCTCCTTTAATTAAATCAATTTGCATTTTTTTTTTCCAGCTGATTAAATAACAGAAAAAAGCATAGAGGCAAGGGGTTTTTTTTGTGATTAAGGCACTGGACGAAGACCCGGGAGAGCTGAATTCAATTCCTGGTCCTGCCAGAGACTTCCTCAGCAACCTTGGGCTTCACCTCCTTGTGCCTGTTTGCCCCATCTGCACAAGATGGATAATATTACACTCTCTGTCCCGTTGACTGGATTGCAAGCCCTGCAGGGAAAGGACCATCTATTACAGCTTGTATGGACAATACCTGCTGCAGCAGGGACAGGATGGGACCAGGACCTCCTGCTGCTCTGCCCCTTCAAACTCACAGCGGCAGCGAGAAGCCGCGACCTTTGGTGGGATGGCATCAGGGCTGTCCCCACGTCAGCCACCCATGCATGCAAGGAACACAAAAAAAGTTCAAGGAGAAGGGCTTCTCCGTGGCTGTTATGCTCATTTTTCCAGAAGGAAGGCTTTTGACTTGCTAAGCTCAAAGGGGGGGTGTGTGGGCTGTGCACAGCAGGGCAGGGCACTGAGCACAGTATGCTACAGGACTGCATTTTTTGCAAGCAAAGCTGAGGTACCACCTCATCAGAGTGTATCAACCTGACTTTAACAGGGCCCAAATAACCCACAGCTCTCCATCAGGACAGGGGGAAGCTCTCACCTGAGTGACTGCAAACACCGGGAAGAGTAAACAGGGCTTTGTCTTGGTGAGGAGACTAGGTCTGGATGGATTTACTTTAGAGTTCTAACACCAAGCTATCTTCACCACCACTGTTACTCTTGCCCAGTTGGACTGCAAGCATATCACATCAAATCAATGGGAGAAAATGAGTATCTTCAAAAGGAAGCAGTTCATCACATCACACACAGTCCAGGTACTATAATGAAAAGTTTCCTGATAGTGATCACATCAAAACCCCAGTGCTTATACGAGACTCTATGGAATTCATCATTTTTACGTCATCTTCTTTTTGTTTGTTTCTGTTTTTTAGAACCAAAACAGTATAATTTTTGAAATAAAATTCCTAGCTATGCTATTTTAAAGGATTAACAAACCATTATGTACTGGAGCATACATAATGGAATCAGCAAACAGGAATCAGCAAGTAATCTTCTGTCTCTGCAAAGCCTAATGTGTAATTGCCAGAAGCACCGGGGGAGTTTCTGTTTTTTGTTCAAGCTTCAGGAGGTGACTGTCGTCAAAGCTGACAGAAATACAGAACACAACCATCAGTTACAGGCACAAAAGGTAATTGTCACTGTTTCATACAATAAGACAACTTCCACAAGGGTTGGGAGCCAAAGCCTGAGTATTGATTCACAGATGTGAGAGCTGTTGTTGTGCAGATCATGGGAAAGGAAGAGTGAGCATCTGGACACTGTGGACAAAGAGAGTCATGATATGCAAGATGAATTTTTTGAAGTGAGTTTTCTTCCTGGAGTCTCAGTTTAATTCCAAGAACTGATAGCCGTGATCAGACACTTGATAGGCACCAGATTTCCCTAAGCAATTGTTTTTCCATTAAGAAGCTTGCATCAAACCCAAACACGATGGCAGAGAGCAGAGCATGAAGAATAAATATCAGAGAGCAACCCAGAAATGTGGCAGCATTACAAAACAAAACCCAAGTTTGTGTCTCTGTAGAATCACAGACTGGTTTGGGTTGGAAAGGGCCTTTAGAGAGGATCTAGTTCCAACTCCCTGCCATGGGCAGGAACACCTTCCATTAGACCAGGCTGCTCCAAGCCCCATCAAACCCACCCTTGGACACTTCCAGAGAGGGGACAGCCACAGTTTCTTGAGGCAGAAGAGAAAATCCATGGAACAAACGCATTCATGGCAATAGGTGAGTGTACTCAAAAAGTACTGCAAAAAAACTTTGCTGTGAGAGGATCTTCAAGTTCCAGGCAATGGGGATCTGCAAGTTTACCTCCTGGGGTGATGGCTTTGTAGAAAACCTCAGCACTAATGCATCTGATCACACTGATCCTACGTAAGGAACTGTCTTCAAGAGAGAAGCAGAAAAAGGAGTACTTAACTGTGGATTCCATAAGCTCCAAAAGGATTACTGGAGCACTTCTCCAGCTGGTTTCTCTAAAAGGCAGCTATTCCCGACATGAAAGAAAATAGCTGTAAGCACTGTACAGCCTCATACTGCACCCAAAGGTCAATCCTACAGCAGACTACAACAAAACTTTGCAAAGTTCACTCTGAAATCCAATGGGTTCAGGACCAGACACCTCACCTGGAAGGAAAGGACACACACTGAGCTCAGCCCTTCCTGCTTTTTCACTCCCTTTTACTAACTGTGTTTAGATCCTGTACTAAGGAATTACTGACAAAAATAGCACTCCAGTAAAGATATATTTCTTTTTTGTTTGTTTTGAAAGCCATCACAAGCCACTGGAGCATATAGTTCTGGAAAACAATTTATCACACTCCACCATAAACACCCACACCCAACTTCTGCAGAAATCATGTCTGGATATCTAAAGGAAGGCAGTCAATGTCAAGTGGGATTCTCACTACAGATTAAGAGATTTATCCTAAATAATTTATTAGAATAGCTAAAATTTCCTAAAGTGTTCTGTGGAAGATGGGAGGCCCCTCTGAGAACATTTCTAAGGAATCTGAAAGCACAACAGAAAGAAATGTGTCTGTCCAAATCACTGTGACAGAACTAACTCATATTCATGAATTTCCATAAAAAATAAATATTCTCTGGTGCTACACTCTCTGTACTTCTATTCTTTGAAGTTTTGCTAATCCAAAGTAGCCAGTGGAGTTTTGGTACCAAACCCTACTAAAAAGCACATGTGACAGCAGACCTTTCTTGAAAGGTCACACAGCATCTCCTGAGGGATGCTAAGGAGACATCATCTAAATAATACCCAAGATTTGCACAACCCCATTCCATGATGCACAGTTCCTACATGCAAATAGCAGGCTTCCTTCTGTTCCAGATCATTAGCTGGCATCTCTTTGCTCACACAAAATTTGGAAGAGCACAATGCTTAGGGTCAATTTCTTGAGCATCCTGGAGAAGTCAACTCCGTTCAGTGGTCACCACTGCTGCTGGAAATGTCACTGTTGGTGCTACTGCTGTCTCCAGAGACCCCACTAATATAATGTTCTTACATGTAAAAACAGAAAATATACAGTATAAAAGACACTCCTTGCATTCCCAAACAGGGACAGAAACCAGGAGATGGGGGGAGGAGCACAGTTCCTGGGGATGTGGGAGGCAGAGACATGGGGAACAGTGCTGGCACAGGGTAGAGGGATCTGAGATTTCCCCCCAGGGACAGTCAGCAGCTCTGCCAACACCAAGGGGAGGTTTAGAAAGACACAGAGAGACCCATGAGAACACTGAACCACGGGCAGTGTCCAGGGCAGGGAATGGTGAGGGGGAAGGTGCTGTGGGAGATGAGCAGGAAGAGGATCACAGGAAGAGAAATCCAGCAAAATAGCTTCAAAAGCTGAGACCAGATGATCAGATTCCAGGCCCACATCCTCATCAAACACTTCAGGCAAGAAGCTCATTAGGGCAGCAGCATTTTGAACGGAGTTGCAGGAACAAGAGCAGGGGATGAGGTCTGTTAGTCTCTTATTTCTACACAATGACCCTGTAAGATGCTGTAATCAATCACAACAATGGGAAGAATAGCATCACAGGCCTGGAGTGGAGGCAGTCCTTTATGGTGACTGCTTCTTCCTCAGCTGCCACAGATGAAAAGATTTTGCTTGAAAGAAGCGGGGAAGAGTTTCCTGTCCCGTGGCTGAACCTCCCCAAGCAGACTGCTGCCATGGCATGAGGTTTGCTCCTGTAATGCTGGTGCATTAATCCATCACAGGAGCTTTGCAGTATAACCTCCCTCCTCTCTTTTCTGAGTAAATCACACACAAAGAGCTGCTGACCAAGCCAGAAAACAATGTTAAAACATAAAAAAGCAGCCCAGACTACTAAAATAAATGCGATTTCAATTAATAAACCTTTTAGACTTCTATGAGGTCTGAGAGGTCAGGCACATGATAGAAAGCCATGCTATGTACAGCATACATACTCCTTCAAACTTTATTATGCTCTAACACATCTGTATTCCAGCAACATGCCAGGTAGGAAGTTGTAGTGATATTGATAAATTATATTCTGTCCACATCACAAGGGTGCCAGTAATGTTTAAAAATGCCTGGAGGATCAGGGGGTGACTCTCATCATGTATATATAAAGAGAAATCTTGTTTTGTCTCCCCAGAGACAGTTTCTCTTCTAATGGAGTGTGGTCAGAGGGACTCTGCTTAATTCATGCATTTAACTCTTGATCCACATCACTTCACAGTGTTTTTGTGCTAACTACAACATATAGAGGCCATTAGGCAGTAAGAATAAGATTGACTTTTCTTCTTTCATGGATTATACAGAAGGAATGGGAGCAAGTCAGGCTCATTAGCATATGTTTAAAGAGTTCATGGGGTTGGCAGTAGCAGAAAGTACCCAGCAACCAGCAGAGACACTTAATTCTAAACCCTGCACATCAACATTAAAAGGAATATCTCTGCTTCTCACTGTTATATCATTAAATGAACCAGAAGAAGTTAAACTAGGACCTCTGGAGGTGCTGACAACAGAGAGTCTTTTGAGCTTAAAGAAAGAAAGATAACATTAATTTTAATTATTGTAGCAAACTAACTGTTAGCATACTTATTCCCCTTCAGTGGAAGGAATTAGTGTTAAAATGTGTGCCTAAAGTCTTGCAGTGCAGCCAGGCATTCAAGAACAAGGTTGTGTGTTCCTGGAGCTGGGGTAGGTAGTGCAGCTCCACCCCAGCAGCACCAGGACCACCACAGTCATTTCTGGCCACATAACCTGGGCTGTCACCTGCAAACCTCACACTCCAGGTGTGGACCACAGCTGGGAAGCCAACAAGTGATGCAGCATCTCCCAGTAACCCCAGTTACCTCATCCAGCAAAACCAAGCAGTGCAGGTGGGTTCAATCCAGATGGCTGATGGCATCATGCCCGCAGCGAGGTGGCCAAGGAGCACGTCAGACAGCTCCTCCTCTCTCCCAGTTTGCTTTCATATCATAGGTGTGATATGAAAAAACACAGCACCATGCTCAACATCCACCTCACAGGCATTCAGGGATGCCTCATCCAAGAGCAGGAACCTCTTGCAAGATCAGTGAGAGCAGCAGTGAGAGCAACCACTTCACCACCACCCACCCGTGCTTACAGACCGGTGACTTGGGCCATTAAAAAAAAAATCTTCAGGTGCCACCCTGAAGTCCCAGTGCCCCAGGACTGAGAAGTTTCATCATGAGCAGCAAGGAAGAAGTGGAAATCATGGAAATGTGGGGTTGGTTTGGTGCAGAAAGGGGCAGCAAAAGGTTTCCCTGTGCCTCCTCCTCTCCCTGCACACAGAGTGGGGCTGAGAGCAGCAGCAAAGCTCCCCCAGCCCAGGGAGGAGAGGTCTCTGCAGAGACAGTTTAGGGCAGGAAGACATAAAAAATGCTATTTCCACAGAAATAATAGCATATAGAGAATTACAGACTTTGCTGTAACCACAATTCTCGGAATGGGAGAGGGCTTTTCTGCTTGGTTCACAGAGAATTTGCATCCTGCCTTTTATCCATCCCCCATCCACACAGATACAAAAATAAACCCCTTCCATTTGAAGATTTGAACCTGTTCTCCCACAAGGCCAACTCTGGGTGGGTGCCATGGGGTGGGAGGAGAAGCAGAGCAGCCCAACATGTGCCTCTGCTGCAAATATCCTTCTTGCTTGAAATTTTGAAAAATGTCAGCTCTGAAGCAGCATATGTTCCAAGTGCCCCTGAGCAGTCACAGAACACTACATTTACAAACAGAGAAAACCAATTTGAATCACTCAGTGCATATGCATGTGGCGTCTGTAGGATGGTTTAGAATCAAGATTAATATGCACACTGAAGCAGGGGGGCTGTGATGACAGGCAGGGAGAGCTGGATCTGCAGCCAGGGAGCAGCAAGGAAGGATGTGCAGGGAAATGAGAACCCTTCACAAAAGCTCCCCAGGGACAGAAGCAGCTTTCCAGTGCCCCACTGGTTGCTCAGGGTATTTATTGCTTTTGCAGATCACTGCTGTTCACACTGAGGTTGGGTAAAGGCCATCTGAAAGGAGATCTTGATCTCCAACTCCAGCAGCTGGCACAGAACACACCCGGGCTTGAGGGGCTCACAGGGATCTGTCCTGCATCTTCTCCACCATCCCCCAAACCAGGGAGCCTCACCCCCTCAGGTTCTTTGTTGCCTTTACTCCTGAAGAAGCCAAGTTCAAAGGGCAAACCAAGGGAGGCAAAGCCCCCAGCTCCCAAACATCATCTCAAGCAGTTTTTGTTTATAATGAAACAGAGACAACAGGGGCTTGAAGTGCAATTTTGCAACAAAAGGCCTTGGTGATGTCCTGCTTACCAACACCATCACACTGGATCCTCCCTGGCTAAGAAGGGGCTTCTGTTTATCAGGTAAATAAGCTGGGGAGGTGATAAGCCACTCTCTGAAAACCCTTCAATAATAGGAATGATATATGCTTTGAATTCACCCTCCTTCCAGACTTCCCTGGCTTTTTAATGACAGAAAAGAAGATCTCCGTTTCAGAAATATTCAGTGTCCTCTATTGTCAGGCTCTGGCTTAAAAAATAATTAAGTTTATTCTCCTGCTAGCCTGTTATCAGGTCAGTGCAAGATGCTAGGAGATCAGTACACCACGGTAAGAAATATTTCTGTCTATTTAACCCACTAATTCAATCTCTGCAAAGAATGAAACCCATGAAGTATCTATTTATAAAGTAAATATAGCAAGCAGAAATCAAATATTGGTCATGTGTCAGGCCATTAGCCAAGAGGGTGCTGGGAAGGTAATAGCCACAATTTTTAGTGTTAGAAAGGAGGGCTTTGTTCCTACCACTCTTTGCAGATTTTTTTCATGCCTGTGAAGTATCATCCTCAAAATGTTAGGGGGAGCACTGGGAGAGAAGTCCCTCAGCTGTGATCTGAGAAAACACGAAACACCCCCAGAGCGTATGCAAGTCCAGGCACTGGGCATGGCAGAAATCACTGCCCTTCCCTTTCTACCACGGAGGCAAAAATCCCAGACACCCAAAGGTGGATGCACAGAGCAGTCAGGCAATATCTGTCCACTGACAAGAGCTCATTTAAACATTTCCTTCTGTAAACACAGCTTGGTAGCCTGAGAGTTTCATAACAGTATTCATTCTCTTTGGAATCGTTCAGGTATTTGCAAGAAAAGATGGTGTCTCCTAAATTAAAAGTGTTTTCCACTCAGCCATCCTCCCTTAGTGCCTCCGGGGGTGGGATTTAATTGGATTCCTTCATGGGAGATTTTCCACGACAGTCTAGACCTAAACATATTGGGATGCACCTTCTCCCATCATGCTGCTGAGAGGACAGTCCTGGGGCACAGAATGGAAGGGAGGAAACGTGGGCACCCTGGTGGGGATGCAGCTACCAACCTTCTGCAGGAAGAAAATTCTGAAATTTCCAGGTTTTCATTTTCAGCACTTTTTTTTTCTCCTTATTAATTTAAGCTAAAGCAGCCTGATACATCCCCTCTCTTCCTCATCCCTTGGCACAGAGTTGAATTGACTCCAGTTTACTTTCCCCATTTTGCAAATCCAGCAGAAATCTTGTGTTCTGTATTCTCAGCATCCATTCATCACACAACTTAATGCAGAAGTTTTTCAGGTGCCAAACTGCTACAGCTTTAGAGTGCTATTAAAAATGCATTTAATTCCACTAATATTTCACAAATAAAATTTTCACAACTCGTGACTCCTTTCCAAAAAAACCACCCAGTAAACATCACAAGTATCATAAATAAAAGGAATTGCTATTGATCTCTGGGTATCCTAAATTCAGTGAAATCCAGTGGCAAAATGGTTTTCTAATGAAACAGTAATTTAAATGTCATTAATTTCATATTTGCCATTTCCTTTTTACTACACTGATCCCTAAATTAAGGACCTTAATGTCTCCTGTGTCATTTACAGATTTAATGATTTTGATCCAGATTTAAAGATTTAGAAGTGGTTTGTTTGGAGTTTCTCATATACTCTCCCAGGAGCCAGTAAACCTTTGCCAGAAGCAGGGTGCAAGCTCATGGCAATTTCCAAATAAATCTGTATTTTTAAACTGGGGAAGAAACATCAACATTTCCCAGTTCTAACCAACCAACTCCCATTTTTCTTTTTCCATGGTAGAGCAGCCCAGCTGAGGAGGCTTCTTGTGGGATGATCATAGAATCACAGAATAATCTGGGTTGGAAGGGACCTCTAAAGGTCATCCAGTGCAAGCCCCCTGCAGTCAGCAGGGACACCCTCACCTAGATCAGGGTGCTCAGAACCTCCTCAAGCCTCACCTTGAACATCTCCAGAGATGGGGCCTCAACTACCTCCCTGGGCAACCTCTTCCATTTTTCCACTGCCCTCACGGTAAGGAATTTTTTCCTACCATCCAGTCTAAATCTGCTCTTCTCTGATTTAAAACCACTGCCCCTCACCCTATCACTCCAGGCCCTTGCAAACAGTCCCTCTGCAACCTTCCTGCAGGTCCCCTTCAAATACTGCAAGGTCACTATTAGGTCTCCCTGAAGCCTGATTTTCTCCAGGCTGAACAACCCCAGCTCCCTCAGCCTGTTTTCACAGGAGAGGTGTTCCAGCCTCCTGATCATTTCCATGGCCTCCCCTGGATCCCCACCATCAAGTCCACAGAGAATTCCTTCTTGTATCGAGGGATCCAGAGCTGGACAGAGCACTCCAGGTAATTCCTGGCCCCAAACACATTTCAATATGGATTTTTATTACTTCCTAAAACCAGCTATGAGAAGTAGAGTATGGTAAGCCACAAAAGCTGCCACAAATGAGATGTTAAAGCTAGCTTGTCATCACCACTGTGACCCTTATTGTCTTGGACTCCATCACCTTTTCTCATCACACTGTCAGGCAGTGATGGGCAAGCACCTGGAAGGCAGGTTGGTGGTACCAGCCCTTCCCCCTTTACCAATTCAAACCACACCACAGTAAAGACTGCAAAATTTCCTACAGACAATACGTTAAAAAAAATGTACAACCCCCCTGGGAAAACCCTCCCAGACATCAGCTGCATGGGACAAGCACAAACTCTTCATGGCTGTCCTACAAGGAGGGTGTTAACTTCAGTCAGTGGCATGGGAGGGGATAAAGTTTGCAAACCACGAGAGAGATGATGTCCAAAGGAAGGAAGGAGTGAACTTTAAATGCATTTTCTAGTTTCCAGTGGATGGTGTTTGAACAGAGAGGTGCCCTCTGACTTAGTTTGTGTCATAACTTTAAGGTACTTTAAATGACAGCTGCTTCCCCACATTCAAGGATCCTCCCTTAACTGTCCATGTAGTGCACTTAAATAGTTCAACAAGGAGTTGAATTCTTCATTTAAGTGGTGTGTGTCTCTATTGGATAATCTCTTACATGTGCTTCATTATATCAATAACAGTAGGAAATTATTGATTTTTCTGAAGCCATTAAGTTCAATTAGCTTTACAATTCAAATGGAAAAATGGTAAATTACCTTCATTTGATGATAAAAACAGTAAGATGGAAAAAAATAAAGGATAATACCCTAATTTGTGAAGTATGTGAGCAAAGTGGTAAAGGTAAAGCAAATAAATTAATATTAGCATAACAGCTCTAATCAGCACTGTTCAGCATTTAAAACTGCCATCATTATGCTTACTGGACTGTGGAGCAATAAGGAGTTGTGATGTTGTTTACCCACTTAATCTTGTGAATAAATTGTAGCAGAATAAATAATAAACAATAGGAAAAACAGTGGAAAATCATATGGAACAAATTAAGCTTCTGCTTATCCTCTGCCTGAGGCCGACGCAGCATACCCTAAAAGTTGCTGAATATTGAAATGTCCTGAGGACAGACCCAAATCCCCACAGCATCTTGGGAACCAAACCTGGGTAGGTCCCACCACGTCCTCCCCACCAGCCCAACCCCAACCCCATCATCTGCAGAGGATGAGAAGATCTCTGGATGTTGCTGGGGGCTACGCACAGCCCCTGGGGAGAGCAGGGAAGTGTCTCATGGTAGCAGGGTAGGCTCCTCCTCCCCCTAGAAGAGCTTTTTAAACACTTTTTTTTTTTTTTTTTTTTAATAAATTACTTCATCAGAAAGCTACCTTTTTAAAATCAGTTTCCTATATTCCTAATTATTCAAACCCTTTGCTACGAGCTTTTGGATCAGCAGGAGTTTTAATATGCAAGTATCATGCAGGATTCTGCAGAAACCAAACTAAACAACCCAGCCCAGCTTCTGTGTGAACCCTGCCTATAAAACTCAAGGTTATGCAGATCCAGGAGTTACAAACGTGAAAGTCTGATTTAAAAATTCATTAAAGCCCATGTGATCAAGTAATATATGAGGAGCCACTCGATCTAGAGTGGGTTGTACTTATTAATTTTACAGGAACGTAACATTTTTGCTGCTGCTCACAAATACCACATAAAAATCCAAGTAGATATTAGACCATTGAAATAGTACAATAAAACTGAGCATGAGGTGAATGAAATAACATTCTTCTTAAAAAAAATTATATCTAAATTTGTGCTCTAAAAGTTTACTGGAAAACCACAGCAAAGTTTTATCACTTAATTTCAATTATTGCTCTCAGGAGACCAGATTAAAAGCTTTTAGCTTTTTTCAACCCAATAAAAATAATAAATGGTTCTTCCTCTGTTTATAAAAGAAAAAACAAGCAAACAAAAAACCCAAACCAAACAACCAAGAAGGATTTTTCAGCAAACTTTGGGTTGCTGTTCCTAACTCAGGTGTGGATCAAAGAGAGCACTCCCAAGGTCTCTACTTTTCTCAACCCCCAACCAGCTGGACTTGCACACAATTCCAGGGAGGAATCCCAGTGCCATGACAAGGATACACTACTTGACATGAGAATATACAAAGAAACACTTTGCCTCACTGACCATGCAAGACTGAGAGCATCACATCTCCTCATTCAGTCCCTGCTGGAAGGTACTGCACGCCCTGGAGGGCTGGTACCAGGATTTGGAAAGCCCCAAGAAAGCTCTCATGTGATGCTGCTTTTCTGCCTAATATTGTCACAGTTCCCAGCCATGCCCAGACTATTGATTTGTGCAGTGACTGCAATCAGTCATAATGAGGAAAGGAGAAAGAACCCATCCATCCAGACACAAACCCACAGTCGGAGATAATCTGGGGCTCAGGGCTGATTTAATTTCTACTGACCCAGTCGTTCAGGGTGGCTGCAGGTTTTGAGTGGGACCAAGGGTTCACTTGGTGTTCAGCAGTAATCTTTGCATTATTACTGTGTTCACCATTTTCAAGGCATTCTACAAATAACAAGAAAACTTTTTTTACTAATTGCTCTTATTTGTGCATGCTGAAGTTTGCACTTCCCCTTTGACTTCTATGGGTTGATTTTATTAATAACAAGAAAGTGAAGAGTCATTTCCTTATCAAACTTTAGGCTTACTAACCTTTTTTTTTTTTTTTTCCTGAATAATTCAGATTTTATGCTCTTCTGCCCCTCAATGAATTCCTCTTCTCCACTTCATGTCTATCTGCAATAAACTTCACTGCTTAATACTATAAACCCCAGATACATTAATTTTCCAGATGAGAAGTATAAACTTAGAAATTATGTATTCCCAAGGCTTTCCACCACTGGTAGCCTTCTAAGAACTGAAGAAGGTACACACCTAGCTCCTCTTCCACTTTTTTTTCTTCTCTTCCCCCCATTTTTGTGCCCAGACACCTCTTCAATTGTTTTACTTTAACCCCACACCTCTTTGAATGACTTGTGAAGCTTTTTCCTCTGACCTGGCTTCATAGCCCTGATAGGTCTATACTTCAACAGTGGTGTAAAAAAAAAAAAACACACCAAAAAAACCACCAACAAACAAAAAACCCCCCACAACCCAAACAATAAATTTTATAGATGAAACAAAGGTACAGAGACTGCATAGCTGGATGCAGACCAAGCTCTGGAAAGCACACCATGGAGAAATACATTTCATTCCAAACATTTCCATTTGCCGTGGTCAATGTGTCCCATGGCTGCTCCTGACACAAGATGCAGTCCTTGGTCTTTCACAGCCAGGGGTTCTCCCATCTGTGGGAAAGGCTTCCCTCTGGCTCTGTTTTTTTAAGACACTAATGGGAAATGATGACCAGATCAAAGATATTAATGGGTTTGTCTTCTTTTGACAGCTTTGCCCATCACAGTGGTCCATGATCTTAGCCCAGGGTATTTAGAAGACTACCCTGAAGACTGAGACAAAACCAAAATGCTAGGCTGGTGTCTGCCTACCAAAATTAATCTGCAACTCAACATATTCCTTAAAAAGTCTGTGAGCCACAGAGAATGACTCTGCAGACTCCAGGAGCCCACGGGCCATCCTTTGGGAACTCTTTCTGCACGATGAGTTCCAGCTTAGCCAGGCAGAAGGCAAGCATAAGGCTGTGGAATCAGCTGCAAAGCTGAGGAGAAAATTCACACCCACCCACCTCAAATGCAGGGTTCAAGCCTTGAATGTCCCTGCTCTAACTTCAGGACAACAGCAACTGAAAAGAAAAAAACAAAAACCAAGAAACTCCTGCCTCAGAAAAGACTTCTGCAATAACAATACCAAGCAAACAAAAAAGCTATTAAAATAAAACACTCCATTGCTCACACTTCTCTTCCTGGGGAGAGATGACAGAATAAACAGCCCATGATAGATGCCAGTCCTGCTGTTTAATGTGCTACAGGATGGCACTTGTGATAGGGATGAGAACAGTTTTAGACTGAAAGAATACAAACTAGGGCAGGATGCAAGCAGCATCCCAGGCTGAAGTTTCTGGCCCAGGGCTGCTTCTCATTAAAACTATGCAAAAATTGTCACTTCAACACAAAACTAAATGCAATTCAGCACTATTGACTCAATCCGTGGGGTTTTGTTTTCCAAGCCTGACACTGGAGGGGAACCTTCCAGTGCTCCCACAGATAAGCTGAGCTGGATCTGCACAAAGCCCCTAAGCAGGGGAATTCTGCAGAGTTGTCATGCAAATACTTTATTTGCTCTTTATTGTAAGATGCTCATCTTGTGCAAAGGTCTTTTGCTGGTCTTGTACTCTGAAGCTGTTCTGCCAATCATTTTATTCCACTCCTCCAGTGTGGTCACACTATTGATTTCTTTCTTTCCCAATGCAATCATTAGTAACGGGACAACAACAAAGCATCTATCCCAGATTTCAAACCTGCAATTAGATCTCTTCCAGACTTCACCACTGATTTAATTTCTAGCAAACATTTCCAATTTCAATTGCTGAAAGTGTGGCTTTTGTAGATACCAGGAAAATATTTACCATTCAATATTTTGAAGGAGGCTGTGTGTAAGAATTGATTTCCAGGTGTTAAGCTGTAATGTTGAAATCAAACGTCTCTCCCTTACCAAGTCCAACCTGAAATTCTAATACCCAGTGGCAAAAATAGCCCAGCACTAAATATATTTGCATTATGTCTATCCTTGTTTTTCATTCACCTGATACAAGCACTTCTATCAGCTCCTGACTGCTCTCTGTTCATCTTTGATACCTTCATCTATATTGTTGAGAATGCAGTATTCTTCATCAGGAAACAACATCCATCTGCACTTGTTACTTGTCATACAATTGTCATTTTACACACAGTGGGAAGGAACTGGGGTAAAAAACCCACTGAATCAGGATTTAATGAATTTGGGGACACTGTCCCCACATTTACTCTCTTAGATCAGCAGCTTCCTATTTGTAAACTGGGATTCTACGAGACCTCCAGCCACAGCCCTTCCCTCACTGCACACATATATATTTATATACATTCCCACAGGATAAAAATGGGTTTCACAGAAGTCTGCCTTCCAGCCAGCAGTGTTCCACCTTGGCATTGGGTAGGGCATATTCTTCTACAAAGATTGCTGTGCCCTGTCCTGCTAAATTTGTAAGGTCCCTCCACCTCCAAAGTTTGATGTTACTGCTGTTACATTGCTAAGAATCAATAGCAATGGCTTTTTCTTGAGTGGTTTTATTTTTTTATTATTATTTTTGACTAGAAAACAAACAAAAAAAGCTAAAAAAATGTCACCCTTCTGCTGAAGAACATAATTAGCCTAAGGAAGAAATACCTCATCTTTAGACATTATTAACAAAGTACTTAAAATAACAAAGTACTTTAAAAAGTGTTCATCTACTTTGTATGTATGCACAGGGGGCCTGAACTTTTAAGAACATGGTTATGCAAAAGTGGAACAGAGACCTCAAGTACATAAAGTATTGCCCAAACAGGAGCACTTCCTACCTAGGACTTCCTGAGGGATCTGGAAGAGAAAAGGCCATAACAAGCAGATGTGAGGAAATTCCTAAGCAGCTGTGATGAAATATCCTGTAAAATATCTCAACTGTTAAAAGCAAGCCCTGGTTGGTCTCTGCACAGGGGGCCAAGCTCATGTGTTCTGAATCAGAGTGATACAGGTCCCTCCAATACAGCATTTTCTGAGCTGGTATCCCATTAGGGTTCCCATTTAGGGGAACAAGCAGGTTTTCTGCCTTATTTTTATTTTTCTTAAGCAGGGCAGGCTGGATTCACCATCATTTCACAGAAGCCTGAGCATCTTTCTGAAAGAAGCACTCTGGTTCAAGCACAAAGCAACGAGCCTGATGAAAAGGTTGCTGAGTGACATCCTTTGGTCTGGGCTATACAGGAGGCAGGACTTGATGATGATGATATAACCTCATCTGGCTTTTCCCATCTGTGAAGCACAGCCTGAAAGAAGCAGAGTTTCTGAACATTTGTAAGGTCTAATTGTATCTGTAGCCAACCTAGCATGACAGCTGCACGTGCTAGAATAGCCAAATCCAAAAGAAAATGTGTTTCTCATGACACTCTCCCAGAAGCCATTATTTGAAGGGCAGTCCCACTGCAAATACATCAGAGCTAGCAGCTTGGTTTCAGCATCAGTATAGACCAGCCTGGTTTATAGAAACAGAGAGAGGCCAGGAGATCCTAAGGTGACTCTTCCATTGAATCAACCACAATCCCAGTCAGCCAAATACCATTTAACATTATAGATGATGTCATTCCACTGGGATGCAGTTAAAATGAGTCCCAACTGACTTTCCCTAGAGAAATGCAATTTATCTGGGCTTACAGCTGTTGCATTCACGGGATAAGATTATAAAATAATCCTTTCAGGAGCATTAGGAGATCCGGGTGGCCAGAGCAATAGAGTCACACTGATGTCCCAGGAAAGGCTCTAACTGGGAACGTGATCTGGGGAAATGAGGATGTCTCCTGCAGGACCTCTACAAATTTCAGTGAGCCTGCTTGAAAGGCTTGGCTTCTCCAAATGCTGGGAATTGGGAAAGGAGCCCACTGCATGACCAAGCATTTCCATGCAAATCAATAGGGAAAGGAGCAGAGGAAGAATTTAATGGGAACCTAAGGTGAGCTCAGTGGGACAGAATTACATCCCCACGATGCTCCTCTGTAAATATAACAGTTCCGTGGAGTTGGTGCAAACCCTTACACCTCCATACTCCATGAACACATTGATGATTCCCAGCAGGTATGGATTTACTGCCTATTATTCATTCCTCCTTAGTAATAATATCAATTTAGCTGTTAGTTTTTGTTTTGACTCAGTGCTTAGGAATCAGCGGGGCGATAAAGCTATTTAAATGGAAATACTATTCAAATGCACAATCACCTGATTGGAACATGAACAGCTCCTGCTCCTGAACATTTCTCATATAATAGCTGCTTTTTCCCTCATTAAATGCAGAAATCTGATTAACATTTAGATCACACGTGCTTTACTTACAGCAATTAGGACCAGATACCAGAGTTTTGTTAAACTATGTAGGATTTTTGTGCTTCATCATGAAGGGAAGAACAAAGCAGCTCCATAACACTACATCTGGTCCTTTCTACTGCTTCTGTTCCACACACGTTGTCAAGGACAAACGTTAACTTTAAAGAGAAGTCTGCAGGGACAAACTTCCTGAGAAAAAAATTGGACACTTGGATGAACTCAGCTTTGTAACACAGTGCAATGCTTGGTAACACTGTAGTTCTGTATATTCGCTGGCAACACTCAATTAAACAGTCTACAGGGTTACAACAGCTACAGATTAGGAAATAGCTGTTAAAAAAACACGTATATGGCCCCAAAATGAAAACCTTTGTTGCTCTGAGTAAAAAATAACAGTAATCTGCAATTCATAAGGTTCAGTTCGTTAGAAAGGATCAAATCTCACTTGTTCTAAAAGCTTCAGAAATATCACCAAAGAGGTAATTTATGATGTCCACCACATTATTTTTCTCAAGCCACGTTGTCATATCCTTCACAAGCTGTCATGCTGTTCAGCAAATGCTAAACATACAGCTCAGCCCTGTAAAATAAGGAGTACAACCAGAATCCCCCAGCAAAAGAAAACAAATGAAACCGTAGCCTAAGAATCCCCAAGTATATTAATGTTGGCTGCAACAGTCTGCTCTGACTGGTCCCCAAAGAAATTCAAATAATTTTAATGAAGCATTTTCCAAAATTAAATTCCACACTAATGAGAGGGATGGAAATGTTTCCCAGACAGACGGCGGGGCCCGGCCCTGTTGGTTTCCCATGGCCCAGGAGCATCCTGTGATCTCAGCTTGCCCACCTTGCTGAGCACAGGGGCTCAGCAGAGCAGATGGCTTTTCATTGAGTGCTCCACCCTCAATGCCACCCCCAGATCAACAGATTTCTGAGAAGCCACCACCCAAATCCACAGGTGAAGGATGCACAGGCCTCAGAGCTCCCCCCATTCCAAGAGCAGAATAATGTTTTTACGCTGCCCTAACCCCCCCCATCATCTGGAGACAAAAATGCTGTTTTCCACATCTTTAGAGGGCAGCTAGCACCGTGTGTGTGATGGAAAAGCTCTTCCCTTCACAACGTTCAAAACCAGGTTTTTAAAACAATGCAAATCCACTTTCTCTCCTTATGGGTCACCTTTAATCTTTTATACAAGCTCTTCCTCAGGTCAAGGTTGAACTGATTTAAGAAAAGGACTCGGAGTCCTTTGAAAGGGCCTGTGAGTACAATCTTGTGTTTGCATTTAATTAATCAGCTGAAGCTTTCAAATCTGTACTATTATCTCTTTAATAAACCAGCACCCTGAAGGCTTTTGCAGAGAGCATCCTGGCCCATGGGACGTGCTGATGCAAACCACCACCGCTCGCAATTCCCAGATTTGAGGCAGTGCTACACGACATGAGGCATGTGAACAAAAGAGCTCCAAATCTGGGAGACTAAATATTAATTGATGGTAAACAGAGTAAGATTTAGTGGCAGCGATTAGCTTCCCCAGTTGCTTTTTTTTTTTTTTTTTTTGTAATCCTACAGATGTCCGGCGTGGAAGAGCTGCTCCTCAGACTGCTCCCAGATGAACAGCCTGGTGAATGTCTAACTTCCCACACAGTCTGTATTCCTCAGACACTAATTAGTGATATTTTGGGAGCTGTGAATGATGGAAGAGTCTTTTTTGTTGTCGTTGCTGTTGTTTGAGAGATGTTAAGACTCTAAATCAGGACTGCTCTCACAATTGCTTTCCACCCCACTAAGCTGATGCCCACCAAAAAAAACTCCTCATGGGTCTGACAGGCAGACCAAGAGGTGCCTTGCAATGGCCTCCTGCACACAGGTAAGCTCCAGCTCCACTTTCTTACCAAGAAAGTGAAGAAAACCAGGAAACATTCAGAAACACGGAAGATGTTGATTTGTGCACTTTATTACCTGCAACCCAAAGGCATCAGCAGTTTCTCCCTCAGGTACAAAGTGTCAGTGAGCCTTTGTGCTTTCCACCACTACTGGTACAGATTTAGAAGAGGACCAGCAGCTTTTTCAATTTTATTATTTGTTTTTAGATAAGGAATCCCATTAATTCTAGGAGGAACAGTGAAGTCCAAAAATAGCAAAAATTTCCTCTGTCCTATCTCCACAAAATCTCACTTGTAGTTGGCTGCTGCCACATGAAACATCCTCTCACCACGAGGCTGTTGGCAGCTCCCTTGGTCCAAATCACCTGTGCAGCCTGGGGGAGGCATTTTTCCCCACCTGCCCAATCTTAATGCCCTTTCCCCCCTCCCAATAACCAAACTATTTAACACAAGGACTAAAGGATATTTTCTCCAGTCCTGCTGTTCCCCATCACAGTGACTTCATTGCTCTCCCCAAGAGGAATTAGGGCATCATTCCCCCTTGAGCATGGCAGCTCCTTCTGCTCCAGCTCTACTTCTTCCAGCCAAGTTTTAGCAGGAGGAAAAAAAAAACCAACAACCTGACTCCAGCTTTCAAGAGGTAAATGAAAACATGGAAATCAGGAGAGGGGCCAGCACTGGGAACACTCCAGGATAGGACAATAGACAACTTGCCTCAGGAGGTGTTTCTGGATACAAGACTCATCTCAACATTTGTAAGGCATCAGCTCACCTGATAATAACACCTCTGACACCTATTTTTGGGCCCTAAATTCCTCTCCAACTTCTAAGAGCAAACATTAGAGAGGATGAATTTGGCTTTGACTCCATGAAGCATCCTTGTTTGCTTTTTTCCTCCTTTAAAAGTAAAAGCTTTCAGCAAAACATAGCCTCTAAGAACAACTGCATTATGGAGTGAGGTCAGAGGTCTCACTTTCAAAGTCTGCCTTTACACTGCAAACAATGGGAAGTGTGCTCTGTTCCAGCAAGGAGGGAAAATAAGGTTGGTTGAAGGATCACTCATGCTAGATTTGTTTTTCCATACAAAGGCTCTCGCAGAGCTAAAGCAATATATTCACAGTCCCACAAATCCCTAAATGTTGACAAAGATATTATTTGGGATCACCAGACTTTGCTCTTTCACCCCAGATCAGATCTCTTCTGCTTCTGCACGAAACAGCCCCTCCAGCTACCAGCAGGACACAAACTTGGTTGTGATCATGCCGAGAGCTGGTGGTGCCTGAGAATGCACTGTCCACATCCAAGCTGCTACAGAAATTATTCCATGAAAAAGAAGGAGCAATCAGCCAGCACACAGAACTGGGGATCCCGGGCACACACTCTCTCTCTGGCAGAGTTTCATGTGTTAATGAGGAAGCAGCATATGTGGGACCTGCCTGAAGGACACACAGACACAGACTCCTTACAGGATGCCCGAACTGGAACTACTCATTTCTGCAGAAAGAGAATATCAGGTCTGTATTGCACCACACACAGAGCCCTGGACATAAGGATGAGGGGAAAAACATATGGATCCTCATGGACATGATGTTACCAATCTCTAGCATTCAGGAGCTGTATGTAAACACTCACATTTGGGAAATGCCCCACTGTTTATTCAATAGAGCTCTAAAACTTTACTGACACTCCAAAAATCCATCACTTCCTCTTGCACTGGTGATGAACCTGGGTATAGCCACTCTCCAAGGGGAAAAAAGAACAATAATTAGAAAATTGGTCAAACCTACAATGAGTTTCTCAAGACATCAGCCCTTAACATAGCAAAGAAAGAGACCCTGCTGTGTTATCCTCTCCTCTAGATGACAGCAAACCCTGCCAACAGCAAATACATTGTCCAGACTCACAGCCAAATGAAAGACAGGAGGAGGAATGGGTCTTGGGATGGAAGAGCAGTAAGCAAGACTTGCTGGTATGGTGCTTTTAGAGGAAGTTCTGTTTCCCTTGGGAAAGGCCTAGTCATTTGATTGCCAAAAAATATTTAAGGATTGCTACCCAAAATAATTTCTTCTGCTACTGTACCATATGTTTGTGGCTCTACCCAGGCTAAAAAAAAAAATAAAAAAAATTATAATTACGTCCTCATTACTGTAAGCATGGCCAGTCACAACTGAAATATTAAGCTGTCAGACAATTCCCACTGCAGCCACTGCCTCAGCAGCCCCCATCAGAGACAGAGCATCTCATCACAGCCTCTGCATCCTGGGAGGCAGCTCCACGACCACATTTTGCCCAAGTGAATGATGGTGCACTGAAACAGCTCTTCCCAGAGTGTCAGATTGACATTTTTGCAGGAAATTTAAGGTTTAGGGCTACGTATATTGCTTTTGGTTTAGTTCCCCACTGGGAGAGCTGATGAAATGTGTAGAAAACTTCAGACTGTTCTTAAGAGTCAGGTCCCTGGTGCAGAGAAAGTCCCTGGGGCAGCTGCTCCTCTCTGCATGGCCTGGAGGTCTGCACACCCCAAAGGCAAGTGCAGGAAACACTGGCATCAGAAATGATGTAGGACTCCATTCAGTCACTGGAAAAGCAAACACAGCCTCTGCCCACTGCCTTTATTCTGTACTAAAAGTCATGAGTGCACTGAAAGGGGAGAGCACAATTATTTATAGATTTTATTAACACTGACTATTTTGCTTTTTAAACTTCATCACACCTTAAAAACTTAGGAAACAAAGCTGATAGCTCCAGACTCTGCATCTCAACTGACTTGCAGAATGGCTGAAGAGCTGAGTGAACTCGGACAGACCTGCATAGTTTTGCTTTGTTTGCTTGCTTTTTAAAAAGTTTTCGTAGCTTTTCATGGGCTAATTCAAGAGCAAAAGCTTTGTTTTCATGCCTATTCATGCCAGGTGCTGCAGTAACACAGAAGAGTCCTTGCTCTGATAGTGCAGCTTCAGGAGAGACATAAGACCAAGTACATGGAAACTGTGGGGTAAGATCCCACAAGAGGCACTGGCACACAGGAGAACCAATATTTGTTGAGGTTTTGTAAGCACAAAGGTGAGTTTTCAAAGAGAAGCACAAAGTTTTTTTGCAGATGCATATAGCATTCTCCTCCCCATCAGTAACAGCTCATATGAGGTGGCATAAAATGTTTACTTGAAAATGGGCACTGCCATTATGTTGGAGAGCTAAGAGTATTCATCACAGTAAGGTGTCAATCCATGACTATGGTCTCTTAAATCCAGAAGCAAAGGCTGGTGCTACAAGATGATTTCCATCATTGAGGTGATGGTATTTTTCCCCAAAAAGCACCACGTGTGTGTAGATGCATGGCATTCCCAGAGCATCCCCAGCCAGGGTTGGTTTGGGTTTGTGCTATTTTTATTTTTTTTTTCCCCTTAAGAAAGCAGTCAGGAATGGTGATGTTATCTTTGGGTAGAGAAACACAAAGACCTTGTGTTCTGTTTCCAGCTGGATAATCTTCCAGGACATCAATACCCACTAAAACGTTTAGAACAATTTATATACTCTTTATACTCTCTAAAAAGGAAAACTCCTTTAAAAGCTGAGTTAGGCTGTATAATTACTCTAATTCCCTGCATCTGGCATTCAGAAGAATCCAAATTAACCACCACAGAGCACCTCAAGTGCATCCATGGAGCAATGAAGGTGGAATTAACTCCAAATTAAATGGAACATCTTCAGAGACTATTGAACCACTGTTCAAAGTGCATAGATTAAAACCTTTTCTGTTATTGCACAGATTATTGCTCTTAGGGTAAGGTAAGTATTTGGAGAGTTTGCTTCCACACTTCATAGCTTTACTTGGGCTGGAGAAATGCTTACACTGGAAAATCCTGGAGCTCAAACACCACAAATACTGGAGAATGTCTAAGCTGGATCAGCTCCAAACTTTGCAGCTTGGAATTAATCATTGATCTTCTGGTGAACAGAGGCCTTTGCCCCTTGCTGCTACAGCAGAGACAAATACAGTCCAGCACACAGAGCCACCACTGCTCTAACCTGCTGATCATCCTGAGATAAGGAGCTGAAATCCATGTCTGTGACCGGGGAAGCTCTCAAGCAGATTCTACCTGGCATTATTTTGGATTTGCTCCGTTAGATCTATAAGGGATTTCAAGAGAAGCTGCTGTGTTCTTCATCCCAAGTGCAACAGCCAGTGGCTGAAACATCCCACACTTAGCAGGGTTAGATTTGAAAGCAAAATGTCCAACCTGGGTCACGTCAGAAGCTCATGCTGGCTCTGCTCAGTTGAGCTGTGTGGATGCAGCAGTCTTCTCCCTCTTAATCCACTGTCAGACATCCAAAAAACGTGGAGGATATCTGCCTACAGAAGGAAGATCTACAGGTCTAATACTTTAGTCCATGTGCTTCAAGGTGGAAAGGGCTGATTTTAATTCACAGATAAGAACCCTGCTCACTGTGCTACTCCACTGTAATGCCTAGTAAAGCACAACTGCACACAAGGAAGCTAAAGGACAGTCTCTTTGAAGGATGCACCCAAGAGAACCCAGGTCTTCGAGATGGAAAAAAACAGGCAGGATGTCTGCATCCTGTGCAGACTGAAGATTTCAGCTGTCCCATCACTGCTCGACAAAACAAATTGGGTTTTCAGTATCTGAGGCACATTGCAAGTAAACCACATGCCACAGAGATGTCTAGCAAAGGGCAATCCACCTACCACCTTCAGAGCATACCCAGGAATCTGCCTCCTTACCATCTGTCAGGAGAACAGAGGTGAGAAGGCTGAGGAAGAGCATTCACCTTGCTCTGTCTTGGAGCTCTGCCACAATTTGCAGCTGCTTCGCCAGAAAAAAAAATAATAAAAAGAAAAAAAAAAAGAAAGTCACTTTTCCACCTGGGAACAGATGCCAAGTCAAGTGAATTGCACTTCTGCCACAGAGCAGCCCAGTCACAGCAACCTGCAACACATCCTAGTTCATCAGATTTGCAAATGTTATTGATTTATCTACACGGCTCTTTATAAACAGTCATCCTACTACCCACACAGAAATAGCAACAGCTAATAGATTCTCAGAGGATAAATAGCTGAAAGAAGCTATCTGGGAGATGAATTTACATTTAGCAAGTGCAGAAATCTCATTCTACAAGTCTTGAGTGTAATTACAGCATTTTTTTTCTTGATACTATCTCCCTTTGCAAGACTGTGGCAACTGTGTGCATGTAACCAGTTGCCATTACAACATATTGGTTAATTTTAATGAGTCTGCTCACTACAATGTCTAACAACACAGCAGATGTCAATGGGAGGACAGTGGGCCATACAAATGGATCAGGACTTCAGATGTAAAATGTGGCTGCCCTCTGCTGTATGCTGTCTGGGCCTCTAGCTGAGAAAGACACGAGTAAAGCTACACACATGTGGTTGCAGAGGTAGTCCCTGGTCCTTTGTTTGGGGTCAGATTATTTCATCCAATTTAAATGTCATTCTGCTACCCGTGCTTTAATACACTGCTTGCTGGAACTCACTGATGATAACATTTGTGATGAAGGCAACACCACCCAGCTACCTCTCACATTTGTTCTTTTTCCATCTTGTGACTGTAGAGCCATGGAGGTTATTCTGCTGCATCTTTTCATATTTCATGCTTTGTCTGTCCATAAGCTTATCTTGCTTGGCCATAAATCGTGCAGCCTGCTTATCAGTCTCTGAGCTTAATCTATGGGATGTATTCAGAAGTATTATAAGTTGCTTACCTCCTGTGCTCTGACTCTTTGTTTCCCAGTTCTGTATCACTGTATAGGTTTTTTTCTTTTTCTTATCCTGCTGCAAATTCTCCTTTCCAGGTTATTAACATATGAAGCATTTACAATTCCTTCTGTTCTTTCTATGCTGATAACTTAAAATTGCTTCAAGTCTTCCAAGTGAAATCCTACCCTCTGAAGCAGAGACTAAAGACACCTGCCCTGCTCAGCTACCAGAGAAAGATCAGCCTTTGAACACTACGTGGTCTAAAGACTGCTTTACCAAACTCTCACTATCTTTTTCTCTCTTTCAGTGACTGACATTGGTTCCTAAAAAGAATTCATTATACACTGCATGCAGTTTTGCATGAATACTAACTGTCCTGATTTAAGAGGTTTTTTTACCTTACACCTTATTTAGGGTCTTACACAATTTCTTCAACTTTCCCATTCCAGAGGCAGATTTAAAAGCAGATTTTTCTAGATCCCGTTTACAAATACATGCCCCAAGGGTCTTTAAAAATTTATCAGTAGTTTCCTGCACCTCAAACAATAGAATTCTACACTTCTCATTCCCAAGTCTTATTTTAATTCATCTCTTAAGTTTTCTAATATAGATTTAAATGCTTAATTACTGTAATTTCTAAGGCAATTTTCCCACTCTCTCTTCATACCTGCATTCTTTTAAAAGACCAGAAAATGATATCCATTTCTTAGGGCATTTATCTCCCATTTCCCTGTCAACAAAGAGACAAACAACAATGACTTTTTTTGGGGCACTAAGCAATCAAACCAGCAAAGCAAATTCAGCAAAGCATACCTGCACATGCCTGTCTTGCCTCAAACTACTGAAACAGTGTTCACTCTGGCCTTAGTTAGTAAATAACCTTTACAAGTTCTTGAAGCCCTGACATTTTACATTCAGGGATCTGACAAATGTCTTATTATTTATATCCATCTTTTTACACCCCTTCCCTTCAGCCTCTACATCTGCTTTCCACACCACATTTATTCCTTCCCTTTGCTTCATGATCTTCCTTATCACTGTGTTTTGGGTTTGATACATGCTTTATCTATACTTGCATTACTCTTCTTCTTCCCTCTTCATTTATGCAGAGGGCATTTTAAATGGCTTTAAGCTACCTGGCTGAATAGACCCAGAGCAGCTGAACACATGATGCTTTATGTCCAGTAGCTTTTAGCTTCTCTGTTACACTAATCACATTTTATGCCTGTTCATCTACTCTTTACTATGTTCTTCCAAAGTATTAATTTACACATCTTTATTTCTCTTCCCTTTGGTTCTCCCCTATATTCATCCACCCAAAGCATTTACAGGATCTCACCACCAGACATTTAAATGCCAACTGCTCAGATTACAGCCACTATTCTTTGGATACCCTCTACCCTCTCCCTCCCATTGTGTCCAAGCACCACCAAAAATGAAAGGGCAGATGTTGCCCCTGATCTGTTTGCACAATTCCCCATGGAGCTCAGGGTGAGTCGTTCCTAACAAGGTCTTCCAGCCTGTCACCCTGATTAGGAGAGTCTTTTACAGCAGGTGACACGAGCCCAACAAAGAACAGAACCAGGCCCTGCCCTCCCCACACCACAAGGCAACAACCTACATGTGTGCACTGAAGGGACACTTTGTGGCCCATCACATCCACTGACAGTCCCAGTCCTCCTGACTTTTCCACGTGGGGTGGCCTGGACCAAAGCAGGACCTGTTGATGTTGAGCATGAGACATAGGGTGGGTGACAGTAGCCCCCCTTGCCCATTACAGGGGACAGAGAGCCCCACCAGCACCTGGGCATCTGCACACACAAAACTTATTGCAGAGGGAGGGGGGGGGAAAACTGCAGGTGGTAAAAACCAAACTTCTGATGGAAATAAATGGTGAGGGAGAATAAAAGGTCCAAACGTGCATCTCTGCATGCTGACTGCTATGTTACAGCTCTCCAGCCAGGAAGAAAAACAGCACAAGGGCACTGCTCCATGCATATTCAAGGTTGACACGCATTCAAGGACTGACAATATTCCCTCCACAAAGAGCTTACATCTGTCATTTTGACTTTACATTGAGCTCCATCCCCTACAAACACTTGCCTGAGCTCCAGTCTGAGGGAGTGGAGCCCAAATGCCAGCACTGTGTTCCCTCTGGGAGAGCAGCAACATGCAGCAAGCTCAGGGCAGCTCCGTGGCAGCACTCACTGCAGCTGGCAACCTGGAAACCAAGCCCCACAGGCAGCATCACTTTAAAGATGCTTTTAACCAGAGCTGGGGGGCTAGTGACCTGTGAATGCCACGAGGCTGCTCAAGCCACCTGTAGCCTCTATTTTGAAATAGGAACATATTTAAAAAACAGCTACTGGACACACACACACACACCATTCTCCAGTTAACACAGAAGTGCCATCCAGGCCACAATTCTGTAGCACAACAGTGTTAATGTCCTTGCTGTCTTAACAGATACTGTCACAGACCATCCAAGTGGTCTTGGGCACATAAAATACCTAATCAGGCTTTAGAGGAGGTTTTTTTATCACAATCCACCCCACAAAGTACATTGACTGGAAGATAGTTCTGCAAGGAAGCAGCCAAGGGGAGCATCTCTGCTGCTGGCTTCAGCCCAGCTAATATGAATTATACTCACCAGCCAGCCAAGCTGAATTCACGGATGCTTGTACATCTAAGGATCTTGAAAATAGAGTACTAAGTGGACTACAACATTTTATTGAAGCTGTGACTAATTTTCCAAGTCGTAAAGCCCAGTGGGTCTTAGTAGCCCATGCAGGCAGGCCTGTCAAAATGTTTTCATACTGCCTGAAAAAACTTAATTGCCAATTGCTTTTTCTGGGCTTGAAACTCAGTATTAAAACCACGTATTACCCAAATACAGTTTCCAAAGGAACTGGGGATTCTAATAGTCTAATGACTGTCTCCTAGAGTTCATTTTTCACTTTTCAATAATTGGTTTTTCAGTTGCATTTGCATAGAGTACATGCAGAATTCCATAGCCCATTAAGTTAATCACAACATGAAGCTAATAAGCACGGACACACAAAGACATACCTAAGCCCAGATCAATTTTTGAAGCGGAGATTTGAAGTTGCAACAGAGTAACTGCTCCTTGAGCCTGCCAATGCGGTAGGTAAGAATGTGTCCTAAAGAAGTGAAATTTTCCATTGCTGAGAATAGCCTGTAGCTACTCAACATACTCTTCCAAAGAAAAAAAATATGCAAAATATCAACAGAAGAAGCCAAACACACTTGGAGAAGATTTTAGTGACTGTTGAAGCAATTTAACCTGCTGTTTCCCTTCTGGGCTTGCTTTTCCCTTCTCCAGCATCCACCCAACAGCATCTCTCCTGCAACACTGCATTAAGGATCGGTGCTCAGCAGCCTCCAGCATACAGCCTTGCACAAGTATCCCTCTTCAAGTGCTCTTAACCACAGCATTCCCAATTACACCTCTACCCAACACAGCTCTGAGGAATGCCTGTGTATCAGCAGGCTCCTTCAGTTCACACAATCCGGTTTGGATTTGTAGTTTTCCAGCCCCTGTAGCCCCCGAGTGGCTGGACGGGCACACTGTCACTCTTTATGCTTCACTCTAGCCGGCCCAAAAAACATCCCCTGATTACAGACAGGTTGTCCAACCCTATCCAGGAGGCTGGAGACACCTTCTAACCCAGCCCAGAAGATATGTGCCTCTCCTGCCTTCAGTAAACAGGAGATTTCCATGGGAAAGTTTCCACTTTGCAGAACAGTTCTGTGCCGCGGGCTTCCCATCTGCCTGCCTGGAAGGCTTTGCTCCATCCTGTTCTTCAAAAACAAGGATTTGTTCTGGAAAGCCATGCCTGGGGAAAACAGCTTTTTCTCTTTTTTGTTTTTGGGGTGGCTTTTTTTGTTTGGGTTTTTTTTGGTTTTTTTTTTGTTATTTATTAGTATTTCATCCTGATGCATAACGTTGAGTTTGTGTTGTTTTGGGTTTGGTTTTTTTTTTTTTTTAAAAAAAAAACAACCCACACCCTTTCTCCCATGTGAAAAAGGGATTTCCATTTTCTGGCAAGGTCTATAAGCAAGGACTCAAACAGAATAGATGATGTCAGAGCTTAAGAGCTTTCGGGATGATAGTTTTGTGGTGGCAGAGCTGCTCTCTTTTGAAGCTTAAGGATTTGCAGGAAATTATGGGAACGTAGCCAGGGGCGGTTTGTTCAGCGTTGGCTTTAGGAGGGGTGAGGGCTTGGCAAAAGAAGAGAAACCATTGCTTTCCTCAGCAATAGTATTAAATACATTTGAAAGCATTTTCTTGTTTTTCTGTCAAGTTGCAGAATGATATGTTCTCTGAAATACATGATACAGATGAAGGATTGAGGTGGTGTTGGGTATATATTCTCCAACAGGAAAGGCACCAAACCACTGACTTGGGAGCTCCGGCTTTTCTTCAGAGCTTCAGTAAGATTTGGCACCAGTTTCCTTTTAATGCCATGGCTAGTCTTTATTTCTCTGCAATTATTCAGATATGAAGGCTTAATTTTGTTGTTGTTGTTGTTTTTGTTAATCATGACATCATGGGTGGAAACAGGGCAAAGGAAGCAGCCCCAGAGGGAAATAAAAATCAATCCAAACTGCTCATTAAAAGGTAAACCGTCAATAATCTTTGTCAGGCCTTTTTATCTTGGGTTTTAGCACAGTGTGATCCCTAAGGCAGCATGTGGTATTGAGATTTAAAATGGCTCCTACTTTTCACATCTCCATCAGGAAGATTAACTCCTTCAACACAGGTTGAAATTACCCTGATTCTAATCACCACATAAAACCGGTACAGGATTAAAGGGATCATTCGGTAACAGCTTTTCTGTATCAGTGCTGACAGAGAGGGGAAAAAATCAGTTTCTGAACTTGATTGAAATGGTGCAAGTCAGAAATATCTCCATAGATAAAGCCACAATGAAAACTTCAACCAAAAGAGGACCATTTCATGCTTCAAACTTTTATATTAAAAAAAAAAAAAAGATTTAATTGAATATTTGTGAGGGGTTTTTTTACGTTAGCAACTGGCTATCTAATTTAGCCAAACACCATAAAAGTTTATTTGGAAAACTTGTTTATCTAAACACCTGACCCCAGAGCTAAAGATTCTTCCATCATTTTTCTGGAAACTGAACCTTTATAACACAAATTTGTGTCTTTGAAATTAGGGTGAACTCTTATCGTATCATTAACATCAGGCTAATTACAGAAGTGATAACAGCTCATTTCAGTGTAAATGGTATTGTTCAATCCATGTACCACATATAATGAAAAATTAGCTTCCCAAAGAAACTGGTTTTTTCTGGTTTGTTCTTTGCCACCATGCTTTAAGCAGATGGCAGCTATCTTTGCCTACCTGGCCTCATCCATGGATTTACGGCACTGGAAAAAGCAGCGTTCAAAATCATGGTGTTTATGTGGTATTTTTCAACTTATACCTCAGCTTTAGTTTGAGAATGTCAGGGGCAGGGTATGGAAAGGTGTGCCCAGTGCATACACAGATCAAGTCACCCCATTACCTCCTCTTACAAGCAGGAATTTCCACACAAAAATGGAGTATCCACTATATCTGGATTCCACTCACTCCGGCCTTCTTGGAATAAGGATTTTTATGCCCAGGAAGCAAACACGAGTATTACACAGAACAACTGACCTGAACAGTCAAATTATTAGGTCCATAGATCCAATTATATCTCTGGGAATTGCCTTGGTACTGAGATAATCCCAGGACATGAGCTATTGATGATGAAGATACCTGAGATCAGCAGAAAGAGTTCCCTTTCTCAACCAACCCCCCCTGCCCGTGGGGTGGCAGCACAGCCACCTTTGGGGCTTCTGAAGGTCCTGGAGAATGCACCCACATTTTTCATGCAAGTACAGAAGTGACCAAAGACCTCCCCACAAAGTCACCTCCCCTTTGACAAGCTCCCCACATGGGCAGAGTGGGTTTGTTACACACAGATGTTTTAAAGGTGTGTAATAACAATACTCAATTTTCTAGACACCCTGGAATTTTTAAAAGGGGGAGCAACAGAGGGAAAATAAACCTTAAATATTTATTCTCAATTATCATCTATTTTCAGAAAATACAAGAAGCCACCACTTATGTTTTATCATCTTCCTACAGCCAGGTTTTCTTTATATGATTCTTGAGCTCCAGCAGTGAGGTAGGATTAAAACTAAAACCCATCATGAGCACACAAGCTTGTGATAGAAAAATAAAACACAACCTAGTTTTGCATTGCAGGATTAAAGTGATCACACTAAACAGACAGTGAAACAGCAAAGCAATGCAGCTTATGAGAAGCCTTACAAGAATAGCTGAATATTTATCAGAGGCCTCCCCTACTTGAAAAAAACCAAACCAAACAAAACAGCAACATCCATCTACACTGAGGTATGCACTTAGCTTAATCAACACTTTTTATTTTAGCTCATCAGTTTGAATAGAAACCTTAAAGTGTAATGAATTATTTAGCTTGTTACTGCTGGGTAATACATTAGGATAATAATCTGCTGTATTTACAACACTGAATAGGTTCTAATTTTCCTCCTTACTTACCTTGGGATGTGAAGGTTGAAAAAGAAATGCAAAGTTTGGTAATGCTTTGTTTGGGACTGGAAGGGTCTGATTTAGAAGCATCAGTAACCCAGCTGGTCTAGGGTTAGGTCCAAAGAGGGACACGGGGTACAGAAAGATCCCCAGTGGGCAGTGGCTGGCCAGGTGTCCCAGCTTGGAGCTGGGTACCGTTTATTTCTCTGGTGGGATAAGAAAAGCATGAGGGGCATTGAAAAAACACTCCCCCAGAACAATGTGGCACTAAGCTAGGCAAGGGGAAAACCTCAAAGCCTCACTTTCCTTTAAAGGCCCTAAAACATGGAGATGCAAACCTGGGTTTTACTGTGCTACCTAAAAACAGGTCCTGAAAATGTCTTTTGATGGAGGAAAGTGGCTTGACCATTACTTTTCAAATGGGTGGAAAGGGATGGGTTGGGAAGGAAACTGACTGCTTTTCTGTCCTGAGATAAGAAGAGTCACCCTGTTGCAACACAGCTTTTGTGAAGTGTGCTCTTGGTCACTTCACATGAGCTACAGCCACGAGTTACCTGGCAAAAAGGATGCAGGTGGTTCTTAACTCTCACCTAAGAAATTACCTTAAGCCACAACAACTTGAAGCTAAGGTTCATTTTTGTCTCGTGCTATGTATTTATCTGAAAATATTTAATGTGAACCAACTGTGGCCTGATCAAACACAATCAGCCAGAAAAGGTACCAGAGGCCTGATCCTTGACCAGCTCTAGATGTATTATAAGAAAAGCCATCAATGAGATGCCATAAAAATAATGTGAAAAAGCCAACCACCAGAAAATACATATGTTACTGCTCAGTTTGGCATCTGGGCTTTGCAGCTGTCAAATGAGCAGGAGCATCTGGGACCTCTGGAGGAACAGACATGGTGCCAAAAGGAGTTTCCAAACTATAATCACGTTTTCCCTTCGGATTTACAAGCAGCAAAGCCTGAGCCACTACCTGATCTTCCTACTACCAAAAGTAGGTATCTAGCTCCAAAGAACAGACATGAGAAGGAAGAGAACCCTGAGGTTGTGTTTCCATCAGTGTCCACACATCCAGAAAGAAATACTGCAGGAGAAACAAGAGTGCTTGGACAAAGTTAAATTATATGGTTTTAGCTCACTGGAATGGAAGTTAACAAGAAGGAAAGGTGAATCATTCCAGCCCACGTTGATCTGCCTCACATCTTGGGGAATTAAATAGTGTATTCAGGCAAAGCCTGAATCTGGATCCTTACCCAAGATCAGCTGATATAAATTAATACGTTGTGGCAGGCAACTGAAATCAAACTCTTCTGCTACACTGACTTACATCAGCTGAATCCTGGCCCTGGATTCCAAGGCATTCACGAAAAAGATCTTGGAGGAAATATGAAAATGTAAAATTGGTGTGCTACACTCATTTGCTATAGGCTATGAAACAAGCTGTATGAAAAAGCTGTATGAAAACTGATTCCCAGAACACTTGACACAGTTCAGAAGTACAAGGAAGAATTAGACAGCTCCCTTAGTGATGGCAGGCCCTGAATGCATTTGATAAAGCAGAAGTGCTGTGCAGAGTGAAGTGAGAAACCCTAATCTCAGACAGACAGACAATTCCACTGTTGCTAGCTCCTGATGATGCGGAATTCACTCATTAATAAGATAGAGCAATTCTTCTTCCCATGCAGACCCCTGAAAGTGTCTGCATTTCAAACAAACACCTAATAAAGGCAGAGATTGATATCTGTTAGTTTAATTCACTCTCTCTGTGCTATTGTTATGAAATGCAACAATCCCAGTGAGCAAATGAATATCTTAACTTTGGCATTTCAGATGAATGTTATGTTGAAAATTGTGCATCTTTGCCTGGGAGATTTCTGGAACACTTGAAGTACTCCCAGCAAGTTTATAGAATAACTATCTACCAGACCATATGTTTGCTGCCTACAAGTCTGGGCAGGAAATGTCCAGTAAAAAGCCACATCTGAAAGGAAGAAGCAGCAGCAGCCAACAGCGTTCCCATAACTAATCTGCATTTGCAAATGCCACGTTGGAGTTGGCAAATGAAGCATTTCAAGTGCAAATAGCTGTGAAGACATTTGTATGTAGCACTAAAACTGATGGGTAGGTGCTGGGGGTTTTTCTGTTTAATTTTACTCAAGCTACCTAGGTGCTGGGAGAACAAAGCCACTTTCACAGCATTATTTTAAGTAAGTAAATAAATAATTAAAAATGACTCCTACGTGGAAAAAGCCCATCTTTCTTCTAAATGCTCATTTTGATGCACAGCTACTTACAATAACTGTGCTTAAAAAAAAATCACAGCAATTATAAACCCTTATCCTGCAAACAATTACAAGCATACTTCCCTAGGCAATATTATCCTAGAAGTTTAAAGCACACATGTTAAACATGGCTATAAAATTCCTAAAAACATACGTACACGTTGTACATATGAGCATATATACAGTATGTTTGCTTATGAAGCAAATTCATCTTGAAACTGACTTTAGGATCCATTTAGATGCATTTCAAGTCTTTTCATGTATTTATTCATAATACTGTGTATAATGTCTGTATTGAATGTGTACAATTAGTAGATGATATGTTTTCCAGTAGTAAATTGATATGAATAGTCTAAGGCTGGGATAAATCAACACAAAGATGAAATATTATGATCTGGGCTTGCATTTACAGGATATAATTCCCATCTGATGAAACAGTTTCTGAAATGTGTCTCTGTCACTTATCATTAACACTGACCAGACATAACCCCAAGATTATGCTAATATAAGACAACATTCAATTAACATCCAGAGCACTCTAATCAAAACCACACACTGCATTAGTAAAGTTTGAGGTATTTTTTTTCCCCCCTGTTCTGCACTTCTACATTGTGATGAAAATATTCCACCTGCACAAAATTTCCTTTTCAAAGTGAGTATCCTTCAGTTTTCCAGCAGCCAATAAAGTATTCCCAGAGGAAACTGCTGGACCATGTTGATGCAGCAAGTTTCTCTCTTCACCTTCATCCTACCCAAGAGGATGGGTACCCAAGTGGATCACCAATCTAATTAATCTGCAGAAGTATCTTCACATTGAAATACATGCAAGCTATGTGAGGTTTGCTTTCTTGAACCAAAACATTTTCTAGATATCACTCGATTCCAAAGGCTTCACTGACAGGTGCAGAAAGGTCTCTTCTCCTTCATCTCCCCCAAAAAGTTTCCAATATGGGAACCCCAGGATGGAGCAGATGGCCAAGGTTCAGGGCTGCCACTCTGAGAAGAAAGCAGGAGCTGACAGCACAGGTGCAAAGCTCAGCAAAGGCAAAATAATAAATAAAAATAATAACAATAATAAAAAAAATCAGTACAACTCCCAGAGTCCCAAATGAGGAGTTATCTCCAGAGGGATATTTTTACAAATTGACACTTCCAAAACCACTTCAGTTACCAAAATAACCCTACTTTCCCAGAGGACTCTTCTTCCTGCAGCTGAGGCTTGCCTGAGGAAGGAGCCCAACTTCTTCAGCTCTTTATGAAAAAATTATTCAGCCAAGTGCTTGCCAGAAGGTTTTATAATGGTCTTAAAACCCCAAAAACTCCGAAGCCACCTTGCTAGGGCAGTCAGGTGGTTTTACAAACCTTCCTAAGCAACGTTTGTTTCCCTTTTTAAACAACATACAGGTCTCCTCAGTGTTGAAAATCATACCCAATGTCCACATGGATTAGCCAGTTGTGGGCTTAGTCCACCATCAGCTTTCCCTGTTGTTTCAGTGCTGATTTGAAGAGAGCAATCAGGAGGACAAATACACAACAGATTTAAGTGCTGGGGATTTTAAAGTTCACTAAACACAAAAGTAATTAAAAACTACTCCGTTTCCAATACCTGATCCAGCATGGAACCAATGCAACACAAAACTTGCCTTTTTAGCTGTGTTTCAAAGTAAACACTTGTGACTGATCCCTGTTTTATCCTCGCCTCCCACATTGCCATATGGCTACTGGTGTTTCAAACAGACATTATTCCAATAGCTCATTACTTCCCATCTTGCACCGAAGAAGAAAAGCTCCAGACAGTTTTGACAAAAACAGCAATTGCCTTAAAAAAAAAAATGTTAAATATCACAGTCTTGCGTTGTCTTGGACGTTTTTAGTCTGGTAACAAGGAGCAGTGTTAATGCCCTGTGTGGAGAGGAGGGAATCAGCAACGAGCGTGCTGCCCTCACCACGTCCCCAACAGTCTGCACTGGCAGAGGCTCCACTCCTGCCTGATTTACTACAGAACAGACATCTCCAATGTGAATTCAGCACATGTCCACCCTGATCCAAGACAGTATCCTCTCACTTCAGTCTGCTTCAGTATTTTCTTTCTGAAGCATGGCAAGTCTTACCTAAGACTTCAGTTCGGATGTTGACCCGAGGGGGAATGCCCAACTGTGTGGCAACGTGGTCTGGAGGGAAGACATCCCTCAGGTGCTTCACCTGAGGTCCAACCACCTCAGGAATCTGCTGGGGGCTGTAGGGCATTTGGACACATTGGAGCTGAGGTAGGTTTATGTGATCATTAAGTGATTTCCCATGTGTATCAGGGAAAAATCAGGAGTTTTGAAGAAGTGATACACTTGCTGGGTGCTGGTTGACTTGCTTTTTGTTGGCAGAAGGGAATTCAACAGGGAGCATACTTAGGAGTGAATGTGTAGCAGCTCTGAATTTAATGGGTTTCCCTGTGTCACACCCCAAGCCTGATCAAACCTCTCTGGCAACAAGGAGAAAACAGATTTTCTTCCTCCAAGCAAGCAGCAGACTGCTGCAAGCCATCGAGTTACTGCAGGTCAGCTCCTCGTTGGCCACAGGAAGCAACTGTGCCTTCCTGGCCATGCTAAACTTTTTCATGAACTTCTTGAGCACAAATATTTCACTGGGAAGAGCAGAACTGGTCTGAGAGCCTGCAAGAGGGAAACTCCACCCTACCAACCTGTATTGCCTTCTTAAATTCCAATAACCTGAACCCTGGCAAGCAGTGTCACTGCAAGCTCAGGACAGGAGCAATCTGAGGAGAGACCCAGGGTAGAGGTCTCCAGCCTACACATATTCCAAAGACTGCCTTCCCATTGATTTTTTTTTTTAAGCTGGGTAGATTTGAGGACAAGAAGAAAAGGTCATGAGGAAGAAGGAACGGAGACCATGAAATTTGCTCTGTCTCATCTTTTTATGAGATTTTACCATTTTAGCACCTGGTGACCTCTTTTATAAGCAGCTGGAGAAGCAACCTCAGTTATTAGCCAAAGGAGGCCCTTCAGCTTACAATTAAGGGGCACTGATTGTCTCCTTTAGAGGTGAAAGGACATGCTAAGTCAGGTGTCCATCCATCATTTTGAGAAGTGTCAGATAAGGCACTTAATTAGCTGAGCAGCTTGCTAATTAACACCAGGGCAGCTCTCTGCTACTCTAAACCAGCTCAGACCCCCTTCTTCTTCTGACCTATCCTGCTTTGATGTGACCCTGAAAACACCAGTGCTTCAGCTAGGAGGAGGCACAGACATAGCAGACCCCCAGCTTCCAACCTGCCAAGAGCCAGCAATGGGATTTCTAGCCTTTTGGCAGGCTTTATTGAAGAGCTCCTCTAGCAACATCTGGCTGACATGACACATCTGGCAGGCCACTGCCATATTATTGATGAGGAATGCCTGGATTTGAAGCACAACTTGAAATATGCCATTAGAATTATATATATAATCTTATCTAACATACCTAAGGGATGCAACAGTTTATACATATATAAAAATGTGTAAAATAAGAATAATAACAAGCAGTGCTTGTATCTTTGAAGGGCAGAAGGCAAGGCAGACAAGGAAATCCAAGTGCACTAATACAGAGCCAGTCCAACCTTGGTGTTCAGTGATGGCAACTTGGGCAACCAGAGTAGATTCACTCTTTTCTGCCAGATCACAATTGGAATTTTTGAACAACAAAAAAAAAGACAAAAGAATAAATTAATTAATTTTTAAAGCACTACCAGGACTTATCCAAAATAATGCCTACACAAACATACAAAGAGGACTTAAAACAAACCAAGTTGTATCTGTTTTTCCACCAGTGCTGCTTCCCTTTCTAATACCTAAGACTCAAAAAGTGTTTTGATGATGATAAGACCAGCCAGGCATTTGACTTCAAAGTACACTAAGCCAGACCCTGCCCTCAGGTTAGATGCTCAGTGAAATTAAATACAGAAGTTAATCAGAAGTTAATGTCTGTGACTCCTCAAAAGGTCAGCCTTCCTGAGTGTGCCAAGTTTTCCAAGTCAATGGCTTCAGAAGGAAAAGCTGCATTCTTTTCACAATATCTCTGCCACAATTTCTCATCCCAATTAAAATTTGTTTGTTGCATATGGTATATCAGTCCTGCTTAAGAACAAAACCAGAAGACATTCCACTTCCTCACTTCCTTCCCTCATAGGGGATTTCACCTTCTTCATTCACAGCAGGTCTGGTTTTGCTGTAACAATTCAGGATGAAAAACATGCTTCCTCTATTTTAGTCATTTAAGAGGTGCAAGTTTTGTTGTTCTCTGTTTTTCAGGATAAACATGATATTCTTCCCTGTGCTCTAAACTAGTGAGGTCCCTGGGGGTAGGACACAGCCCAGTCTGTGGGATCACACAGTCCAGGTGGGTCTTCAGTGAGCAGGTACAAAAGGTATAATCTGCAGCAGAAGAGATGAGGATGCTTGAGAGGATGCTAAGAGAGGAAGAAACCCAAGGCACTCGCTTTCACTGCTACCAGGAGAAACCTTTCCAACCATAGTTTGTTAAAATTCCCTGTAGAAGGGAAAGGATGCAAAATAATCATGATGATCTTTGGGAAAAGCTCCTGACCAAGTCAAACTGTGTTGGGATTTAGGAGGGAGTGGTGTTTGTCAGTGAGCAGTTCCACCCTCCCTTCCCCCAGACAGCAATGATGTTTTGAGCTCTCAGGTTCAGTCTTCATCACATCCACTTCATCCTCTGTGATACCAAGTGACAGCATCTACATTTCTCTGCAAATACATTGAAAAGATGGAAAGAAAAGCCATGCAAAACACTGGCAAACTCCCATGGGAGTTTGAAGGAAAACTCTTAAATTGATGATGCTACATATGAAGGTTGATAAACTTGGTCATTAATATAATTTGTTCTTGGACTAGAAAGAGGGAGAACACAACTTTCCTGTGTACCGCTTACACTATCACCACTTATCTTTTTAACTTCTTAAATAGTCAAAATATTATGTATTTTGGCAACTTTGCCACAACAGGTACCTAACAAAGCCAGAAGTCATAGGGATGCAAGAGGCAAATCCAAAGGTTACAGGAGTATGATTTTGTTTAGCAGAAGCACAGAATAAATTTGAGAATTCCTGTCCCTAGCAGAAAATTCTTCAGAACTTGAAAATAGTTCAAAAGTTCACATGAGCTCTTTCTAGGAGCTGTACTGTGGTTGCAGTGGTGATGATTTTTCTATTTGGGAATGTGGCTTTTTTAATCAGAAGTATATAAATACATATTGTATTAAATCCTTCTCAGTACATTGCAAGCCTAAAAAGAAATGGCTGAAGATAGAGGGCTTACTCCATATTTTTTTTTTTTAAATAACTACAAAAATAATCCAGCCAGCTAATAATCTCATAATAACTTCTGCTCTGCATTTTCCAGCTCTTCTTTTTCCCAGTCACATGAAGCACTTTTATACAGCACTTTTTGTAGTATGAATTTTAATAAAACCAGCAAAAGAATTGGGAAAGAGCTAATTTTTCTATATGCCTCTGGCAAACAGGAAGAATTCAAGAATAAGTTAAAAGATATCTTTCTACTACTGAAAATTCATTTTCCATAACAAGACACTGTCATCTTCCTGAGGAGCCTGTAATTCCAAGATAAAGATGAAAAAGATGTTGTTTTATCATAATGGCAAGTATCTGCATCCATATTTATTTTGTGCTCCAACATCACTGTGCAGTTTGTATTGTCATGGTACATTGAAAAGCAGGAAAACATTTAGCTCTTTCAGTAACAAGAGAATAAAGGATAAAGTACCAAAGGGAAATAGTGTAGCACAGTCGTTTCTGAGTATCCCTAGGAAAATATTTGACCCACATAGAGGGAATAGAGAATGTAGTTTTTCCTTGCAACTGCTTTTTTCATTTTCCAGTGGCCAGCCCATACATTTTAGTGGGTACTACTCCATCAGGCAGCCACCTTGCTCCAGCTACATGAATAAAACCAGGTCCAAAGCCAAAAACACAAAGGGGGACAATCCCAGAAAGTTGTGAATGTCCCAGATGTCCTGTGGTAGCACTAAACTCACCAAGCAGGGTGAGATTTGGGCATGGGTGAGCACGGGGCAGCATTTCCAGGGAAGGCAACCCAGGAGGAGAATCTGGAATTTTGTCAAAAGACAAACAATAACAGGTAAGGCCTCCTGGTAAATGTCTTAATCACTTTTCTGATAAAATTCAGAGTGGCTGCCTTGGAAATGTCTTACTTGCCTGTTACACTGTTCTATACGTGTCAGATAGCATTATGTTAGTGGCTTAACTTCCCCCTTGTTTATAAGCTGTGCTGAGGTTATCTTTTCACCTTCTTGTTTAAATAAATTCCAAATGTGTCAGTATCAGTGCCTCTACCACAGATTAATAGAATCAGCCAAAAGGATAGCTGACATTTTTGTTGCCATAGAAACTGGTCATGATGTTACACAGCTTGTCTAGTTCCCATTTGCCATATATCTAGCCAGCTTCTGAACACGGTCCCCTTTTGTTTCAGGAGGAATTACATTAAAATATTAAAATAGAATTATATCTTAGTTCAGTCCCCATTCTGTAGCAAAGAGGATTATGGAATATTAAGATACTTCCTAAGGAAAGTGCAAAGTGATGATAATATTGCTGTGTGGCTTATGTGCATTCCAGATTAAAAGAAAAAGAAAATACAACTGGAGTAATGTATCCCAGAGCCCTCTATCCCAGTTATCCTCCATTCAAGTATCTCCATCAGCTCCAAATAAACAAGCTTTGAACCTAAAAGTGGATGTACTTCAAACACGATAGGACAAGACAGAAACAAAAATAAAAGGACATTAGTGAAGATCTTTTTTTAATACACCATCAACATTTTTCTGCATAATGTGTAACCTTCTCAGTGCTGCTATCGGGCTCCCTCCCCACAGAGGCATCACAGCCTCGAGAGAAAACCACTCACATAGAATTAAGATGTGAAGTTTCAGCACTTAGAGATAGAGCATGGATGGATATTGTGCCAGAGGGCACTGTACACTCTGAGAAAACGCAAAGCAACTCAAGCAAGAACAATATCTAAGGACTCCAAACTGTCACGGCCCTTCTCCTACCTCCCTGAGATACAGTCATTCCCATTAAAGGAGCCCATTTGCTGATACAGAAATAAGGTGAAAAGTAGCTTTCAGGTAGGTCCTTTTCCCCTCTTTTAATATATGTGAAAATCAGAGGCAGAGCTGAAGGAGCTGAAGTCCATTGCAGCAGGTGCTACACAACAAAGAGAAGCTACTGCTCTAAAAGGACTTCTTCCAGGCAGAAAAGCAACACCTGGACATCACTCTGGTCACCCAGAGACATCCATACCCACATTGTGGTTATGTTCCTTTGCAGGTAAACAGCTACATCACTGTCAACATTACCAAAAATCTACCCCAGCCACTGCAATAATCCCAACACTGAGTCTGATCCTTCCTTAGGCCACTAAGCACCATTTGGGTTTGATGTGCACTGTTCAGGTAAGCACATGCCACTCATTACTGTGACCAGGGACTCCAGGAGCTGCTCTCAGGTGCTAGGGTACTGAGCACGAGTAGACAGGCAAGACTGCAGAAGAAAATCCTCCCCATTTTCCATACTTACAGTGTGGTCATCAAGAGCAGTTTCTCAGGGCTTCCCATTGCCACAACCACAAAGAACTCCCACAGAATTTCTATTTTACTTCACCCAGTAATGTACAAGAAGCCACCGACAGATTTCAGATATTAAGCAAAAATTTTGCCCCAAGCAAAGCTTACCTGGGGCCTTTGACTTTGAAGGTACTCATGCCCAGTGTCAGTCTTTTATTCTCCTTCTATTTTATAACTATGCTCCACTTGGGGCACAGCAGGACTGAACCTGTATTGCTGGTGGCTTTCAGGGTTGGCTGTAGAAAGTCCCACAAAGTAGCCTGGAAGCTGCTAAGCAATACTCCTGTTCCCTTCCCTGAGAAGGAAGCAGATGAGGTCACGTAATGCCTTGTACAGCAATGTCCCTTTCCATGTCATTCCTAAAAGGAGTTAGCCACAAAGGTTGGATGGCAGCTGGTAGTGTGGAAATGGAGAAAGGCAAATTTATATGAAGTTTGTTGGACTTGCAGCCTCTCTGCAGCACTGGAATAGTCCTAAGAGCTGGTAAATGGGATGCTAGGAGACATGGGGACTACAGCCTCTTACCTCTGCTGAAAGAGAGATCAGCAAGAAGCTCAGTAAGTCTCTCTTTCCCAAGCTAATCTAAAAAGCAACCAAATGCCCATCCTTTTGAGCAGCCCCTGATGGAGAAACTGTGTCAGTTCAACCCCAACCCAGCGTGGAGTGATTCACACCTCACAACTGTTACCCAGTCATGTCTTTCCAAACACTCCACTCTCATCACTTGTAGAGATGAGAGGACGGGGAACAACGAGGTCTGCTGAACAATGCAAGCTGCAGAGGAAGCTGCTTGTTGTCTTGAATTCTCTGTGTTGGCTGATGAGGTTCATTTGGCATGCCTGGTTGCATCAGCACGTTGAGTTGTGCGATGCAGCGAGCTGTCGCGCTGCACAAAGCATGACGTATCAGCTCAGTGATGCATGAAATTAAAGAGATGTGGGTTGTTGGGCCACCCACAGATAAACCAAACTTGATTTTCAGTCAATCTCTTTTTAATTATATTTAAATCTTGCAAGATAGAGGAGGAATAATATTAATAATAAAAAAAAAAACACCGAAAAAGATAATAAAAGATTGGAATTATTTACACTTACTGGACAAGCAAATATTTGAACAGCCAATCAAGGCTAAAAGTAGGTCCAGAAGCATTTTCTTGCTGGTTTTGATGCAGTGATGAAGAAGTACTCACAATGCTTGTATGAGCCACCCCAACAAAGCAAACAGTGAGTAGAGAAGCCTTTACAAGGTACCTCAGGATGACAGGAAGCTACTCAAGATGTGTAAGCTGTGAGTATTTACCTGCCCTAAACCAACCTGGCAATGAAGCTGGAGTGCTGGCAACTCCATCAGAGCATGGTTTGGGTCGACTGCTTTGCACTGCTGAGGTTTTAGAGACATCTGGAGAAGCTTCTTGCTCAGGGCTGAGTCCAGCTGGGCTTTTATTATCTCCAAGGACAGAAACTCCACAACCTGCCTGAGCAACCATCAGCTGGCAGAAAGAGCAGAAGGAAATAATTGCTAGGAATATGACACTTCTTTTAGACAGAGTAGGCAAAGAAAGCAAAGATGAAGCTTTTCCAGATCTTCTTGTAGGCAATGTTGGATTTTGCCCAGTACAGACAGTGGCTGGCAGAAGATGCAGTAGATTCATGCATTATCTTCCCAGAATATAAACTACTCAGCCCCAGGAAGAGAGACAAGAAGTAAAATTTATCTTAAAAAATTGATTAGTGTAATAATTTCCAAAGAGTTTCAGCACCTACTGTGTTCCACTTTGGGATGAAGGTGGGAGGCAAGTGGTGCCCAACACTAATGTTGCCATGGCAACAACTTGTTGCTGGACATAAAAATAAAAAGGCTTTCTGATACTCTGGGAATATAAATCAATAATTGCCAGGGTAAAATGAGAGTTTGCTCTGCCATACTGTATTCATGTGACTTGTTAATTAAACCCAAAGCATTAGGACCTCTGCTCACAGAGAAATCGTGGTTGTTCCCTGCAGGCAATGAGCTGGGACAGAGTAAGACCCATGCATCACTTACATCCCTTTTTAACCTTCTCTGTGACACTAAGTGGCTTATGGGCCAGACATTTACTTCTGCACAGCAGAAATAACATCTTTGCCATCTGTTTTTATGTGTAAGAATGAAGGGTCTTTTTATTTAAATCATCAATGTCATGTTCTGATTGAGGAGGAGAAGAAAACATACACAAATATTACTGGGTAGCTGTGTCAAAACCACAAAATATATACTGCATACAAGAGGTATTTTCCCACTCTCATGCACACCACTGTTCAGACCCGTGCAGGCAGGGATCCTTTGCAAAACCAGTTCTTGAGGCTAACAGAAGGCTGTAATATGCACACAGACCTACCATTACCTGCCTACAAATGACATAGGTCTCTGTGAAACTTCAGTTGGACCAGAAATTAATAAGAAACCTTAAAAATTTTGCTTCTATGACTTACAGCAAACAGAAAAATTAGTTGTTACTTACACCTGTTTATTTTTTTTTTTTACCCTTCAGCAAGTAAAGCACTTCAACTAAGGAAAGCAGAAAACAGAAAGCTTGAAGAGCTGTGGGGAGTCAAAACTGTACCCCATGAGGTGGCCCCAGTTCTGAGTCTCTCCAGGCTGAAGTCACAGCAGGGTTTGCTCCATCCCAAACTCATCCCTGCCAGAGGACACAGGAACAGCTTGAAACCACTGCCACTTGCTCCAGCAAAGTCTTAGTTTGCCTTTAACCCCAGCCCAAAAGAGGGGGCAAATCCCCTTTCTGCCCATGTCCCCCTAGCATGTCCTCTGCTAATCATTGATCCTTTCCATCTCTCCAGCTGAGAACTGGAGGTTAATGAATATGCAGAAGTCACAGCTGCAGCCTAAACATACGGGAATCATTTCCATGAGTCATATATTTATAGCAAGAAATTTCTATTATTAGAAACCTAATTAGGACCCGAGATTCATAGGCACAACTCTAATCTACTTGAATGAAAGAACATCCAAGTACCCCAAAGCAGAATTTATACTCCTGTATTCAGATTAAAAAAAAAAAAATGCTGGGTCTTTGGCTGGATATAATTTTCAACAGGAAAAAGGAAGAAAAAAAAAGAATCTGGTTTAATAAGCCCAACAGGTAGAAGATTAAGAAATTAGTTCTGAAAGTCCTGAACTTGGTTGGCAGCAATGAAATGCAGAGAAAAATTATAACATTTTTTGCCATAACTGATAATCAAGACAAATAAATTAATGTCTTTGAGAATAATACAAAGCAATAAAATATGCAGAAACTCATTAATATATCTATTATGTAAAAGGCTGTGAATCACAATCTTTTGTATTGTTGGAAAAGAAACACTAAGCAAGAAGTCTGGATTTCAAAAAACACATAAGTAGCATTTAATATGATGCAAGAGCTATAATATGATAAAGTGTTTCCCTGTCTTTCAAGAAATTCTTTTATAATGGAACATTTCTCACCTCAATAACTTTATCCGAGATAAAAAAAATAATCTATCACATTGAGTATCCACTTTAAGGAAACCTAATAAAATGTTATTTCGAACAATGCTCATTTAGCTGCCTGCTAATGCAAAAGAGATCACTCACTGTACCTTACACTGCTTGTTTTCCTTCCTTTTTACCTTGGAAAGACATTACACTTTGCTAATTTTTAATACAGACCTCAAATGTAGTCACTTCAGTTCTGCAGTTTCCACACTAATAAATGCATTATGAGAGTTTGACTTCTGACTAGGAATCTTATTAAAGCACAGCTTCAGGGGAAGGTTTTTAATACAGCATAAATTGTCCTGGCAGTTTTTGCAAATGGTGTGGCACTTCTCCCCCCCTTTTATTTTTTCCTGTCCAGTTTCAGATGAAACACAGGATACTGAGCAGTTTATGCAAAGTGAAGGAACCCAAACCCTTCCCCTGCAATCCTCCATCCCCCTAACTTGCATCTCAGTGTTTCCATCTTCGTGTTTAATGACTTTTTCAATGTTCAACTCCATCATGCAATCCCATTATTTTGCACCTTATATATATATATATATATATATATACACACACACATATATATATAAATATACATAAATGTTTCTGTTTATGCAGTAACACTGTGCTACCTCATTCTCAGGCTTTGGAAGCAGGACAGACATAGAAAATGGCTACACCAGATCCCAAAAGACAAATCTCCACGTGGGTTTGGGTAGAAAAGCACTAAGGGGAAGGAATCATAGGTTCATCTTAAAACCTTGTACTTTCCATGGCCAGATCTTGTCTAAGTTGGTAACTATAGCAGCTTTCAGACTAATTGGTGACATCTCCTTTGGGATGTCACCGTTGGTTCTATATTAGTGTCAGTGCATGTAAACCAGCTTGTTTTCATTCTTCTGCAGCCTGTCAGCAATAACAAAGGTGGGAATTGCCAGGGCTGTCACTAGATTTGCTTTTGTTTTCTCTACAAGTGGTTATTAAACCCATCTTTTCTGCCACACTCCCACCACCTTTGCCTGGGAATTTGTAAAGGTATCACTAAACTAACAGTGGCAAAATTAATCAGCACAGCTGAGGAAGAGCAGAGGAATGGTTTGGTGACATCTATACCCATTTAGGGACACCAAACCACCATAGGGATGTAATGCAAAGAAAAAGCAGTAGGAAGAAAAAAAAATCGTAACACCAAAACAACAACAACAACAACCAAAAACAAAACAAAAAACCTCCATAAAGTAACAAAAAAAAGAACAAACAACGCCCTTTCCCCCC